>JAODOY010000003.1:1746572-1786392 GCA_025399855.1 Forbesichthys papilliferus | reverse complement strand
TGCTGTCCTATCAATATGGGCCAACATTTCTAAAGAATGCTTTCAGCACCTTGTTGAATCAATGCCACGTAGAATTACGGCAGTTCTGAAGGCGAAAGGGGGTCAAACACAGTATTTGTATGGTGTTCCTAATAATCCTTTAGGTGAGTGTACATATACACACACACACAGAGAGACAGATAGATATTAGAATAGAGAGCAAAGAAAGATGCTTTAACTTAGCAATGCAACAAATCTAAGTAAAAAAACAACAGCATTGTAATGATGAACAGTATAGGGAAAAAAGAAAATCACACGCAGAAAGAAAGCAGATTTATTTTGTCGCTTAGCAACCCTGTGTTCTTATTCTTCTTCTTACCGTCTAACGGAGGTGTTTTGCTTGCCCACGGTGAGAGCCTTTGCTCTCTTCGAGGTGGTGGGAGGCTTTCGTGCAGTTCTTCCCTGATATTGAAAACAGTTAAAAACCACAGGTCAAGACAACCTTTGTCCTTTCCACATACACATCAACTATAGCTCAGGGTTTCTCAAACTGTTTTGGGCCAGGGACCCCATTACAGGGAAGAACATTTTCCAAAGGATGCCCTCATAATCGTATCACTTAAGCATAGCCTCAGATACATCATATATGACTTTGATATGCTTCCTACATTTATAGTCTTAGATGTAATTGGAAGTATTTAAAAATCATATTATCTCAATGTAGCTATTTTGATATTATCTTCACTTGATTTAGACTGACATAGGTATTTCTCCATGCTCACTGCAGTCACTAATAGTTAATATATCAATCTAACTAGCAGCTAAATGGTTTGTTGTGACGTGCCTGAAGTGATTTGATTCATGACAGATTGACGTGATGTGTCACACTCAAAGTAGGTTTTATTGGCCAAACCTTAACATCACATTCGGGTCATAATAGTCATGTGTGCCCCCTTTTGACTATTGCTTCACGTCAGAGGTTTGGCGTTAACCATATGGATACAATATTTTTGTTTTATTGGCGCAGATAGACCTCACCAGTTGTGTAGTCAATGCTCGCAGTCAACACCACTTCCACTTCCAAATTTAATAGGATAACAGAATGGCATTGTTCTTATTGTTCAGTTTTAGGTTATGCCATGCTCCGGTGTTATTGAGTGCAAATACATTTAGATTTTGGCATACATTAATTAAGACATGTTAAAGTCTTTGTTTGGAAGGTAAATGACATTTGCTAAGTGCTGAACATCAAAAGTAAAATATCAGCGCACATTATGCACGTCAGCCCTGGCCAAACTCATTTCATTATCAATGAATAAGAGTGCCAGTGTCGTAAAACTAATATTGACATGTAAAGCTGTACTCTGGCTACAGTAAACTGGAATGGGAACATCACAGGAGCTTCACGCTTAGGCTTTACATAAAACACAAAATGTGTACTTTACCCATTTAGCAATCTTGTAATTGACAAACAACAGTTATCCAGCGTGAATATGTGCCTTTGACAAAACTGGCATGTTTGCAACATATGAGTTAATCACAGACACTGTGGCAGGGAAGAATATACAAAGCTGCATTCATTTTTCTCATAGGGAAAATTGCTTAAACCCAGAAGTCCTTATATGGCCATGGGCACCTCCTGAAAACGACATACGCCTGGTGAGGTCTATGTTCTTCACAGACAGATATGCAATTTTCAAAACTAAACACAGACCCCTGGAGATCCAGGAACCTCACTTTGAGAACCATTGTTGTAGCTCATAGTGACCATTAATTGCCCATTAGACCTTTATTGTAATACAGATACACGTTGGGTACGCAATCTTGGGGGAATTTGTTAGATACAAGTATCTAAACCAATGTGGAATTACCTTCTTTCCAATGGTTTGGCTGGGTGTGTTCTCCACTTCTGAATTCAAAATGGATTTTTTCTTGGATGCTGTTAACAAGAGACAGAGTACATTCAGAAGACAAAATTATTGCTGCGTTTAGTAAACGGTTTCACTGAGAATATGTTGCAAACATCGTCGATGTCTGCAACTACTTTTAAAGATGTTGAATTTCATGGGCATGGCATGTGTTGCTTGATAACATTTTAATTTAAACAATCTGATACGTGTTCACAAATCTCCCGCAAAAGCTCAGCACAAACTTACTCTTCCAAGTTTTCTAACAGTTTTGGACTGTCAATCAGTCCTCTGCCATTCACTGAACATACAATAAACGTAATAAGACCATATGACCCCTGTAGCGTGAATGGTTGTACAAATGCTTGCAGTTCTCCTTGTGCAAGAAACATGTCATTCTAACTTATCAGAAGTGGCGTTCCAGTCATGCTCATTGATTGGAAACGCCCTAGCAACTGCGTATACTCTCCAACCAACAACTAATGCCCCTTACATACCGGATGCGCATTGTAAGGAAACCTGATATGTCCTGATCTATTATTTGTAGCCATTTTGCAGGTGAATCTGCATCGTCCCACATGGATTTCACCAAAGTACACACACAGCTGCGAATATTGAGCAAGGCTGCTTTGCCCACAAATTTTACGGCGTGTGCCCTTCGCACCGCTGCAGCTATGCCAAGTATGACTCAAACACGTGAACCCCAAGGAAACGCATTTGTGGGTGCATGTGTTGCTGGAAAATTGCCTCTGTTGATAGTATTAGTTAACTAAACGTGCAAGACATGGTGAAACTATATAGGCCTAAAGATTTTTGTTTGTTTGACTTTTATAGCAGAAAACGGGAAAGTTCGCACTAGGTAAGAAACCACAGCTTCAAATAAATGACACCTAGTATGACAGTGACACATTTGAAGAAAACTACTAAACAATTCATTTGAAGTTTTAGACTGAGATTATGATGTACCAGCTGACACTGCCACGGCTCAGTGTGTGAGCAACTGCTTTGAGGAAGAGGATTACCCAACTGCCTGATTTCAGGATGAAAATAAGGATCTAAGCGTTGTTTTATCCCGCTCCGGAGCCAAACTATGTAATAAGCATAACAATAAATGGTAAAAAGTATGACATTTATAACAATTACAATGATACACTACAGTGATTTTAAAAGAATCATTTTGGCAATCCATTCCAATGAAATCCAAAGCTTTTAGCTCTAAAATTGCTTTTACGTCATGCTTTTATCTGCCAGAGGCTGAGAAATATAAGGTTTTGGAAAACAAGTTTTTCTGAAACCCCATTAGGGTTTAGGAAGTTGTTCTCAAACAGTGCCATATGTTTCCCAATGCTTTTTCAGACTGCACCTTAGGTCTTAATGGGTTAATACTTGGAAATAAACTGCCACTTACGCTTCTTGACCGATTTAACTAGGTCCCCAGTTAAGACACTCTCAACCTCTGCAGCTTCCTCCTGTCTCTGGAGGGTGACAGAAACATTTTTGATAAACAAACAAACAAACAAACAACCACCTGGGATGTTGTTTTTTTTTTTCTTTTTCAAAGAGTGATAACTTGTAATAAATGGTATTATAGTGGTTAGGTAACACACATTCTGCTCTGGTATTGTGGATACCGTCTACAGACAAACCGAAATAAGATGTGTATATTAAAAACATGTTGTTTTTTTTGTTTTGTTTATTATTTATAGAAAAATAAATAATATTCATACATATAAGTGTGTGTATGAAACTGGATTTTACAAGCTAGCACCATAAGCCAAGGCAAATATGGATCAGGTAAAAGCAGCAGGACAGTTAAGCATTTGCAGCGAACTTACCTTTAAAATATCCACTTCTGGGGACGTGGGTTTCTCTGACCCTGAAAAGCAAAGCAAGAATACACATTCTTCAGTTTATGGTTGGGCAACCAAAACATCTTCATTCAATTCACAAACTTAACATACAGTGTGCCAAGTTAACAAGAACATGCCAGTTTATAAACTGGAGAAAGAAAAATAAAATGATGAAAGTAATTACAACAAAAAACAGCTCTTTATTTTGTATTTAAAAAAGCTTGTGTCAGTGTTTCACATCTACTTACTGTAATAATATTCCACCCAATTCATTTCCCTGACTGCCTTGGGAATCTTGAACAGATCAATATTATATCTGTTGTCAGCCTCTTTTAATAGATGATTTCTTTGCTCTTTGAGCTGAACAACTCTGGTCTTTACTATGAAAAGAAACAACAGTCAGACAATCTCAACAGTTTCTGCTTTAATAAGATAGACCCTGAACACATTCTGGTCTCCAGTCACAGAAGTCATAGATGCAGTTTGGCCATTTTGTCAGAAATGATGACAGAAATAGTGACATAACCTGTCTACGGTACATTGGGATGACTAAAACGTTTGGCTACTCGGCACTTTACATCGGAGCATACAAAGTCGTTCTTATTATTGACGTTTGATTAGTGTGCACGTTATTAGGCCTAGCCTATATCATACCCTCGCTGTCGAAATCGTCAAGCAACGCTTCCAACTTGGCAGTCTTTGGATTGTTTTTTCGTTGTTTAGTCGTCCTCTTCCTGGGAGCCATGTCTGCTGGCCTACCGGTAGGAGAGATTCACCAACATACGTTGTTGCAAAGAAAGGCATAATAGTAATATCCATCCATCTTCATCCGCTTATCCAGAGTCGGGTCGTGGGGTACTAACGATCATGTAATTATAATTACGTATAGAGTATAGTCACAACAGAAACTCAACAGATAACATTAGTTGTGCAGTGTGGCTAGTTGGAGCCTACTTACTAGGACCGGTAGCTGGCAAGCAAGCTACCGTTATTGGTTGTGTACACCTGGATGGTACTGTACATTACGAATCTAATCACCAAGTTAGGTGATCGAAACAATACGATTGGTTAGCCCGTCGTAAATGTTTCTGTAATTCTTTAGTATCCGTGAATTATAATGTATAAAGCGTTTCTTACCTAATATTTCTTCTAGAAACGTGTTCAACTGTTTCAGTCTCGCTGGACTCCCTCCACAAAGCAAATTTCAAATCCTCGCCGAGGGCGGGATAACGCGAGACCATCGGCCAATGAGGATGGGTTTTGTTTGTACGCGATGACAAACATGTGTTTGGACCAACCCTGACCAATGTTGACATCGCGGGACCGTCGGCCAATGAGGATGGGTTTTGTTTGTACGCGATGACAAAAATGTATTTGGACCAACCCTGACCAATGTTGACATCACGGGACCGGAAATATGGCATCATGGTAACATCGTGTTTAGGCAGTGTAAAACATGGACGAATAATGATTTTAAAAAGGAGGTTATGTTCAGTTCAGTGAATAACTTCTTAACTTTCAACGTGATTAAAACAAAAACAAGCAAACAGCAACAACAACAACAACAACTAAACAAGATACGGTATACGTGGCCTTATTTCTCACGAAGTTTATTTGAACTAATCTGATGCGCTGACTAACTGATATGTCTAAACCTTCTGCTTTGATGTTGCTTCATCAAGCATTGAGGAAGAGTTTTCATATCCTGGAAAGCAATCGGAAAGTATGGGTATCGGTGTTGGCCGAGTGCACACCTCTGATGCTCTCTCTGGGAAACTTAGCAGAGCAGCTAAGAGCCCTTTCCAATGTCCAAATCTCCAACACACCCCTAGGTGTGTTTCCTGACCTACAAGAACGCCTGCAGTTCAAGCTTGCAGAGGCAGTGGACACTTTATTGGGAAAGCTGAATGATAAATTGTAAGTACACGGTTAAAAAAAAAAACAATTAAAATGTTTCGCAAATGAACGTTTCAGGCTGCGTGCCAGAATTTGCCATTACTTGTTAAATAGGAATCTGGCCCCACTGTTAATCATTATTCTTGTTATATTTTTCACTTTCCATGAAGGTCCAGTCTCCAATCTATTCGGGATGCCATCAGTAACCAGGTCACTGTAACCTTCCAGCTGTACGAACAGAACACAGACAGTCTGGATCTGATTACCTGCGCCCAGCGTTTTGCAACCTCTCCATCTGTCACTGACATGCTGGAGTGGTTGCAAAATGCAGAGCGTCACTACAGACAACAGTATCCTTTCTCTGGATTTAAAACGAAGACAGATGCAGACCTTGCAAAATCAGTGTGGTTTAAGATGTGATTTGAAGATGTTTCAAATGTTAATGTCTAACTGTATCTAGGTGGTTAATGATGGTGTTTTTAACCCTCTCTGTTCATGTGGCTGTGCACACTGCAATCCATTCTGATCTGGGTACATCCACATACTGTTTCACTCTGCAAGTCAGTCTGGATCCACTACATTGAAAGCCAATCCTACACAGTTAGAAAATAACCAAGCCAATCATTGACAGTTTAGTGGTTTAGCTGCGACCAACATAAATGCCTGTGTTCAAAAATCATAACGTTTTCCAACTTCCAACTTTTCCAATTTCCAACTGATTGAAGTTGGTCCAGTCACCTGCTAATTACGTTTATTGACATTTATTATTTTTTATTAACTTTTATTTACTGTTTTATTCATATATTATTTTTTTGCTAAAGTATGTACATTTATTGACGCATATTATCATCACCGTATCCAAAACAGTTTGCATGGAAAGTCTCAGCACAAGGATATTGCAGTGACTGAGGTAAATGGCTCTGTAATTGTATGTTTAAGTGGGTTAATTAGCAAATAAAAAAAAAGACAGGGTTCTATCCTTGACCGCATGTTAATATTTCTGAAGATGAAAAATCTGCTGCAAAATGTGAGACCCAACGACCTCTCCCTTATGGAATCGGCTCCCAAGAGATGGGAAGCTCTAGCATCTCCAGATGAAGAGGAAAGAATCTCAGGTAAACACTAACAATCAGTGAATTTCCGAATGAGATATTTCAAAAGGCTTTAATATTTACACAAATATTATTAGATGCTGATGCCAAATGGATTTGTTTTCTTAAATTGAAAGGAATCAACATGAAAACACACAACCTTCTTGAGTTTTAATGTGTGTGTCATTGGTGGTGTTTTGTCCCTGAGGATGGTCTAGTGTTGTTTGAGTTTAAGCTGAAAGATACTGAGTTTGAACCCTTAAGTGTCCTTAAGAAAGAGGCACCTGCTTCTTAAATACTTATAATTGTACTCTCTAAGTAAGTCGCTTTGGATGAACGCATCTGCCAAATACTTTAATTGAACCATTATGCCTTAAAGACTTTCTTCAACGTTAGATGGCATGTTTTGCATTGTACATGCTATATATAAACGGGGTACGTTTGTCCCCACTCGGGAATTGAACCCTGCCCTCATGAGAGCATTCATGCTTGTAGAGCAGAATCTCTACGAGACAGGCTAAAACCCTGTTGCCAGTGCATCCCTTGAGGTGTCGGATAGTGAGGATTACAAAACTTTACACCGCCCAGGGCTGCCAGCTGGCCCCCATTAACATATACACCGAATCACATATTAGGCATACCTTTTATGATGGCTAATGATTCGGGCTGCAAATAATATTTTTCTTTAAACAACTTTTAAATTGTTTCACACTCTCGCTGTGCTATTTCAGAAACACTTTTTCAAGTGTCCTTCTTCGTGGAGTCTCAGTGAAGGTAGTAAAAGACATTTCACCTGGATCTGCTCGACTGAATTTCAAGCAACAACGCAGGAATAGCAAGAACGAACATGGCTTTCAATCAAGATGCAAGCAAACATTTTTTATTTGTTTTTAAATACATTTTTCAGTTGATGTGAGAGGTAAATGTCACTAGAAAATTGTTTAATTCACTGCAATCCTCACAACAAATGCAAAAAATACAGTATGTGTTTGTTGACTCTCTGGCTACGTTTTCATGCACACAATATTTAGGGTTTTTACCCTTTATTTTGAAAATGACAAGTCTTATTAAGCTCTAATTAATATTCCGCTAACATGTTGGTTTACACGCAGCTGATTTATACGTCCTAAAGATATGCACTTTAAATAACTTACTCGACATGCAGAGAAATTTCCCTACTTTTCAAACTGCATTAATTTTCGAAATCTAACTCCAGATTCTGCTGTGTGTATGTATATATGCTCCTAAAACCCGAATTATATATCGGCATATCCCAGATGTCATAATCAGACTGTTAAATTCGGGAAAATGCCTAATTTGGACCATCCAAACAGAATATGTCGTTTACATGGCACCTATCAAATTTGTAATATTGCCATAGTCAGAACAATAGTGTGCATGTAAACGTGTCCACTGAGTAATAATATAGAATACTTATTATTGTAGCTTTTCTTTCCCTTTATTGGATAGGAAAGTGGGGAAGAATAGCAAACGAGTGGGAGTGAGATGAGTGGGAAGGATTGGGAAATGACCAGGATTTGAACTCTGGTCTCCCACAGCACTTAGGCCTATATGGGCAAGGATTTATTGCATGTGCCACAGCTCCACCTGAAAATCTTTTAAGTTTGTATAAAACATTTCTTCAGGCACTTCAGTTTATCACAGTGCAGTAAAGGCCAAATATCAACTTAATTAACAACAAGTTATATTATAATAATTTAAATATTAAATGAAAAAGTAAGAAAAACAAATTCACAACAAATAACTGGCTTCAACTCATAACATATACCTGCATTATAATTCAACAATCTAGCTTTTGAACACTGTAGAGTTTAACTTCTTCCCCCCCCCCCTTCCCCGGCCCCCGGACACACACACTCAGTCATCATGAGCGTTCCTTTAATGCTGCGTTCACATGGAACGCGGCAGCCGGCAAACCGTATATCGTGTTAGCGGACGAGAGCAGGACGGCAAAATCAGTGGCGGCAACGGCAAACAGAATGCCGTTAAAAGTTAAAATATTGTAACTTTTTGCCGTCCTCCGCGACGGCATTTACCATCGCATGTTCGTAGCTCCCTCACACAACTAAAAAAAACTACAAGAAAGTAATACTTTTGTGCAACAACACTAGAATACTTGATACAAAAAAATAATAATTACATAAAGCAGTTGCTACTAAATAATTGTGTTGAATGTATTTTTACTAAACTATTTGTAAACAATGCATCATCGTTGCAACATCGATAGCAACTGCCATTCCGATGGACTTTTATGCCGTGCCGTCCAGAAAGTGTTTGCCGTCTGCTGGTTTGCCATCTGCCGTGTTCCATGTGAACGCAGCATTAACCTCCTATCTCAGTGTACCTTTCCTTTCAGCACTTTCTACACATATTCCTTTAAGGGCAGGCTGTTAGATGTTATAGGCTTTGGGAAATCTGGTGCTGAGGGAGGCGAATTAGCGAAACTGCGACCCATGTAGCCCCTGCGGTACCTAGCTCCCTTCTCCATGTGGGGGCAGGTGCTACTCAACACCGCCCCGCTAATCATAAGGATAACGGCGGACGCCCAGCCCAGATAAATCGCCTGACCCAGCTCTCGTTTGTACACCGTGGGCACGGTGGGATTGTAGAAGTCCTGCACCACGGTGTTGGCGGTCCAAGACACCGGCACCAGCACGCACAGGCCCGTCACGATGAACAGAACCCCACCGGAGAGCGCGATGCCAGCCTTGGCTCGGCGGTCGTCCCCGGCGCAGGTGGTGCACTTCATGCCGCAGCAGGAGACGGTGCAAGAGAGCCAGCCCATGAAGATGGCGATGCACATGAGGGCGCGCGCGGCCTGGATGTCCGGCGCCAGCGCTAGCATCGAGTCGTATGTCTTGCACTGCATGTGGCCCGTGGCCTGGTAGATGCAGTTCATCCAGATGCCTTCCCATTTGATCTCGGAGGTCAGGATGTTGTTGCCGATGAAAGCCGACACCTTCCACTGAGGCAAGGCCGTCACGGCAATGGCCATGATCCAGCCCGTCACCGCGCAGGTGAAGCTGATCAGCTGCATGCTCGTGTTCACCATGGTGATGGAATGTTTCCCGTAGACCAGCTTTGCGGTGTGTGCGTCGTACAGGATAAAGGTGGTGACGTGGTAGGACAATAGTTTGCGTCTTTACCGCTTTGAGCTTTTCGCAACCTGCAATTTATGTCTGCATTCACAATCTTCTTCTCCACATCTGGTCAAACCCTTTGAATTGTCCTCGTTTCTGTGTTCCACAGATGTTCTTTTCTATGTTAATCATACGCCCACTAAAAGGTGTGCTATGCGAACAAACTCCTGCTCCTTATTTGTGACTTCTAGTCATTAAATTATTGAGTATCCCATTGCTGCGTAGCCACTCCACTCATGATGGCATACACTGACTTGATCAATTGTAAAAAATAAAACAGAAAAATGATTATCCAACGTGTGTGGGTAAATTAGAATTGATCATATCCAGGTGTTTTTGTAGCAGGGTTAGTGAATCTGTCAATATAACCTGCTTCAGATCCAAATGTGGTGCCAATGAGCTCCAATGTTACCCCTTACGGTGTCGCTTTACTTACAAGTGTGAGAACAACAGACACCCGATACTCCCAAGTTGCCGATGTTACTGCAAATGTATCCTGAGACCGGATTAATACCGTGATAATAATGAATGAAACAAAATGTATTTGATTTTACAATATGTTGAAAAAGAACCCACACACCACAGTCCTAGGTTTAGTCCTCCCAAGTTTGAACGAAGGAACGACTCACGAGAGAGAAACCACGCATCAATCCCAATGTTTAGTTAGCAAATCAATGTGGTCCATGAATGTCGAGCACGGGGAAAGAAAATTTCAGGTTTGTTTTGCTTGCGTTAAGTCTTCCCAAAAGAAATTGACGTCGATCGAACCTCCACTAATGTGCCGGGTGGGTAGGATTACTGCTGTATCTCAGTCTTCCAGCAAAAAGAAGAGAATGCGGACTTCATTATCAGGCGCGCTGCAGGCACAGTGTGGTCCTACAGCCTTGATGAAGCCACTTGAGTCACACAAAGGGATCAGCTGCTATCCACCCTGGACCCCGTTTAACCTCACAACGGGTTAGCAACGCAGCAGTTGGGGTGTATAAGGTGGAGAACGGGTTGTGTCCATCCCACCTTCAGAAACTGGCTTACAGTTACCCCGTCAGTCCTATAGCGCACCTGGGGTAAAAGGCAGGGGGGGAGGGAACAACAGAAAACACTTGATGGGAGGGTAGAGAGAATTTCTGAAGGTGGATTACTTAAAGATTCGCTGGTGGGAGACTCCATGCGTAGACATTATGCAAGCTTTCACAAAAATCTGCTTTCGCCCACTTTTTGTCCTTTACTGCTTTATTAAATAGCTAAATAGGATTGGAAATGTTTTTTATTTTATTTATATAATATATTTTTAATGTAAGAAGCTACAGGACGTGTCAGGTACAAAGCCACACTTTTGTAGGCTACATAATAGATTGTACATTTGTTTTGGTGATTTCCCCACGTGTGTAACTAACATACAATAAAAACATATTTTTTAAAAGATTTTGTAGAGAAATGTATCCTAGTTTTTTGGAACATTTATGAACTTGAGTAAATCTCCCTTCCAGATCCTTCATCTCCGTTACGATGACCCTTGGCATGACTGTGTTAATGAATTAAATATTGCAGCAACACGATCTGTGGTTCACGTTTCCTTTCTTGTGTAGCCTCCACTCTCCTTGGCAACGGTGGTCATGACAACAGGCCTGGAGACGGGACTTGAGATAGGAATACGGTCAATAAAGAGAATGATTGAAGGTGACATATCAGGCATATCTATTCATGAGTAGATTTAAGACGTTGTGCTTATAAGAACCACAAGGTTTCCCTACCAACCTTTTTATTTGGACTAAAATATCAGCACCCACTCATTTATATGGAACCCCCATTATCAGTTTCTGTTATGGCAATAATTGTCAAACAGTAATTTCCAATTGATTAAATGTGTATAGAGATTATGTTTCCAGGTCTGAGCTGTTCAATCTGAGTTTACACACACTTCTGGTGGTAGAACAAGACAATACAAAATGTTGTGTTGGGATTTTACTTTTACTTTAATAAATACTGTTGTGTAGATGGTCCTTTTGTTTTGTAAGAATAACTCTTAATATATTTACATTGCCCCAGAACATGCCATGACAACATGCAGTATAATGAAACAAAGCTTTATTATTCAGAATGTTCAAATTTGCTTTTTCAACCTGCTATTAGGTTTAATTTGTTGTCCTATACCCCAATAACCCTTTGCCTCCGTAGATGCTTTCTATCCTATGTATAGTATTTTAATGCAAGATGCTTTTTCAATACATTAAAACAAAAATCAGCATGGACAGATTCAAAACCTGTTAGGGACTTAGCTCCCCCTGCTGGTGAAACAATTACAATTGTTAGAGGTATTAAAAGTAAGTCATGTGATGTGCATGAACGAATGTTGTACAGTTGCCCAGTAGATATGTAAATGCATGAACACGGTTGGTTCAGTTGCAACTCAAACTGATGTGGGGGCATAGAGCTTAGAGATAAAACATAAAAGCCTGGATCTGATCAGATAACCAGTTTCTCATTCCTATTCTGTATTCGTATGTTTTAAGTAGAATACGCTTGTCTGCCTCAAGTTTTATCTGACGGCCCAAAAAAACTAAAATACTTTAGTGTCTAGAAGTATATTAAGCCTGCAAACATGTTTTATAACATACAGGGATACTTCCCTGGGCTGGGCCTGGGACAAGACGATTGGGACTCAAGACTCCAGAATGTTGTATCATCACCCTTATAACCCATTTCACATTTACAGAGATCGCCATCTTGTGGCTTAAAACATGTAATGGCAGTTATGGTAAAAAGTGTTAATGTTTTGCACTCAGTCACGAACACGTAAAGGAAGAGAACATACACCAGTTATGATATAGGCATAAAATATCAATTTATTACTTTGCACATTAACACAAGTAAATCCCTGCAGGCAAAAAAAAAAAAGAAAAACAAAAGTATTATACCATGTCACAATAGCAATGACAGCAAGTGATTAAGCACCCTTGCAAGAGGGGCCCAGAGGAAGCCCTGCCTCTCCAAACAGGCCAGAGGACTCCATTCCATTCACAGAATTGGAATATTCCAATTATATTATAGTTCTATTGCTATTAGACAATTACACACAGCTCATAGGACCACTAGCGCAGAGAGAGGGGGGGGGGGTGTTATTAGCGCCAACACCCCGAATATGAAACCAAAATTAACAATAAAGTTGTAATACATGGTGGAAATACAAATGCATTAAAAGATATATCTATATCAAAGTCAGATTAATAAAAACAATAAGAATAAGGGGGGGGGGGGGGGGGCTAATTCCTGCTCTGTGGATGCCACTGGTTTTGGCCGAACCACCCCACAAAGAGTAAGTGCATTTGCGGTGGGGTCGGCAAAGCAGGTGGCAAAGACAGGAGCACCCGAGGTGGCGGGCCCACGGGAAGTTCACAACAATGGACGCTTGGTTTGCTAGCCTGGGGAAGAGGAGAGGGCCGGGGCCTTTGTCGGGGTCCACGTTTTGAAGAAAAGTACCTCGTTTTGAATTTGGACAACGCAAAGACCAGGACCCCAACCCTTTGCCTTAGACACCAAGAGCACGGACGCTTGTGTAGCCATCTCAACAATACATTTTTTTAAAAAAGAGACTGGACAAATATTGCTAGCCTAAAACAGTCTCACTAAACTGATAATAGTTTAACCAAAACAAGTTCATTTTTTACTCACTTTCATAACAAGTATGGTTCTGAAGTCATTTTTACTGACGTTAAAAATGATAAGAATCTAGCATGCAGACAAGCAAAGTTAAAGAAAGGAAAAAAAAGGTTTCTAGTCTACAGAAATATTCTATCAATGCACAGTCCCACTGATTGATACAAGCAAGCAAAACAAAACCAAGTACAGACTAGTGGCGATAGCAAGAGCAGACCAACAGACACGACGAAGATGTATAGCTTTCAATTGACGGCATAAAAAAAAAAAAAAGCTTTTGGGGTAATATTGCTTTGCAATGCTCTGTTCAGAACAGGGACCGATTGCTGATTTTATATCGACAGCCATGAACAAAGTAAATCCATAATTCTCCTCAGGAAATTATTATGAGTTTTAAAAACCAATTTGTCACAACAGATACATTCTGCAGCGTTCAAACACTGGAATCATTGTCAACAACAGCCTAATTGGCTTAGTAAAACTACTAGTGCACTTATATATATATATATTTTTTTTAAAACAACCCCCCCCCCCCCATTTACCTCCAAAATAAAAGAAAATTACAAATAAGACATTTCATGCATTATGTAGACAGCACCCTTGCTATATCACCCTAGTCCCGGTACACCAATTTATCTCTCTCACTGGTCAACGCCCACGCCCTCGAAAGGCAGGAGCTCAAACTCATTCATAGCAAACCTGATGCTTTACGGGTGGTTTATTACAAAAGGGTTTCAACGAGCTGTCCCCCCTGACGAGGCGTGAGTGTTGACCACGCAGATGCCTAGCCTAATCTCAACCACCAGGGGGCTCTCACCATGTCAGAGAAGCCTACTGTGCTGTTCCTGAAAACAACAGTAGGTCCAAAGGGCAGTGCTAATGCTCACTGTTGACTCAATAAAATGTGATATTTATAAAAATAACTAAATAAAAAGTTTAAAAAGCGCATATATAGTAATTATACATCTTAAGTAGTGGAGTTTAAGTTT
Organism: Forbesichthys papilliferus; assembly: GCA_025399855.1. Classification (NCBI taxonomy): domain Eukaryota; kingdom Metazoa; phylum Chordata; class Actinopteri; order Percopsiformes; family Amblyopsidae; genus Forbesichthys; species Forbesichthys papilliferus. The sequence goes on along the minus strand of JAODOY010000003.1, from coordinate 1,771,865 downwards.
GTATACTCTTTGAAATACATACTAAATACTCCCCCCCCCCCCCATACATAAAATGCAACTCATTGCCTACCCCTTTTACAACAATTTCCTCAATCCAAGATGGCGTCCATGTAATTCATCTAGGCTTCTGGTAACTAGTTCAGTTAATCTGTTTCTCTGACAGTCAGTCCACTTTTATCAAGATCAAAATATAAAAAGTAAAGTTGGAATTAAGCCATCCCTTCATTCTTTAACTATTCACCATTGGCCAGAATGCTACAAAAATGCTGTCCAACCAAAAGCTCTCACACCCAAACCCACAAATGAAGTGAAACCTAAAACTTAAACTACACTAACTTACTACACAACTGGCTTTGCTACAGACCTTAAAGATTTAATGACAACAGTAACACAACATTAAACAACAACAAACATCTTCAATGGTCAACTACTAACTCTAAAACAGTTTTTTTTTCTTAAAAGATAGCCACAAAATGGTTTATATTAAACTCTTACAAATCTGCTTTGTTGATTCTTATGTATAAATGCATAAAAGGTAAGAGACAGGAGTGCCCTCTGTTGCTTGTCTAGCATCCCGGGTCAGTGCAATTAACTGGCCAGTATTAGCAAAAGGAGACCATTTATATAAAAACTAAAAAAAGGTGTCTAGCACCTTATACAAAATAAAATTAAAAATCAAAGGACATGCTACACCTGACAGTGTCAACCTTTTGAGATAAGTCAGGCCCGGGGATGAAAACAGATTCCACTCTCGCTATACTTCGTCCATTTAATGCCGTTGGCCATTCAACAGTTGTCCAATGCTGAGCCAGGGTCACAGGCTAGACCCGTGGATACTACTGCTACACGTTTGTTGTCGAGTCAGCTTGTGAAGGAAGTCAAGACGCATTTAGTTACTTCTCTAGGGATTTATCAACCTTGTAACACACACAAATGTGGAAACCCTTAGCCATTAGCCAACACTGCAGGTGGACAGCAGTCTCCAGAAGCCCCTTAAAAGTACAGAGTGGCAAACTACCCAACCTACGGCTGACCTAAGAGCTCTACCTAACAACACCGTCGCCAGCCTCTGTAAGACCAGTATATTATCTGTTTAAAATGTCATTCAATAGATGTAAATATAAGTTATATATGTATTGTCTGTGTTAATATGAAAAAAACAAACATAAAATCTGGAGGCATTTACAGCAGTTATCTTGTTTTCCCTTTACAATTCAGTGGCCTGCCATGAAACGCACGCATGCAACATCCACCCATACTTACAGCAGTACATGTATACACACAAACAGTTATTTTTCGTTAAATGGGAGAAAAGAACAAGTGGGCATGAACACCCAAGTCACCTCGCTTGTAAAAGACTGTAAAAAGGAGAAGAGTTAAAACACACATTGATAAAAAGGATATATAGATATATAGATATATATATATATATATCATTCTTAAAAGAGCAACATCCTTCTGCCTGTTTCCATGCAGAGTTCTTTCCCCACCCCTGGAAAAACTAAAAGAACGAGATTTCGCCCCGTGGGACTTTGAGGTAAGAGTAGATCGCCCTGTTTAGCTGGGAGAAGGTAAGAGCTGCCCTGATGCACTCCCCTGCCCGTTATACTTTACAAAAACACGAGTATAGACATTCAAAACTGGAGGAAAACAAAAACAAAACTCTAATGGCTCAACTGGTTTGTCTGTGAATTGTTTTCTTTGTCGTCGATTGTGCATCGGAAACCATCGGGTCTCTCAGTGCCGGATTTCTGGCAAGAATGGCGGCTTGACTCAGATCTGAGTGGCGGTTTGAATCCCCACACCCCCCCCCCACCCACCCCACCTGCCACTTTTGTGCAGACGGCAGCTTCAGAACATAAGAAACTAACAGACACACACACGCACAAGAGTGAGACAGTAGAGGTGAAAAACAAAACAAAAAAAAAAGATGGCTAACAGACTGGCAAACGAGTGCGTTACAGACAGAAGAGGAAGGAACCGCCTGGCTAGCTCGCCTAGCTCAGGCAAAGTACATGGTGTGTTGGGTGTCGTAATGGATCTGAACCGCTTTGGCCAACGCCTGAGGGTCCCGCCCATTACTCTGGCCCGAAACATGGCTGCCTTCAGCGCTGCAGGACACAGGGAGAGAAACGCAGAGACATATCGTTAGGGATGTGGCAAAACTACAACAGTCTTCTAACAATGGCCAAAATGTACCCAGACTGCTGTGTCAGCAGAAACTACATGTATTGGCAGATGTAATGCCAAGAGTCTTCATTGTAAAGTCTGCAGTCGAACTGGGTAAAATCTCTGCTAGAAGCGTCACACATGTTACACCGCGTCCTAACTGGATGACACGCGCGAGCGTCAGCGACAAAAGCAGTTAGCGCAATAGCATGCATGCGTTTTGAAGGCCTCAAATTATTAACGTGTATCCATCTGGTGGTGATAAAGCGGCACCACATGAACGGGCTGTTACCTGTCATGGTCTTTGTCCACCAGGTGGTAGCGGGCGCGGAAGGCAACTAGCCTGGCGTAGTAGGCCGGCGCGGGGATGGACACGGAGCGCGTGCAGCGCACGTACGTGTGGCACAGCTGGTAGGTCAACAGCTGCAGCTCGTCCGCCGTGAAGCAGTTGTCGTCCCACAGGACGTGGTAGTGGGAGGGCCGGCTGGTGCCCTGTGGGGACCACGACACTTAAGACTGGCAGTCTCAAGACTCATAGGACTGGCAGTCTTAAGAGTCTCAAGACTCTTAAGACAAGGGCCCTGGCTCTGTCTTAAGAGTCTCGAGACTGCCAGTCTTAGGACAGAGCCAGGGCCCTGTATAAACACCGAATTGTATATTCAGCACACACACAGAATGGGCAGCTGGGGGAATGAGCACATAACTAAAAAGTGGATTAGCGTACAATCACTGACTAGAGCTTTAAAGTCACACCAAGTCATGGCAGGAGAAACCGTGTCATCGGGATCCATCAAACCATTCAGTGTGCCGACAATATTAACGGAATGCAGAATTCAGTTTGAATTCCTTGTTATATCTGGAGAAACAATTTTTAGAATTTAGAAAAAACACTAGTAGTCATATCCTTATATATTTGTGTGCTTACTAGATGTAACGTGCAAGCAGCACATTATTAATCTAATTTGACTATGCAAAAGGCACTTTTTGTCAATAGAAGATGTTCATGTATTTAAAGAAAGAAAAAAAAAAAAAAGCTTCCTCCCTCACCTGTATTCCTGCATGGCTGCAAAGGTAGAAATCAAACTCCGAGGGGTGTGTGATAGTGCTGTCCACGGTGGTGCCTGCGGGGACATTGCCGCTCTTTCCAACCTGCAGAGGGCGCCCGCATGGATTATTACTAATCACTGTTAACACGGCCTTGCATTTTGACATTGTTGTGATTACAATCAACTAAACATCCCCTACTGTAGTTGTACTCTCTAATAGTCACAAGCAGTGTTTCAGATCTCATCTGCAGAACAACTGATTGGTAAGGACTGGAGCTTTAATCGGGCCTGAACATTTTAACCCGACACGGACCGAGCCCAACAAATTCTGTCCGAGCCCGCACGCACGTGTGTGGCTTTCTGAAGCCTGAACCCGATTACAGCCCTGTGGTGTATGGTATACTGAACGATTAAAAGACAAGAGGAACGCTTTCGCTCCGATGTTGAGCCAGGAGCTAAAGAAATATCATGCTTAAATCTTATATTGTAGGATATGTTATTATAATATACATGTTATTAGGCAAGAACAGGTGTCAGTCTAACACTTTAAACGTTCTTTATTAATGAAAAGTTCTTGGAACAAATGTAAGCCTATATGGGCTAAACTTATTCACCTCCTCAGCAGCATCCATTTCAACGATTCTCTCTAACTAACAACGTATCAGCGAGAGGGAAAGGTACGGGCTGAAACCGGCAACAGTTCTGAATGAGCCTCGACTCACGTTGCTTAAACGCGCTGCAAATTATTTGTATTCATTGGTAAAATAATCCCCAATCCGTTCCGAACCCGACGTGCCTGGTGAGATGTGAGAGAAATAAAAGGACGCCTGGTCTCGCTGGGGTCGGGCCGATATCTCCATAAGGACCAGTAGGTACACCACCCGATCGGTTAAGGCTAATGTGGTGCACTGGCTGTTCCTTTACAGTTTTGAATATTGCCCCTATAAAAAGAGGTTTTCAGCTTCTAGGCAAAGCAAATACAGTAGTATGGCCCAGGAACTCTGTCTCTTTGTAAAAAGGAATGACTACTGACCCTCTCCGCCTTGTCAGAACAGAAAAGTCGAGTGTGATGACGCTTCTGGACCACGATGTAGGTAATTCCTGGTCTGTAGTCCTCCTCCAGACTGATACATGCCTTCCTAATGGCAATCAGCTCTGGCCACGCCACCTGACAGGATACACACAAATAATGTGAATGAAACGGTCAGGATAGAACTAAACACACCATTGCAGTGCACATAGGCTTCTGCTCGTTGCTCTGCATATTCAGTTACACCCTTCATATTACACTGCATTCTAACTAGAACAGCTCTATGACCCTACACATTCCATCTAAATAAAAAGGACATTAGGGCCATTAAAAATCTGAACCTAATTCATAGAATAAAGATATTTTCCTAGCTCGGCAATTGTAATCAAATGAGTCCGTTTAATACTCCATCTGACCTTTCAGGACTAATTTTTTATTCTGCGTTGCACATACTACAGCAAAATTGTTTCTACATAGTCTGTAAAAAAAAAAACATTTTAACAGGTATCAATGTGTTGTGGGCAAGAAGTTCTGACAATGAAAATATGATCAGGGTCAGAGAGGATTTTTTTTTTTTTTAGAGGACGTTTATTGCGAGGCTTATTCACCTGTTTCATCTGTCCCTCTGACACGCCACCACGATAGTAAATGATACGCGTGGGCTTAAAGCGCGTGGACTTGTAGAACTGAATGAGCAGCTCCCGCACCATATTGGTCAAGTCCTGAATCACCTCCTGGCTGAAGAGTTGCTCCTGGAGACACCAAAAATAGTTAAAAACAATCTCAAAATATCACTCAATATTAATAAGAAAAGATGGAATTAGGCACTTTAGACTATTAGGCATTATTTTAAAGATTGAATGATATGTTGGAAAGGTGCATCCATTGACAAATGTTTCGTTGTTTGCTGTCTATAACAGAGTAATCCTTCCAATGGAACCTAAATTAAAAAACAATGTTTCCAGGGGACATTTTACAAGGCTAGATACACGTGTATCTTGTGATTAATTGGCTAATTTGATAAAAGAATATTCCACTTGCAATTACAGGCGCAAATATCTTGTTGTGTTGCAAAGTTCCTAGTACGTGGAATAACACAATCCACATATCGATCTCTTCAGCAGAGTATCTGGATTATGAAGGGAAAAAAGGGGGGTTCTATCTGTTACCATTCTGAAGATATGATAAGTAACTATAAACCTATGAATAAAAACATGCAAGAATCCATTATGCAAGGCATATTTTATGTCAGACTTTGTTGTCGTGTTGTAGAGCCCCTTCTCTGCATGAAAATACGAGCTATATGCCAATCTCCTCAGCGGAATGTCATCCAGGATGCTGCGATATACTGTACATACGGCATGTATGTTTACGAAGTTGTGTTCTCTGGAATGTGTTTTACATCCATTTAAAACCAGGATAAATCACCAGGGCTCTGATAATAAGCAACATGAAACATACATTTTATTTAATTAAATTGCATGCGCATCTTACAATACATTTGAAAACGAAATAAAACTGTGTATTGAAAGCTAAGGCAACCAATCTGCTGAATGTCTGTGTAACTGCGCCCTAAAATGTGTTTTTCTTAGCTGTAAACAAAGTAATAGGGTTGATGTTTGATGAGCCACTTCAATGCTGTTTATATTATTAACAACATTTCTGTTTTTTATACAAATCTGCATTTTATGGGCTGAAAACAGCACTACACGTCACATCCGTTAAAAAAAAATCAGCCCAGGACCTGGCTATTTTTCACAGGTACACTTTGTACGCTCATATGTTATCCAAATCAAATGTTAACGTTAACAGGGTTTCCCTCTCTCAGCCCCTCCCCTCACTGCTCCTGGATGCATTTTTCAGTTGTAGTGGGTGGGGTCGGGCTCAGAGCTGGGGTGCAGTTACACTTTAAGAGAAACCATTCATAACCAGACACCACGCCGATGAACAGAGCACTGTACCTGGGAAAGGTCTTGTCGGGACGTCTGGACTCTGACCGTGGCGCAGTAGCGGCTCGGGTGTCCGTCCATGCTGCCTACGACAGCCGCGATGGATGGCTTCTTCCCATCGCCGGCTGGGGGGTGGGTGACGTCAGCCCCCAGGAAGATGACCGGCTGCTGGAACACAGAGGGTCTGCAACACACAGGAAGATGAGGGACCTCTCATTACAGGACCCAATTATAGGACCTAATTACACCACCAGCACACAGTAGGTACCTCATTATAGGACCTAATTACACCACCAGCACACAGGAGGCACCTTATTACAGGAGAGACCTCATCATTATGTGGACACTAGGTGGCGGTAGAGCATCACGTGCAACATCCGCTGAACTAGGCTTGCCTCTGCCTGTACTTTACTAAAGGCGCGATAAACAACAGCACACCCAGGCCCCCGAAGCCTCCGCCCTTCATTCAAATGGGCTGACCTCTGGTGGGGCACCAGGACGTTGTTGATGCCACCCAGCTTGGCGTTGATCTTCAGGCAGAGGTTGGACAGGGTCTGTGGGGACGTCTTCACCACGTTCTTCACCTGGACACACTGGGTGGCCATGCCCAGCAGTGTGTCTCCCACACGCTTCACCTCCGCTGTGTTGAGAGGAGCAGAGGGAAGCACGAAGGGTTAGAGCATTTATCTGGAGCTCCACAACGTATTACAGGACACCACCTATGGCAAATAACATGTAGCGCACCTCCATTGGACGTAAAAGGTATGGTCAGCTATTGCAAGCTAATTGGAAGGTTGTACGCTTATTGAATTCACCAAACATCTCCTCATATTTCGTAACTTACCGTTCTCTGTACACGCAGAAAAAAAAAAAAACTAACCGATACATCTACACAGTCCAGGCTCTGTAAATAAAAACATTAAGTGGAAAACACTGCTCGCAACAACAGACGCTTGGCTTCGCAATGCTTTTCAATGTGTGGGGTGAAGCTTAAGGGAGTTTGTTTTGATTTGAGCTTGACGTTGGCAAGTGTTCTTGAGAACGACTAACCCTGCCTTTAAAAGGTAAAGTAAGCAATATTGTAAAACGATTGTTGATATTTGAACTCAACATCAAAAACAAACATAAGCTCCGCCCCCACATTGAACACACATTACCAAGGCTAGAATAGCGTCTGTACCACTTTGTGTTCCCATTTACATAGCCAGGGGGGCAGTGCAGGAACACCAGATTATTTTACAGCACACAGAATATTCAGCTGGTGAACACAACTGTCGGTTTCACTGAAGATGACAAAGACATTTGATTATAATTGCTAACCCTACCTTTAAATCTCAGAGTAAACTAAATCAAGAAACCTGAAGTGTAAATAATAATAATAATAATAATAATAATAAAGTCGTCTCACCATAGACAGGGGTTTTTCCTGGAAGTATGACCACAATAAGCTGTAGTCCTACATAAGACATCTTGAGGTGTTTGAACATGGGCTCCACGCTGTCTGCTCCCTGGGCATATTTACAGAAACATGGCTGCCCCTGAATGGGCATGCCAGCATCCTTGGAGATCTTCCGCAGCTGGTCTGTGAAGCTCCTGTAGATTTATATATACAAACAGGTCAGTAATCCACTGTTTGCTGAAAAGGCTGGAATCTGTTCAAGAAATGTTAAAAAATTAAAAGAAATAAAAGAAAGTATATTGCAACACCTCTCATTTAGGTGGAAAATTATTACTGAAATTTGGTATGGCGTATTTTCCTGTTGAACAGTCATGGTACCTAAAGACCAGAAACTGAATTGGCACTTTAACCATATTCTGTAATATTTCAGTGCAATTGTATTTAACTCCTTGTTAAAATAAAATACAGCCGGTTCAGATAACAGAAATCCTCCAAGACAAATTAGAAGGTGTTCTGTGTTATATAAATCTAAAAAGTCTAAAAGCAAAAGGCTGGGACTAACTTGAGTAGGTCCTCTCGACATTGTTTCTGTGGGGCAAAGCAGGCCACGGCCCACACTTTGATCTCGATGCCGGCGTAGAACTGCTTCCCTCGCATGTCCCACACCCCCTGGTTGGGTGTGGCCACCGTCTTATTCTGTGGAGAAAGACTCTACTCTCTTAGTCAACCCCCCGGTTGGGCCAGCTGGCACAGCACAGACACCACAATACCACCCCCCCCCTCCCCCTTCCTCGACAGACACGTATAATGCATTAAGGCCCATTTATGCTTCTGCATCGACTTTTCGTATAGCCTACGGCGTAGAACATATTATACATCTGCCGGACGGACCTGTGCGGATGCGATTGATGCAAAGTGCCATGTCTTGTATGTGCCTGAATTAGAATGCAAATTGAGTGTATCCCTTTCCAGCAAATCTCTTAGTCACACCAACATTTATCATAGGAAATAACTTGCCGACACAAAATAGTATTTATAAACGACCACTTTTCGCTACCCGTACAACAAGGAAATCTCAGGAAAATCCACGTTGCAAGACATAAAAACATTTATTTCCAGCAGATCTAATAATTATCCCAGGGTCTGTGCATGCATGCAGGCTATGGCGTAATAAACATTCAGAATTCCAAAGCACTACTCACAGATCAGTAATGACTTCACAGCTCAAAAACACATTTTAGGGTGCAGTTACACTTTAAATAAATGTATTAATTATAACTAATTGAATACATTTATTAAATACATTTATTTTAATACTTGGAATACTTTAAACCTGGAACTCCTCTTTAAGTGTCTGCATTCACCCATGACACTAACCTGTCGCCCCCCCCCCCCCCACCCTCCTTCCCAAGTGTCCAGTACTCACCCTGCTGCAGTCTCGTCCTGTGTCGGTACTCACACGGCCCCCGTACTGCAGCATGGGCGCTGGGAGTACACGGCCCGTCACCTCGGTCATGTCGTTGTGCACCACGATGCCAAACTCCTTCAGGTAGGGGTCCGGGCCCCCAACCATGCTGTTGCTTTTCACCTGGGATATGATATACGTGTATTTTCATTTAGCGGGGGTAGTTGCTAAACTGCACTGTTGGTATTCACTGCAGGGTTAGAGGGTTAGGGCCAGAGGTTAAACAAGGGTTCTCTCATTGTGCGCTATTGACTGAAGACTCACTTTTGTCATTTTGTATAATAGTTATATGCGTGATGCAAACGCCCTCTGAAGCACAGACTATTTAATGCATTATAATAAATGCACAATTCTAAATGCTTGCCAGTGTTTTGAATGGGCAATGATTAGCCATTACATCAGATCATTAAAAATATTAAAACAAACCAATATAAGAAATGCAACAAACTCGATTTTGCTCCCATTTCTCTATGCACATTCAAGGTTTATTTCTCTCAAATGTATGTGCTTCTAATGTTAAGAAGCACATACTGTATGAACCATCAGTGAGGTTTTGCATGTCGCCTTCCGTTACTATAGTTATTGTAATCAACCGTTTCAGGCGGTGGAAACAGACTGCATGGGAATTAACTGGTACAAGTTCATTGTGCTCGGTGTCAAATAGTCGGCGTGGCCAAATGTGCCCGTCAAACAGCTGCGCATGCGACGCCCACGTTGATGACGGCGGTGCATGGCCTCTCACCAGTCTGCTGATCTCCTCCTGCCTGTCGGGGGCGGAGCGGGCGGTGGCTTTGATCATGGTGGATGTCTGGTTGTCCGTAAGCTTTTTGATACAGCGCTGGCCTGCTACGATGTTGCACACCTGGCGGGAGGACAGTGTGTGACGTTTCAATGAACATCGGGCATGGTTGTCTGTCAGGGGGGCGGCGTTGTGCTTCGTACACACACACACACACACACACAACAGCCTCACCTCCAGAGGAAGGTACGTGTGCTTCTGTTCTTGTCCTACTTGAAGACAGGGTAAGTGGGGATACTTGAGCTGTAGACTGTACTTTTGCTTGAAATACTGGGCTACGGTGCATTCCATAGCTTGGCCGTTTTCTAGCTGCAGCGGGAAACTGGAGGGGGGATGGGGGGGGGAGAGAGAGAGAGAAAGTCAAAACGTATAAAAACGTGAAAATGTAACCAGCGGTTACATAATGGCAGCGAAACATTTGGGGCGTAAAATGGCTTACGTTTGATGACTGGCGGGGCGACGGGTGACATTACATACACGATATTTCCTCTTCATCTGACCGCAGTGAGTGACCTCAACTTTTAGACCTGGCCAACCATCCAGACATGACATGTAAGAGCAAGCTAAAAACATGAATGTGCATGTCACATCTACGCCCTGTATACATTTTCAAACTGCTAGATCGATGCCAAGAACGAAAGAGGGGAGAAAACATACAAGCAGAAGGGAAGCCGGGTCAGAGAGATGCTATCTGACCCGGCTGCATGCAGAGTGCCAACATACTGAGAACTATGCACCTACCGTTTCTACACGCAAACACTGGCGTTGGTGCTTAAGCATTTTGGGTCCCTTTTAAATATTTTATATTATAGAATTTTACATATTATAAATGTTTGCCCATATTTCATTTTTGAAAAGTTTGTTTTAAAAACACCGACTAAAGAACACACCGCAACACTACAAATTGAGTGTTATGTAATGGCAAGTTAACCAATCAGTTTACTGTACTCACATTTGTACTACCTCTTTAAAGTTACCCTGGTACTAGTACCCCCATTTGAGAAGTACTGCTGTTAAGTATGAATGTGTACAAAACCAACTCAACTAAAACCAAATATGCACTGTTACATCTAAATTACGTCTAAATCTGTAAACGTGTGCATTGGGGTAGATTAGAGATTATGCCCACCTCGTATCTCCTTGGTGAATTTGACTCGCTGCGAGTCAGTGAGTGGCTTGGTCTGCTCGTTAATGTTCTGGATATCCAACACTTCGCACATGAACTCGATCACAGGCTGGGCACGGTAGAAAGCTGTGGCTGAAACTGAGGACAAATGTGGGAAGCACAGGTCAATCATTAGCCATCTACCGGTTAGCATTAGTGCTCCAAAGCAGTTCTGTAGTGTCACATGGCTCACAACCATATTAGATTCAAAATGTATAGTCAGCTATTGCAAGCTAAATGTAAATATAAATGCTAAATGTAAGCTAATACACTCAAATATCTCCTTGCATTTCACTATCTTACTATTATGTGCGTGTTGAAAAAAATAATTATCTGATACTTCTACACAGCCCAGACTCTGTAAATAGTAACATAAGCAAAGTGGCGAACACCGCTTGTATCAACAAAGCCGTAGTACTACGCTTTGCTTCACAATGCTTTTTAATGTGTGAGGCAGCACGTGAGGACCACAGAGCGATACAGTTTGGATTTAGCAAGAATGACGGACCCTGCCTTTAATATAATAATACATTCCCATGTATAGGTACCTTTCAAAGCACCCAAGACCAAATCAAATAATGTGACTATAATAAACACACACACTATATAAAGGACTATATATGCATTTACTGCACTAGTGGACGATAGTAACCGGTGCGTTTTACCATCAATATTAAGCATCATGTTCCACATGGCAGGACGGACGGACTGATGGAAACCGAACCACACCTCCCTCCCCCCCCCCAAAGGGTGGTAGTAGCCCTCTGGGGGTGAGAAGAACGATCGCCCCACTGGAGTGTACCTGGCAACAGACGCACACGCGACACAACTGACCAAAAGCTAGCGTGAACATGAAGCATTACCTCTGACGGTAGCTCAAAGCACACAGTTCACCATGGTCAGCGTTACATTTTATTTCAGGCGTAAATTAGTGTTAGTAGTATTTTTGGAAATTCGCTTTGCTTCAAATGTTCGTTTATTCAGCCTACTAGCCAACTAGCACTCCGACAGTCTTAAGGCTCGATCACACCGAGGCAGCAAAACAAGAGTTTTCCTATGGTACGGCGCGACTGGCATGCACTTCAATATGGCGCTTCGTGGTTTTTTAGACAAGTGTAAAAATGTCATTTTATCAACTTTTCAGCGCAAGTCGCGCTGTTTGTCAATGGGACAGTTGGCCCAGGCTGCCCGTTCAGTTTGCTTTGGCACAGCCATGCAAGCGCATCTCTGTGTGATCGGGAAGGGGGGGGGGGGGGGGGGGTTTATTCAAAGCTTATGAAGCGGTCACGTGCCTTTAGCGACGCGTCTCGGTGTGATCGGGGCCTAAGTCTGGCGTCTTAGTAAAGAACTGCACCGTTACTTATAGCGGGATATACCCGGAGCGTACCTCATGGAAGGCAGGTGGCGCGTGATGACGTCCAGAGCCTGCACAGAGTCCTCCGGAACCTCGTTGAGGTGACCCGACAGGGCTTCCAGCAGCATCTGGAGGCTGACCACGGACACCCACTGCAGGGAGACCTTGAACGTCTGATCCTTGCCTTCGCCAGGCAAGGTCACCTCCAGGTCCACCTGGGAAAGAAGACAGTGGCCATTTTACTTTTTGTTTTAATGTGGGTGTTGGGGTGTTAGATGATGGTATTGCACCATGTTGACAGTAAGTGGCGGTAATGCACCATCCCCCCCTCAGGAACAGAGTATTGCTCGGTTTACAAACTCATACTGGTATTGGCCTGTGTTGTTGGCTCACTCAGGCAGTCAGCTGAACTAGGCTTGCCTAGTTTTAACTAGGGATGTCACAAGAACCGATACTTCGGTACCAAGTTTTCAATTCTGAAAACATGACTGTGCTCGTTTTTGTATCTACTGGATGTTTTGAAAAGTCAACATCATGGTCCTTAATATGAACAATGAGTCTGAACGCCTACCATATCTTGCTATATGGACATCACTGCAATACCTGGATTGTTTTAAGGTGCTGCACTCTCCTTCTGGAACGGCCTCCCTATCCACATCTGTATCGTTCAAACAGGCGCTCAAAACTCACCTATTGCAGCTTGCATTCACCACCTAGCCTTTTTCCCCTCCATTTTTTTTTATTTTATGACTCAATATCATTGACGTTCCATTGTCTCTCGATGCTACATCGCTGCTAGTCTCTACCGGTGTCTGGGGCTTAAGAAGGTATAGTCAGCTACAGCAAGCTATTGTAAGATAATACACTTTGCCAAATTCACCAAATATCTTGTCGCATTTCACAAGTTCACCATTCTGTGTGTGCTGAAAAAAATGAATCAGGTACAAAGCTCTGTAAATAGGAACATGAACAAAGTGGCAAACACCACTCACAACAACTCTGGTTTCACAATGCGTTTAGATGTGTGGGGCGGTGCTTCTGAGGGACTTTGATTCGAGTTCAAAGCTAGCAAGTTGAGCGAGCGCTAACAGACAACCATTTTCCCAAAGGCAAACGAGTGTTCGCGTGCCGGCCAGGGTGTGGTGAAAACGTACCCGGTCCCTCCCGATGGGCAGTGGATGGGCAGTATACATGTTCCTCTTCCCGTCGTAGCCAGGCTGTCGGTCACCAAAGATCTGCATCTTGAAGTGCCGTACCATGGTGTCCACCACTTCCCTGGAGGACAATGGAGTTGTCACACGTAAGATGGGGCTTAAGATGTGTACAGGGGAACGTTTTATCTCAACCTCGTGCTATGGATGTGACGATATGCTTGTGGCGTTTAAAAATTAAATTAAATAAACACTCCCTGTTTAGAGTGCTCCAAATATTGTTGTGCGTAGCAATGTTTGGAAAAGGGATTAAATAAGGTCTGATCGTTTATATGGATTGCTAAGGGTTGTTGCAATATAACTCAATGATAGCTATTAGCTTCTGATAGGACAAGTCATAGGACAATTTTAACAGTCATATTCCGCATAGTGGATCTTAACTAGAGATTACTACTGTCCATATCTAGGTCATGAATATTCAGTACACTCAAAATGATGCATATGTCAAGGCAGTGAATAACAGAGATTGGCATTGTGGGGTTTATGGGCAATTAAATTAAATACATTTCTGGACCCAACCCAAGTATTTTGAAAAAAAGGCATAGGTATTCAACTACACAAAGTGTAGAGTTTAACATGCTTTATGGACTTGACACACTATGAAATAGTTTGTTCTCCGATCCCTGCCAGTGTGCTCAGGCTTACCTGTTAACCCTTCGAGGCCGTTTCTCAGGTTTGATGTCGATATCATAGTGATAGACATCAATCTTGGGAATCTGCACCTGGAAGTGGTTGGCCAGCAGGCGGATGGGCTTCCCCACCGTACCCAGGCCGGGACGCCGCGGAGGCTGGAACAGAGAGGTGGGGGCAGGCGGGCCTGCAGAAAAAAAAAGAGAGAGAGAGAGAGAGAGAGAGAAAACGCACATTTTAGCAACGGTCAATGCACTGCATTCGCTAACGCTCAGGCCACTCAAAGCGATGTACGCAATAGATGAGCAGAGTATCTACAGGTCCCCACAATTCTAAATATGCATTATCAAAACACTGTTACTCTCAAACAAGTTGGCACTCCTGCTAGTACAGCCTCTATCATGACACGAACGTAAAAACTACCTGGTGTAATCAGTAATACACCAAGATGTTGCGTTCATCCCAGATAGTGCTTCTATTTACCTATAGCACACTACAGTTAAAAGGGGAAAGTTATGTTTTTAAATTTCAATCATCCCATTTGCTCTGTATTCAAGAAAACCAAGAGATACGACAGTCGGGCTTACTCACGGGTAGCTTTTCTCGATGAGTAATTACCAATAAATAAAAATCCCAAAATGAATTGGAAAAAAAAAACCCAATTATAATAATAAATTAAGCTATTTATGTTGAACTTGTATTGCATCTGCCCATCAACCACGACACAAACCCAATCAGCCACTCTGCCTCTTGACCCACATAGGTCAAGAAAGGCCAGGCAAAACAATAACCTCTAATTATCCCGCCCCATCATGACAAAAAAAAAAAAAAAAAAAGGGCGTACTTCCTGCACCCCTAAACAAAGGGAAAAAAAGGCTCCTGGCAGACAGACAACAGAATAGCCATATGTGGGGGAAGGAGCTGTGCTGAGACTGAGATTACTGTCCGGTACACACACACACAATCATATAAGCCTAAACGATCTGTGTACATATGCCACCTCTAGAACACAATGTGACGTTTTCGACAAACGTTCGACAAAAGCATTTCCGGCCAGTATGAACCAAGACCCCGTAACCACGCTTGGCTGTGTAGGTGAATGCAGAAACAGGAAAGCCATCTGACATTCACGTCTGAGCAGAGAGGTACAGCCGAGACAAAATAGATCAGCGGTGGCACCGCATCGCTGCTGCGCCTACAATGTGTGATCTAGGACAGTCTTGGGGCCAGACCATGGTATACAGACACAGGGGAGGGGGATGCTATGGCACTTAACGATGTGTAGAGTTGCTGCTAGGAGGTCCCCTTGAACTCTGTGCACTAACACGCTCCAGTTAGCAAGCGAGACCCTCCCCATTGCTTAATGACGACACACTAAACATGACCCTGTCCAACCATAGCCAGCCGCCCCCCCCAATACTATTCTATATAACCCATCCACAGCTACAAATTTTAGTCAATTGACTTTACATTATATCTTATCTTATATCAAATGAATTGCATTTACAGTACAGCTTTCATTAAAAATGTAAAGGTGGTCAATCGCACTGGCCTCTCATTTGATTCAGCAACAGGAGGGACGCCTACGCATGCTGCATGCACACGCGCGATGTGACACGGTGCCTACGGAGGGGGTCGCTGTCCCACGCCTGTACGGCCAGGCAGCCACGCCAGGCAGCAGGGATTGGAGGTTCCATGCGAGACTCGACGATGACTGTATCCGCTATGTGCCGCTGCGGTCGTTTTTACGTTGTGCATTGTCACTCGTCATTACTGGGCTCCTGCAGTGTGTACATGGGGCATGGGAGTCCAGGGTCTTCCATGTTCACCAAGAAGAGAGCTACACCTAAATATAGCCTTCACAGCTGCCAAACCAGCAGAGCTCGGTGTGCGTACATGCGTGTGTGCACTACTAGAACTCCGAACAGTCAAACTGGTACTTTCCATCTTTTCTGCCTGTATTTATTCTGCATGTTTTGCAAGCAGGTTTGTTTGCATTGATGTCTCGCATATAAAATAAAAAACACTCAATTAAATACAACGTGGACCCTCGTGAACACACTGGACACAGACAAAGCATTGGGACAAAACAAGTCCAAATGAGCACTGGCTCATCGTGCGAGGAACACACCTAGCTGGAGCATTGTCTAACTAGAAAGTGCATGTCCGTAGAATAGCCCAACTGCTTGTGCACGTATCCTGAATATAACCTTTGTTCCACTGAGGCTGGGAACAGTCACTTGGACATCTTTCACTCGCCCAATATTTAACCAAAAACAAAAATAAACAAAGCAGATGTTTTGTTTAGGGAGTTGTTTTACCTAAAGACAAGTGGATTACAAGTGAATTCTTTGTGAAAACAGCTCAAGTAAACCTTTGTGCAGCGTTTTACCAGAAAGTCAGATCAAACAAAATTCCAGAGTAAACACATTAAGAAGTGAACAATTCTGTACTTTATAAATAAACAGGGACAGTGCTGCCAATTAGAGTGGACAGCAATAAATGTTATATAAAGTACACCACCATGGATTCTGGCCCTCACAGAAGGAGCAATAACTATATGCATAGTTGGTGTAATTAAGAGTGGCTGAATATAAGCCAATACTATATACTGCCAGATTCAGAGAGCATCTCCTCACAGTCCGTTCTGTTAGGCAGTGTTTATACACAGCCCAGGCTCTGTAAACGGGAACACAAACAAAAGTGGTGCAGACCGCACCACCCAACACTATCCAAGCCTTGGCAAGATTTTTGTGGGCAAAGTATTTAAAGGAGCAGCCTATGGCATTGATGTTTACAAATACTAACAATCAATATCCAGCATCCCTCACTTTAAAATGTGACACTTTTATTATTCGTATTTAACAAAATAAGTAATTGGTGTCTATAAGTCCCCAACCAAGTCAACCTGAACAGAACATGATGGTTATGCAAAATAAATATAATTAGCACCCTTTGCTAAAAATGCATCCAATAGCCCTACTGGCAATTATTTGAAAGTAGATACAGAATGCTGTTGGTGTTTAGCTTTCAATCATAAATAAGATGTAACGGCAAGCAATTATGAGTAATTACATGACCAGTGTATATGACTCCAACAAGTGTCTTCACACCAAATAACTTCCTGCATTCACACCGCCTAGGGCGTTCCAAATACATGTAGGCCCTGTGTATTCAAGCAAAGCTACAACTGTGCTTAACCTGGACAAGACAGCTTGATGACTCAGAGGTGCCGAGCAGCACGCAGACACACACACACAAGTCACATGGATTAGGCAACTTTAGAGGACTGTTGAAGCAATAGAAGCCTGACCACAAGAATATCCTATTCTACACTTCAGGTGCAGCTAAAATAAAGGCCACACCGCAAGCACACATAACCAAATTAACTCAAATATGCAAAATGATTGACTTGGACAAATTGTTGCACACAACTCACCACGGCCTACCTTAAAAGAATTCTAGCTGACTGGATGCACATTTTGTCCTTTACGAGTGCATCACAGGAGGGTCCATTGTTAACATTTTAAGATGGTGTCCAGCTGTGCATACTTGGAACCAGTCTATTTCTCATTGTTCTCCTGAGTCCCAACACAAGTGAATTAGAAAGAAACCATACGTTAAATAATGATGGTTCAATTTTTTAAAGAGAAAGCAAGGGCCTGGTGACGTGTGTAAGCACCAAGGGCGCATTAGTAAATTCTGCCCAATACTGGTTGTGGCAAGCAATTTAGTTTGTTGTACCAAACTGAGTCTTATTGCCTCTTTGTAGTCGGGAGGCATGTAGTAAAAGTATCTTGTAGACTTGATTTGACCAGTAATGCGTAGACATGAGACAGAGGAAAAGATCTCAACTTGCCTTTTAACACTTTAATAACATGAGATTATTGTAATTCACACAAGTAACACACTTCGGCTTTACCAAATTGCTATGTAGCACATACCACCTGTGTTATAATATAGGATATATCTTAACATATATGAATACAATAAGAGAAAAATAAATGTGCTAGTTTACATAACGATGTTTAATTTTTATTTGAGAGGCTGGGAGTTGACAGAGGCTATTAAAGAAATTTCGTTATTAAAATGGTCCACCACAATGCACCTTCCTGTACGTCAGGAACAATGTATGAATGTATGAACAATACCCCACAAAAAAGCGGAGGGAGGGTGGCTGAAATAACGTATGTTGTGGGAAAATGTAGTGGTTGGCTGGGGTCGCATGTGCCCTAATGTGCGTCGATTAGCCGTGAGTTCCAGTGGTTACTGCATCGCCGCGTTAGTGCCTTTGTTATCATATAGAACATGAGTAATATGGAGCCTGGGCTTCGAATCCGATCGATCTAAGCGCCATCCATTCGAAGGGCAAAGCTCCATCGCGTGTTGTGCACAAGGGGCGTATGGTTGCTTCCCAAGAGGAGACGCGGGCTCCAATAAAATCAAAATTGGGTCTTAAAATATGTAGACAACTGGTAATAGTGGTAATGGTCGCGTCGGCGTAGATCTGCTATGAGCCCTTTTCCTGTTATCGCTCCCATATTTACTAACACAACAGGCTTGAGGAAGACGCGGTTCCCGATGACGAACGTTTAATTACGGTACACTTCAACATACACAACGGCTCGTTTAATATAATATAACATCGGACAGGTCATGTATTTATTATATCGTTTTTTAATACATTGAACGTGGGCGTCGATTTGGTGCGAAAAACAACAGGCAGACATCAGCGTACGACGCGGAAGGAAGGTCCTGTTAAATCCCCACATACACAAAACCAGCACGAGTTATACGTGATTCTGATCAAATTTAGTGGGTAGATTTACGACCCGATAGATTATCTTTCTTTTGTGATTGCCCAATATGATAGTATGTTCTTGTGTACCAGGAAACCGAACGAGTCTTCGAGGTAAATAGTGTGTCACAGCCTGGGCCTCGTTTGTTTTCCCCATTGCTCGCCTATAGTTCGAGGCCTTACTACAGCCGCGGCCCCCAGTGAAGCAGCGAATTGGCACTTTCACGCTCCAGCATCGGTTTTACTTCTCGCCACTTACCGGGTCCGAGCGCTTCCATGGCCGAGGGCTCTCTCTCCGTCTCTGTCCCGGCCTGGCGGCTCCGTACCGACACTGAAATTGGGGGCGGTATCGCGAAGCTTAAAGTGGCTAATTTAAGAAATTGAATATAATGCGCAGCTGACCAACAAGCTCCGAGATGCGTTGTCTACTGACTGATTTAGAGCTGCTCATGGGGATTTGTAAGTGAGCATGCGCCAGGGAGGTGCCGATGAGATCAACTGTGCGCATGCGCAACCTGTGAGACATCAAATGATAATAAACAATTAAAATATTATCCCAAACGATGATGGTGATGAGTGACAAGGACATCACATATCTCTATTGATTACATACTGTATGCCTTTCAATACAGCTCAGTTTTATTGGCATACATGTTATAGAAACAATATATTAAATACAAGTTAAATAAAAAATACTAGTGGAGAAGATATTTCTGTAATACCGTTTTTTATTGTGTAGCTATAAATAAGATGACATGACACAGTAATAGCTACATGTTAAAGTATATAAATACACAATAATGTACTTCAGTAAATGTTTACACTCAAGATAAAGATAAACAGTATTTTATTTAGTTTTATTAAAAAATGCATAAATGTTGATGCTGATTCAAACGTATGTCGTTCCTAGTTGGAGGGATTGTAGCTATGATACTGTATTTTTTTAACCATTATTTGTTCAGATTCTACTGGAGAAAATGTAGTAGGCCTATGCCCATGTTAGTGAGCACATATACTCTTTATTGTAATGAATATGGAATGTTGCACATTCCGATTAAATGTTAAATGAAAATTAAATGTTTCTTGTTGACCCGAGTTTGAAGGCTCAGATTACATGGTATAGGCATTATAAGAATAATTAGGCCTATGTCAAATTGTCATTAGAGTGTGTTTTAGCGAGTAGTGTGTGTTTTAGCGATCAAACTTTATGAAAATCTATAAGAATAGTTTTACTCAAAGTTTTGCTTTATTTTTACTTGTGTCATTCTTTTTATCATATGTTTTCATAATCAAGCCACCGCTTTTTCAGACATCCTCTATATATAAAACATGCGCCACCAAACATGTCGTCAGAGTAGGCGTATGAAAACGATCTCAAATAACCAATGAAAGCGCAAAACGAGAGGATTGACACTTTAGTGACGAACACTTGTGTCCAGCTGTCACGGCGCGCGAAATATCCAAATTAAAATCGATGTACAGAACAGGCGGGAGCAAGGCGCATATTGCACATAGCCAATAATCTAAATGCAACTTTATTAGGAAAATAGCATTCTCTTCTCCCACACACCTACATTTATTGGCCTGACGTGGTAGGCACTTAGATTTGGAATAACGCTACGAAGGATTTGTTTTGTCAAACCGGACTTAATTATCTGGCGGACAAAGATGAGCCTCGCCGTGTCGCGGCAGCAGGTAAGGAAATGGCATGTTAATACTTATACGAAATCAACTGTTTGTCATATAGTTTAAGTTGTATGTACACGTCGAATACATTCGTCTTTCGGTGTAAGCAGTACGGTATATTCACGTACGGTATTTCTAGAGTTAGCATTTTGCTCGCTAATAGTACCGTAATGAGTTAGCCAACTGAATAGCCTTGAAATCAACGATGGTACCGTAGTACAGTACGGTACCATACGCATTGAACAAAAATAGCATGTTCTGGTCTTATACCTCTATATTACGTCGTCATGTAACTTTGACAAGACTAACAAGGCTTTCTTCATAAACGATTCTGTTAGACCCTGCATACATTAACTTGGCTGGTTATCCATAAACTCTTACTGTTTTTGAATTGCTAGGCGCCACACAGCTACGGTAGACCTTTGGCGTTCGTGTTATTACCAACATACTTAGTTAGAACTAGTATCCATCCATAATGTTTTGCTTATCATGTATGATTGTGACATTACTACTATCTACTAACTTAATAGGAAAAGTGGTTTTCTGGAGAGTTAGTTTCAACCATGTTACTAAATCTAGGACATTTGGAGACTTTGTATAATATGCAAACATGTAATAAGAAGCTTTGAGTTTTGCTCGAAATTGCTTGCCACAACCATATAGTGTTTATACATCATGTGTTACCTTTGGCAAATGGCTGGTAGAAGAGATTCCAATGAACAATGACACTGAATAATACTTGGTATTGGCTGGACGGCAGAGCAGAGTTTGTATTCTGGCCTAAAGAGGGTTAAAAAGGAATACTTCACACCAAATCCTGAATGATTGTATTATTTAATCACGCCTTAGAGAATGGAATGGTTGTAGAAAGCTACAGTGTAGCTGCACTCCTTTACTCCTCTATTGAGTAATATAAATGAATCATACTTATTATTATTTTATTGTTGCAGAGTGAGATATGTTTGTTACACTGTCTATTAAAAGCAACAGTCTGAAACAACTGTGTTTATCTAATCTAGCAGGCCATAGAACTTTCCGCAGCAGTTCAGACATCTGCAGAGAGTGATTCGGACAGCGGCATGGGCTCTCCAGTGGAGGAGATGGTGATGGAGACGACTAACAATAGAGAGGAATATCCAGGTAAAGCATAACAAAATGTGTCTGAACCTCATGTACGCTCATCTGTTTGTTTTGAGGACTGAGCTCAATAGAATTTGATTAAATGCACTTTGTCAATTTGTCATTTGTCATTCAACTTTTTTACAGAATAGATTTCGCTATAATAATGTAAACTTTTAAAGTAATAATTAAATCAATTCAGTCCTGTCGTTATTTATTTCAATTTGTTTTCCAGATTCCGATTCAGATGAAGACGTTACAGTCCACAGAAAGCCCCGCCAGCGCAACGCTCTCAGGGACAGCGACAGCGAGCAGGAGGAGGAAGGTGCACACCTGACAGACGCTCTGGTCCTGTCGGCCTCGAGTGAAGAGGAGGAGGAGGAGGTCGAGGAGGAAGTCCAAGATGCAGAGGAGCAAAAGAAGGAGAAGAGGGGGCAGAAGACCCAGAGGATATCTCGCGCTCCTGTGGACAGTGAGGAGAGCGAGGCGGAGGCAAAAGAGGAGATCAGCCCACATATAGACGGAAGGCCACCGACGAGCACGAGGACCAGGGAGAAGAAAGAGAAGCGGAGCAAAGCAATGGAGAAATTGAGGAAGAAAGAGAGGTTTTCCGATATGCACGGGGTGGGTGAAGAGTTTCTTTTTGCTTAAACTGCTTTGCGTGTATATTAATGTTAAGATCTTAGATGTGTGGATCTACATGCATCATCAGGGCACGTTTAAAAACGTATTGTTCCGTGCTCCCCAAAAAGTATCAGTCCATTTTACAAATATAATACAATTAAATCAAAGTGAATAATTAAAACATGATCTTGTGCGCTCTAAAAATGTATTTTGTGATTACTGTCTTCCACTGTAACAACGATTTTAAGTTGCAGTTCACACACTTTGCTGTTCTAAAATAGCAACTATCCTGTACATCTTCGATGGGACAACTGGAACTACTTTGCCGCTCAAATCTCCCTTCCTTTGTTTGTCTGGAGAACAGTACGCACCTTTGCCTGGGGTTGTCAACGACAGCGGCTGTCTCCTAGGCGACCCCGATCTGTTTGATGCAGGTCTGGAGGATGAGACGGAAGAAGAGTCCCTTGATGCCATCAGAGCATCCATACAACAGAAGGTCAAAAAGCACAAGGTAAAACCAATAGAGCGTAGCTATTTGTTGGACAGAGGAGTCGGGCAAATCTCGTTGGTTGCCTGAATGGCTGATTGAGGAGCATATTTGCTACTTCATGTGCTTTGGTGAACGGTTCATTGATGGTGTAAATAATCTTCCAGGAGCCTCTCCTAAATGACGGGGAAGATGAAGAGCCATCGGAGAAACCCAAGCGGACGGTGCGTAACATTGTAGTATTTCAGTTGGCTCCAGGCGTTAAAGTGTATCTTCACCCCCAGCTCTGAGCCGGACAACGCCCATTGCACAAATGTGAAATATGCTGAAATGTAGTCAAGGAGGGGAGAGGGGAGGCCCCCATTTACATTTGTTGATTTTGATGACGCACAAGCGCACAAGATGTGTGGTCTGAAGCCAGCCAGAACCATGTGCGATTGTAAACGCATATGACGTGTAGATACATTTTTAACCCATGAAACCAAAATGTTTTTAAAATGGGGAATTTTCTCAATATTAACAACAGCATTTATGTGTCTCATAGTTCAGTTCTATTATTTAGTTAACAGCTTTAATGCTGGAGCAGGAACAATATGGACTTGCTTAGAAGCTTTATTTTGTTATACATTTGTTAAGTTGTAGATGATATAGATTGCTGCAATGGCACCAAGGTGCCTATTTTTTATTATGAGAAAAAAGAATCTAAGAACAGTGTAGTGCTTTGCAGAATGTTAATGTATAAATACATTTACAAATCAGAGACATTGGCTTTAAAATCTCAAAAATATAAATCTGTCAATAAAGCAAAAAATGTTTCTTTCATTCAAGACCAATTTTGTCACATAAAGGTCACAGTAAGCGATTGTAAGTTAATACACTTTTGTGTATCAAATATCTCCTTGCGGCCCACAATGTTATCATTCTCTTGAGTGCGCTGAAAAAAAGAATCCAATATGTCTACACACCCCTGGCTTTGTAGATAGGAACACAAGCTAAAGAAGTGCTCAAGATCTTAGCCTTTGCCATGAATTTCCAATGTGTGGGGTGGAGCTTATGAGGAAGCACCCTTTGGCATTGAAGGGAACGCTGGTTTCTTTTGATCAAGTTCAAATATCAACAAGCTTTCTCCACAATTTCTTTAAATTTTTGCCCGACCACGTGTACCGATAGCGGCACCAGCAAATATGAGCAAATGTCACTGTTTTGACCTTCTTAAAAAGCGAATGCGCTACATTTCTGAAAGTAGGTGGTGGCAATGCACCGTGTGGACTGTAGGTGGCGGTAATTCACCAATACTTGTGTGGTGTTTCACGGAGGAACCTTGCACGCTAAACCATATTGGCTATGGCGTTTGCTAATGCCTGTGGCCGGCTAAACTAGGCTTGCCTAGTTTTTACATGTTTAAATAATATAATCTTTATGCTCGTCTTTACCTATGTGTCCCTGTCTCAGGAGAGGAAGGCGGCACGTGCCAGCAAAGAGGCTATGAAGCAGCTCCACAGCGAGTCTCAAAGGCTGGTCAGAGGTCCGCGTTTAACATGCATTATGGTTTGCAGTTATTGTCTCACACATTTCTCTGCTTTGGTGTTCATAGCCATTAGTGGAATATGCTTAAGTTCTAAATACATGATTATTAATTTAATCTTTGGAGGTACTGAGGTTTGTGCTCACGATCAGCATGTATGACATCACGTGTTGACCTACAGAATCGACCCTGGGCCTGCCCTACCACATCCCAGAGCCCAAGACCCTCGACCAGTTCTTCAAGAGCAGGGCAAGGCCAGAGGGCCCGGCCATGACGCTGCTCAAGTAATCACAGCACACCACCACATCCTCTGCTTGTAAAGTTGTCTGTAACCCTGCACTCACACCGCCAGCGATTTTGTAGCTGGTTGTAGCCAGGTTGCTTTGTAGCCGTACGCGTGTTTGCTCTGTCACCGGTGGGTGTGTCTGCCCTGTCACTCAAAAAGAGGTACGCTAATGTGTCTGCCTTGCTACATGCATGAGCTAAACAAACTCTTATCTAAATTATAGATAAACGTGTAAATATATGTCCCGGTAAATGAACAGGCACACATTATCGCCTTCATTTTAGATCGCCAAGAAGAGGGAGGGGCGTCACCGACACACATCTACTCTGATTGTTAGTCGCTACACCGTGTCACTGAAAATTTGATTAAAGTTCGATGTCGGTCAGCTTTCCAAGTCGCTATGTAGCTGGCGGTGTGAGTGCAGCGTAATGCCATTTCACAGAGCCACCATTTCTACAAATAAATGAATAAATCCACTATTACATGTATATCACAAATTACAGCATTAAGAAATTGTTACTTTTATAGAATACATGTGGAGACTGTCTTAC
>JAODOY010000003.1:1720499-1746472 GCA_025399855.1 Forbesichthys papilliferus | reverse complement strand
TTTTTCAGCCCCCCCCCCCCCGGATCAGCCCCCCCTCCGCCCTTTCCTTCACCGCCACCACACTAAGACACAAACATACAGATATACACAAACACCACACACTTTACACTCCCTTTCCCATTCTCTTTCCCGACTGCTGTAGCCCCCCCAACCCTCCATGAAGAAGCGAGTGTCTTGGCAGGGTAATTAAGAATGGCCTCTAAACACAGGAGTGTGGCGTGGAACGCTCCAGATGAAAGTAAATGATTAAAATAATTACAGGCTGAGAGCTGACGAGCCGAAGTGCGGGGCTGGCCGCCGGACATTTGTCGGTAATTAGATAATTAATCTGAATGCAAATGATGAGCCCTAACGAAGCAGTCAAGCTGAACCAGAGACAACCGCCAAGAGTAAAATGGGGGGGTAGAAGGACACGGGGTAGAGAGAAAAGAGAAGAGAAAAATATGAATTTTGCAGCTTTCAGAAAAGCATGACGGGAAAGTAAAACAAACAGGCACACGCGGTAACATTGTGAATCAATAATGCTCCTCGCTCACACACCCATTGTTTTGACAGTGTTGGCGCTTATGCTGAAAACAGCCTCAAAGTTCGCTGCATCTGTAACTTTCACTCATAGTGACAAGTAGACACGAGTAACTTGTTAAAAATGTACAAGTCTAAAAGGCTGCCTCGGCTTTACTTAAGAGCAAGAACAATAGCTTGGTGCATTAAAGATGCCTCTGGAAGCCAGATGAGATTTAAAAATAAAAAAAATAAAAAAAAGAGGGGAAACATTAGATGATACCTGACGAAGAAACAGGGCATGTTTTTTTTTTCTTCCCATAAGCCTAAAATGCATGAGCAAACTGTGGATTTACTCATCGGTACAAACAGACACGCGTTAAAGCATACACTTGTTATTCTGTCTTTCCCTCGTGCACAACAATAAAAAGGCGTATACAAATGTTATCTACTTGACATGCTGCGAGGAGGTGTAAATAGCTAAATTTACACCTTCATTTAATGTATTTATTTCAAGATGGAGGGTAAGGTGTGTGTGTGTGTGGGGGGGGGATTAATACATGACTATTGGATTACTTTTTTGACCTCTACATGTGAATATTGTGCCCTTTTATATTAGGAAAATCTAAAATAATGCCTAGAATTACCATTATTATGGATGTCTACTAGAATAAGGAATAACCTATTCTGTAATATTATATTATTTACATATCTGTTATAGTAGGCTGCATCTTAATATGTAAATACTTTTATTCATGCAAGTTCAGGAGTTCTCCATTGTGTTGCACAAAGCAGGCCTATAAGGTGATTGGTTGTCTTCTGGTAGTGCAATGCAAATCAAATATTGATATTTGATTAACATCTATATGCGGCCTTTATAGCCAATTTCCATGGTTAGATCTGAAAGCTGCTGTATAGGTTAACCTGACATGCCAGATATCTGTCTGTTAGACACACCCTCATAAAGTTGAGGTTCTACCATGTAGTGCAAAACCCAAAGATTCTAACCCCGTTGTGACCATTTCTGGTGCAACATACAGAAGGGTCAAAAGGGTCTATACTGTAATTACTCTATAAGCTATGTGACAGAGATCGTCTCTCCCCCTTCTGGGAATCGTACCCCGATCTCCCACGCAGAGAGCGGCCACTCTACAAGGCAGGATAACCCCCATGGGCTCTAGCCTGAGTCACCAGAGTGTCCTATGAGGTGCTGGAGAGTGAGGATTGACTTCACTGCACAGTGACCCGCTGGCCACCATTACACCTGCTAGTCTCAGACTCTTCCATCCATCAGCACTACGTCACTTTAAGCAACTCTGTCCTGAACGTACATATACCAGTGTAAGCTCGATAACTTTCCGTAAATGAGGAAATTGTCATATGTACAGTGGCCTATATGATATGGGTGGAGGGCGATCTGGGGCCCACTTAAAGTATTTTTCAGCGGACCCAGAATCCTCTAGCTACTGCCCTGCCTGTAGCTAACAGTGCAACGGTGATTGGCCACAATCTAGGTTTACTGGCCTGAAACAACGATTTACAAGCTCTCCAGACTGATTATGGCGAAGTATCTCGATATTAGGGAGGTCTCGCGAGGCAAGATGTAAATACGATTTGTATGGCATTTGTAAGTGATAGCAGATGCAATAGTATAGTGGGGCTTCCTGAAAACGGCGTAAAATAGGATGTACTGTAGCAGCCACACGTGCTGTATATTTTATGTAGAAATGCAAAATGCGTAACGCAAGATCAAAAGTAAGATGTAAACTGAAGTCTCTTGAAAACCTTTGTTTACGGCGCTTGGCAGCATCCTTAAAGTGTTGCATTAGCTACCGCCCTCTGCTGGACCGTCCAGGATATTGTACTATGCCGGTAGCATGTATGAACAGAGGTACATGTCCCTGGATGGAGCTGCATGTCTGAAAAGTGAAAATTACTAGCTGGTCATGCTGGTAATTTATCAGGAACATTGTGTAAAAAAGATCCATCCCTTCCCCTCTGAGAGCCTGTTGGTCTGCAGTTGTGAAGCCCTTGTCTAACCTGTTGTAGCCGTTTGTGGGAATTTGTGTGATTAACAGGCAAGATACAGTATATTAGTTAGAAATCACTCAGGTGGTGTCAAAAATCACCAGGACAACAAGAGCAGATATTCTCACAGAGCACTGATAGCTAATGTAAGTTTGACAAGACTAAGAAATAAATGTATAGCTCTAAAATCCTTCCTACTAAGGGCCCCATGGTGATTGGCCATATGGTTAACGTATGCCCATAGTCTCTAAACATAATTAGCTGAATCTCAGCTGTGCATATGACAGATCCAATGTTTTCATCAAATTGATTAACTAAAAAAATACCTATGGGAACTTTGTTACATACAGCAACAACTTGCTTGAGTGTGTAATAACCGTAATAACACAATATTATGCTGCTATTCTGTATTATATTTAGCCATTAAAGGTGAGGTCAGTAACTGTATAAGCCAATACACTTTCTGTTAAACTGACCTTTCCCAAGCCCCGCCCCTTTTTGCATGTCCTCCAATAACAGTTGAGCATTTTTTTGAATCTGACGGAACCTTCCGTCAACTGTCTGTTTTGCTGTAATAGCTTTCTATGGTGTTTTGTCCTACTTAGTTACAGTAACTAGGTAGGACAAGTGAAAGGGGCGGGGCTTGGGAAAGGTCAATTCAGCAGGGTTGCTTTTACACAAACCTCTCTGTGAATGGAAAGACAAAGTGGTGTAGACCAGGGTTACTCAAACTTTTCAGGTCGTGACCCCCAAAAATAACAGTGCCAGAGACTAGCGACCCCTGCTGTCCCCAGAGGTGTTAGAAGAATAACAGCCATATTATTATTTGATATAGTATTATAGGCTAGTAGCAGAACAAATCAAAGTAATGTATAAACTGTACTACTAACAAGTATGGCTAATCTATGCCATTTTAATAATTTTAATAGGTTATTTAATTTCTGAAAATCATCTTGTGACCCTCTCCTCTGTGTCTCGCGATCCCCCAGGGAATCCTGCCCCCCAGTTTGAGAACCACTGGTGTAGACCACATTATGGCAACGTTTTCCAATGGAACATCTGAGAGAACAACATGACATTGAAGGAAGGAGCTATTTCTGTTTTGAACGATTTCAAATATAAATTAATAAATAAAATAAAATATGTCTACAGAATGACTGGCCCCATCTTTAACTGTGGGACTGGCTTTTGTATTAGCCCATGTATGTAATTTGAATGGAACTATATAATTATGAGAGCATTTATATAAAAATATTCAGTTGATAGCTTAAACATTTATTTAGAAAGAGAAAAGCAAAAAGATAGTTTGAAGACTTATTCTTTTTAGATTACGTATGTGAATCCACACCAAACATGGTTATAAAAGGGTACACACACACACACACAACATGGCATTATTCATGAAAATGGTTTAAATAAGAGTTGTTATAATACCATTTTGTATAACCAAACATGTGATTTTATATTGCAAAACCAAGTAAAGTCACTGAAAAGGGGTTGAGTCATAATTTACAATAGGTAGCCTATATAAACAACATCACTGCATCTAATGTGCAAACATAGAAGTGTCTTCTATATTCCTGGTGCTGGACCAACTTTATAACAAAAAAAGAAGCTACATTTCAAATACAAAAATAAAAACAAAATCCATTTGGAATCGAGTAATCCAGCTTCTTTATGAAATAAAGTTACTCCACGACCAATTCGAATACCTCTGCCTCTTCAAACTCCGCATTCATTTTAGCAGCGAGGATGTCCAGCTCGTTGATGTCAATTTGTTTGACCTTCTTCCTTCTTCTCTTCTCCTTAACAACAACGACTCCTGGGATGTTCAGATCTTGCTCAGGGAAGGAACCAGCGATGTCCTCTCCGTCTATCAACGTGGTAAAAGAGCTAATGCCAGATAGAAAGCTGCTCAATTCCAAGCCAGACTTCCCAACTTTACGAAAAACAGTTGGAGTCTTCAGTGTTTCGAAACCGAATAGAGATTCGCGAGACTCCGCGTTGTTCAAGGCCGGATCGCTAAGACGGCTATAAGATCGGCGTACCTTCTGGGACCAGACCGCAGTCTTTGGATCTGAGGCAGGCTGGGGACGTAGGGGCGGTGGAGATGAAGCCAGGATTGGAGAGGGCATTGGGGCCTTCCTCGGAGGGGTAGCCTGAACAGGACCAGGGGTGGAGACCGTGGTCTTTTTCTCCTGAATGCCCTCAGACAGTCTCTGGATATTCTCCTTGTTGTGATCATAAGGTAACACAGTTTTCCTAGGCGCGATCTTCCTCACGGTAATCGACCGCTTGACAGTAGCTATAGGCGCCATCTTGTCAACATTCACAGCATTTTGAATCGGAGAAGTTAATCGCGCTGACCGTCTTCGCTGCGGGACCTCTTGGTTCATAGTTATATATAAAATATATCCTTCAAATGTGTTAAAAAGCAATGTATGCAAGTATTTTCGCTTTTCCTCAGTCTACCAGAACGCAACGCAGTCCGTTCAAATTACCCGCCGTGTCGCACAATGCACACACTGCTTCCCTTTACGTCATCATTGTGCGCTGTTGCAACTTTTGCTGTGTAATCTGACCAAGCGAGGCTCTGGTGTTAAAAGTTAAAATACTGTGGTTTTATCACATACTCTCTTAACATTATGGAATATTTAATTGGAATACAGGGACCGGATTATGTCCTTGTAGCCTCCGACAACGTCGCCGCAAGCAGCATTATTCAGATGAAACACGGTATGACGGCGCTGATTTGATGCTAAATTAATGTTAGCTTACTGTAGCAATTCAACCGGCGTATGAAACCTTCACAATTGTGTCTCACGGTGTTTTTAAGTAAGGCATACATTATAAACAGAATACAGCTGGCTTCAGAATACGTGTGCGTATAGTAGTGTTGTTTATTGTACAATAATGCGTGATGTGATGCTAAATTGTTAACGAAATGTAGCATCGTAGCTAAATTGCACGTAAATCTCTAATAAGCAATCATTTTCACATGTAAGAATGTTATTTTATCAGGAGCTGTTAACTACAGTATATGTTAATACATTTGCAATCAATAACCATTGGTTCACCATTCATACAATTGCCTGCTTAAACTGGCACCATCTAATGCCATTGTATGACACTGAAAGTGAAAGTAATGTACTTGACACGGATACAAATACTTGCACAGTGGAAGTCACGTTAGAGCATATATAATTGTGTTTTCATGTATTTCAAGTCCAATCGTTTAGCATATGGTATTGCTATTTAACATGTATATATTTAAATGTATGTTGCATATTTTAGCAGCATTCGCGTCTTTCCTCCAATGGCGATGCTATCCTTAAATTTAGAGGAATTGCTATTTTTTTGTGTAAGTTGTACCGTTATACAGTATTTTGGACATTACTGTACACACGCAGGCACACGCATGTGCTCTCATCTTGCAGTGACCAATGTATATTTTCTTTAAATATTTGCCAACACGAAGCAAAAATAACGTGATGTTATGTCTTTCAGACTATGACAAAATGTTCAAACTAAGTGAGAAGATTCTGATGCTATGTGTCGGAGAAGCAGGAGACACAGTACAGTTTGCTGAGTACATCCAGAAGAATGTTCAACTCTACAAAATGAGGAATGGTATGTTTGCAGAATTTACATATAAACTATCCAATCCAATCCACTTTATTTATAAAGCACATTTATAACAACAAAGTTGACCAAAGTGCTAGTACAATACATACCACAATTAGCAATACTAACTACATATTATAAACTATAATAACTTTATATTATACATGGTGAAATTCTAAAATTGTTGGTATTCTTTATAGTCTACTTTCTCAAAGTGGACCCAATATAAAAAGTCTCAATGTAGTTGTGATATTTCAGAAAAGTCAAATAAAGATTGAACTTTACTCTCTCACTTTACTGTCAAGCCTCTTGACGTGACAAGGAATTAATGTGGTAAGGCCTCAATCATACATATGCTGATGGAGGTCATTGGATGATAAGAAACTATTTATTAATTTAGTTTACAGAATTTGCTATATCGTGATGTGTATCGTTATTGGGATATAAAATAATCTATATCGGGATATGACATTTTGGTCATATCGAACACCCCTTATGCTGATGGCCATGTCATGAAATCTACAAAAATGTACAAATCTTTACAATTAGGTAATTTAGCAGACGCCTTTAGCCAAAGTGACTTACAATGTTTAGGATGTTGACATGTACAATACAAATGCACTGATGCTGTATGTTGCTTCCCACACTTTCAGGTTACGAACTCAGTCCAGCAGCAGCAGCAAACTTCACAAGGAAGAATCTTGCAGATTACCTACGAAGCAGGGTAAATGGCGTAATACAGGGCTTTACACTGGGGACAGGGTGGTCTAGTGGTCTGGGTGTTGGGCCATCGGTGTATGAATGTGTGTGTGACTGGGTGAATGTCAGGCAAAATACTGTAAAGCGCTTTGGATAAAAGCGCTATATAAATGAGCCCATTTTACACTGACATTTTCCCCCAAGTAGCACGCATGCTCTTAAGTTAAAACATTTAGGGGCACAGACAGTCGGAGTTCTATTTATTAAGGGCGAGCATAACCGTTATGCAATTATTTACCTTTAGTATTTTGTTTTCATTGTATGTTAATCTCTAGTATGATGTCTGAATGGCTTGGTTTTTGACAGAGAGATGATTAGGCCTACATTATCAGGTTTGACCTATCAAAAAATATCTGCAGTTTTATATTTGCTCAATTACGACATGGTCACATTGTCTATTGTATAGCGTGTATATACATTGTTTTTTCCACACTTATCCCCTCATTAATGTTAAAACTTCTACAGTAGGCTAGTGTCTTCATATTTAATGTGGAGGTATTCAAGGTAGAGAAGGTCAACCAGCACAACTCAGGCTAGAATATTGATGTTTCAGCAAACATAATTTTGAATGGAATATATCTTGAAAAGGTAGGTTATACAGAAATATTCTTATAACTTCCTATTTAGATTAATAGCCATGTGAAACGATTTATACTTTTACTGTACTATAGAGATCATGTTGTGACGGCGTACAATGTAGCTTCACGTAAGTGTACGGTAAACACAGGTTTTTACCGTAATTGCAGCACAATATAAACTGAGCTGTGATGACGAGGTAGCTAATATGGGAGTGCGTTTGTGTTGAGCTCTGAGCCCCGATATGAATAGCTAAACACACTTTTCTACACGCGTGGATGGAGTGTAGGTATGCTAACTATTATGCTAACAAACACAATGACGCATTTACCCTGTTGGAAGTGGAACCATGTTTGGAACAGGTACCCAGTGCACGCCGCACGGTAGTCATTGTGCACGGGGATTTCATAACAATGCGCAACTGCGCATATTTTAGCTGCGACCATAGTACTAGAAGTCACTCGCACAAAGTGCGATTAAATATATTTTTCATGTTCGCACACTAAGATGTTAAGTCGCATTTGCCAGTGAAATGGTTGCACTGTAGAGCCCTGTAATATCATAGTTGAAATTCTATGTATTACTATTTGACTCAGGATTAAAAACCCACACCAAAAGAGTATTTTTAGGTGGAGTAAGATATGCTGATGTAAAGAATGATTTTTGAACTCATCTAAACAAAAGCTGCTTGTTTCAATGCCATAGGCATAAGGTCCACTCTTAAAATAATAATGAACTAGTAGTTATATATCACTTTTCAAAACATTGTTACAAAGTTCTCCACAGATCCAAATAATATACTGCATACAGTCAAAAAATATAACAATTGAAACAAACAAACAATAATAAAGATGAAATAAACAACAAATAAAACATAAAAAAATGTATTGTCTAGTTTTGATATCTATTCTTAAATAGACATCAACATCTATAGAAGGTATTTTTATAAATATGTTTTTAAGTAGTGATTTAAATGTATAGTCAGCTATTGCAAGCTAATTGTAAGCTAAAACACTGTAGTTAAATTCACCAAATATCTCATTGCATTTCACTAGTTCACCATTCTCTGTGCAAGCTAAAATTGTAATCTAGTTCTTCTACACAGCCGTGGCTCCATAAATAGGAACATAAACAAAGTGGCAAACACCGCTCACAATAACAATTCTGCATGTCTTCACAATGCGTTTCAATGTGTGCGGCATATTTTGTATTTTGATTTGAGCTCGCAGTTAGCAAGTTTTTTCGAGAATGACTCGAGTGATTAAAGTGGCTGGACATGTATTGCTAAGGCTGGGATAGTGTTGTGTGGTCTTTGTGTTTGTGTCCCAATTACTTTACCTATAGGTAAGCATCTTTGAGCAATATGCCCGCCCTTTAGTTCTTCTCATTGCAGTCCCTGTAATTGGCTTTGGATAGAATATTCTGCTAAATTACGTAATTGTAATTGTTAAATGTGTCATTATGAATATTGTGAATTAATGCTAATGTAATTTAAAAAAATATTTCATACTCTGTATTTTAAAACCATAAACTAGTCTATATTGACAAATATTTCGTTTTTCCACCAAAGTGTTTATTAATTATTAAACAGAAGAAACATTTACTTGCCCTCACTACCTGGGAATATATGCAAATGTAACAGCCCCATGCCTTCAGTGGCATGCTTGGCAGATTTCTGTGTACACACACCAAAGGTTTCTAGTTGCCAAATCACCTTTCTGTGATTCATATATTTGCATGTTGTACCATGATAGATGACAAATCAAACAAAATGAAAGAATATTTTAAGACGGTGGTAGTCTCTTTAAAAAAAAAAACTATAATATTTAAATAATCACTACCAGAATTAATTATTAATACAAAATTACTCATGAGTACATAATTATTCTTTAAGCTCTTATTTAAATGGCAATATTGAAGAAGTTGGATTTGGAAAAACATTTCTGCCTACAAATATCAAGGGAGAGGTTGTTTAATATTCCTTCGAATGCAGGTGGGAATAAATTCTCACCTGCCTGTTTACGCATTGATACATTTCAGACGTCTAAGTGCAACCAGTGGTTGTATTTTGACTGGGTTTGCCACACGTGTCATCTTATTGTGAATGTGGTATGTCACTTGGATCTAATTTGTGTGGCACACCTGCGCCTGCAACATAGACTCGCGCCTTTCCCACCCACACACACACACACACACACCCACACACACACATGGGACCCAGTGGCCTGGGAGCAGGGCAATGTTGGATGCACATGCAGCACACAGACAGTGTTGAGCGGTGGTTATTATTCATTAGTCCTATTCTAGCATAGGCATTTAAAAATAATGCTGAACAAAGGAACTGTTGTGAGTAAATAGATTGGGTGTGTGGGGTTGTGGATTTAAGAATTGGTCTTCTCGAGTAGTGGACACCACCGTGGATGAGCGTCCTACTAAAAACAGCAGAAAGCATTAAAAGAAAAAGAATTGCTTGTAAAACTAACCTAACACACCAACCACAATCACCTTTGGAGAAGCCATCCATCATTGATCTGAAGGGATATTGCCAGGTTAATTACGGCAAATGTGGGCTTTCTGCTAGCACGGCTGTGTATTGGCAAAAATCTGATGATGCGTATAACGATACAGGGGCCATGATTTTATATTTTGCGATAGTGTAAGCAAGGCGATATATTGCGATGTGTACTTTGTGGAAAACTGTCATAGCAATGCTAGTGTGTGGCGCTGCTGCAAAAAATGACAGAAACGTTTATGTAAACTTGCTCAGGAACTGCACATGGAAATTATCTTAAAACTGAATCTGGTAAGAAGCAGCTTTCCTCCATTTTGAGGTTATGTATTTCGCACATGGTCCCTTTTTACAAATAAATCTAGTAAAAAATATAATTTTTGTATTATTTTTTTTATAAATCGCGTTTTAGAGAATACATATAGTATCACGCAACGTAATATCGTGATATTCGGGTGTAGTAACAATGTTTACTTACCCCCCTATCTGCTAGAAAAATGTGCTGCAACCAATCACAGGCTGCAATCTCCTCTTACAATACATTGGCCGCACTGATGCCAAGCAACTGCTGTATATTCTACTTTGCTATTCGGCTTAGCCTTGTCCAAGTGCTTGTAAGAACCTGATGTCCAGTAGTAGGGTTATTAATGTGGGTCTGTTCACGATTTTTTTGTTAAGGTCGGTCGTCTAGGTTATGTTAGTACCGGGTTGGGTCCCGTGTTAACTACAGCCCGCGTAATACTGCCGTACTGTACGTGCTGTAGCCTATTGGTCATGTTTACAAAGCATCTCCTTCCGTAGACGATACCTTTCCGCTTTGACCATGTCAACTCGTTTTAGCAATCCGCTCATTACCGTAGAAAGCCGTTCCTTAGTGTCCCCATCTTAAACTTTTAATGACTTTAAAGCGTCACAATGAAATGACGTGTCATTTGCTATCACATAATAGGCAAATGCACGTGTGTAGGTACTAGCTAATTCAGGATTTACCAGCATAACAGAAGGCAAATGCACGTGTGTAGGTACTAGCTAATTCAGGATTTACCAGCATAACAGAAGCATTGTAAGTATGTTTTTAAATGGAATCCATCGGCGAGCGGGTGGTCAAACTATAACGTTTGGTTAAATACAGTGACCAAATGGAATATTGCATGTCCAGCCATTCCCCTTCCTTATGCTGAGTAATGTACACATGAATATTGCCAAACGTTCTACATCAGTGTGTTTGTGTCTGTTGTATTTGTGTGTAGATACAAAATAAGGGTCATATTCACTTATGGTACCAATCCGTCGTCTCGCTAATATGTTGAGGAGAGTGCAGCCGCCGCTTGTCACAATAGCAGAAGGGAGAAAATAATGATAAAAAACAATTAGCGTGGCAGAGAAGGGAATGTGGGACACATCGTTGGAGGACGGGGGCGGGGGGGGGGGCGTACAGTCCCGAGAGACTGTTCAGACCCACAGGAGCAGGGAGCAAGAGAAACCCCAGGAGCCTCTTACTAGCCCACAGGAGACGCATATGGGCTCGGTGCAACCTATAGGAGGAGAACAATGTTGTTCAGTCACGGGTATGAGCAGTGTGGATACTTGTTAATATTTTAGATATTCATACCTTGCCATGAGCCGTAACTGTACTATTATTCGTGTGCCTTGCGGTTAAGGTTTTTTTTTTTTTTGGGTTACAGTATGTGTACAGAATTTACTAATGCAGAGCTCTCAGGAGTGCAGAAGGAAAAACCTGACGGAAAAGCAGTTTCTCATCCCACACCTACCTGCAGCTATGTTTCCCATGTTCACATTCGTCAAACCCTAGAGTATGCAGACTTTTACAAATTATGTTGTATGAACATGAATTTTTAAAAAGAAAATGTATATACAGGCTATAGCTTCCCCATAACATCTTTCAATTGACAATGTCAAGTCAATAATTTTTATTGTGAAAAATCTAAAAGATTTGGTTTGTAGTATTCATCAAGATTCATCATACTAACATTTTGTAAACCGTGTGAAATTATTGGGCTTTACAAATATTGTTCTATAGGCACATTAATCAACTATATTTTACAATCCTGCAATGTACGTGCTTTCTGAAAACAAACATTGTTGACACATATTTCAGAAATCTCTAGATTCAAAACATTTGAACCCACCCCGCCCTCATAATATGTATATCGTGCCCTTCTTCCCCACCATTATCTGACTGCTGTCGTTTTCTAGCCTGCAGGTCTAGAGCCATCGGCGGCCATATTAATCAGTGGGTAAACTGTTAATTCTGACGCTTATTCCTGCAGGATAAATTACAGATGTGCCCTTTTCTCTTTTTTTTTTTAATGGAGAGGGATGTGTTCCCCGGGCGACGGTTAGGTGTGGTTAGCCAACGCAGCGGAGCATGTCGGTGCGGGTCGAGGGGGCTGGCTGCTCACACACGAACTGTGTACCTACCAGTCTGCCATCCAAAACAACTGGGCCCTGCGCTAACCCCAGGAGTACTGCGTACGCTCTGCTTCAGAGAGAGAGAGAAACTGCGAGGGGATGGGTCGGGAGAGAGATAGAGAGAGACAAAGGGGGGTGGGGGGTGAACCTCATCACCTGAGGCCTTGACTGCTGCATGAATATCAGTAGTGGTGCACATGAAACATGCTGGTGGATGCAATTCTCTTATTAATGCGCTTAACGTTTTTACACATAATATTCCTGCTTTGTCTTATTTGTTTACTTCTAAATATATATACGTGTGTATGTAAAAAATTACAAATGCACGCACATACAAATTAGGCATATCCTTTGAACATTTAAGCAGACAGTATGTTATGGATTTAACAAAACAATTAAATTCTAACAATAGTGTGTCTATAAAGAATTAGAGATATTTCTTAAAGTGACCTGAAGCCCATTCTTACCCATTACATTTCCCGAACCTATTAGTTAAAGAATGGAGACATTTATTTCAGGCCCTTGAAACAATTATTAACGCCTATGTGTGGCGCTTGTTGAATCCGACCCCATATGGATGAATAAAACAATTTTTTTAGCACGGGCACAAATAATTACTAGCACCATATTGCATGCGACTCCCCTGCTCCTTCACAGATGAACAATTAATACAGCAGATTGAGGAGAAATGCCAATAAAGAGAACATGTCCTGAGGCAGGCCTCTACAATAAAGGGGGGGCAGGGGCAAAAGACAAGAAGGAAGCGGAAAGCGCTGGAACGTGGAAGAACGTTTGAGAAGCAGTTTGTTTTGGATTTTTATACCATTTAATTCCCCTTCCGTTCACCTTTATGAATCGCGGAAAAGGCGGGAGTTATTTTTGACACACTTCCAGATATTCAACGGATTTGAGTAAACCAAAGAACTAAATCTAAAATGCATTTGAAATCCAATAAATGAATTGCGCGCACTCTCTGAAATTTAAGTTCGCTAGTCTCGACTGTCTACGGTTAACTTCCTACGTCAATTCAACACAAACTCGCCTTGATTCAGCTACTAGCGAATGTTGCGCTCTGGGTCGCAGTTAGCTGGCGCTGCATTGGTGATGACAACCTAACAAACGCAAATCATTTGTTGACTCGGAATAATAAAAGCCTTGTAGCGGTGGGCACAGCAGGATGCTACGCGGGCCTATTGTTTGTAGGGGAGCCGGGGTGTGAGTTCAGGTGGCGGAGCTAACAAGCTGCCTTGTGCGCTGCTCTGAAGTGACACGTGGAAGGAGAGGTTACTGTTTATGCCAGGGCTGCGTTATTGTTACATTACAACCAACCAACCAAGCTAGCAGGGGTGAGGTGGGCGGGGGGGGGGGGGGTGAAGCCACTGGGGCCTTCGCAAGTAAGCGTGCAAACACACACACACACACAAACAGAGGCGGTCAGGCGCAACACCCACGTGTACGCACACACACACACACACGACACAAACCTACTGCTGGGTGAGGAAAAGGATAATCGGGAAGGCGGCGGGGGGGGGTCATGATCAACCCCCCGCCCACCCCAAACACTTGCAAACTCCAAGATTAATGCCCCAACATGGAAACACTGTCTTCTTGTTCCTGCACGCGCACGCAGGTGTAAACTGGCACAGAGCAACCTTTCTCCACAGGGAGCAAAACAGTCAACATTGCCCCCACGGCACACATCTCACCGCGACGAGTCAGAGAAATCAGCAGGTCGACCGAAAGAGGAAGGGAGGCGGGCGCTCAGAGCGCGGCGGGAGGCTAAAGCTCCCCCGCATGACACGCATCCGAGTTGCCTGATTGGCGTCAGGTGCCACTTTTGCGCTCGGTTCAAGATGTGTAGCGCGCCTCGCTCACTTGAGTTAAGTTGCAAAATACAAAATGGCGTAGTTGTTGTTCTGACGCTCAGAATTCAGGCCAAAGCGTATTTTTTGCCGCCCCTCTTTTATTATTATAATTTTTGTATTCATTTTTTGAGTCATTAAAGGGATTCCTCTGATGAGGGGGAAAAGAAAATGAGGGTTTGGAAAGAAGACTAGGGAAGGAAGATGCTAGAAGCATAAAATATGTAATTTAAAATGGGTGGTGGGGGGGGGGGGTGCAGTGACTTCAGAAGTTTTTAATGAGCCCTGGCACTACTCCAGGGCACAGGGTGAATGCAGGCGTGTGTTTGGGGGGGGGGGGGGGGGGTGCACGACGGCGCGAGCAACAGGGGTGCTGACTCCCAGCAGATGTCACACACCGCCACCGACCCCACAGCCCCCCCTCCGCCCCCCTGTCTTGTGGCTCCATTCCTCCATCCACCTGCACCGTGGCTTCACACCCCTCCCAGTGCCGCCACTCGGCACGCTGTGTGTTACTGTTGTTTCTTTCTACTCCTCTACCCTATAATAGTAGATAATAGAAGGAACTATTAACTTGGAGATTAATTGGCGAGTCCTTGTCTTTTGTTTTTTGGTTCTTTCTCTTTTATTTATTTTTTCTTTCGCCTCAAGGCCTTGCTCTTCGTTTTTAGCGTCGGTGTGGTGTGACTCGGTTCATCAATGTCTTGGGCTGGTGCTCTGTAATGTCCTACAGCCCTCCAACATAAGTGGCACATAGCCCCGACCTCCGTCGACATCCAAGAGGAGGGGGGGGGGATAACTTTCTTTTAAGGGGTAGAGTCAGTGATGCAAGCTAAAGCTACAATGATTTTCACTCGGCCATGTTGGGAGGGACTGCTTATCAACAGAAATCGGCAAGCTGCCGGTTGACTCTTCAGCGTAACCGCTGGACCGGCCGCTGATGGCAACCGAAACCCGACACCATACATTTATCAAACTATTAAAATGTTGAATCGGCAGCGAGAGGTCACAGAAATTGCTAGCATCTCCACCAATCAGAATCTAGGTAGAGGCTATCAGGCTTTCTTGCAAAGATAAACACAAATAAACCTAATTGGGCGTTTTCACGCATATGGATTCATTCTATTACGATCTCCATTGGAGAAAGTTTTCATCTAAGACTGGGCTTAATTCATGTATGTGAAACAGGCCCAGTAACACTTTTTTTGAAGTGGAGCTTCTAAGGCACTGATGGTGTTGTTGTTTTGCTCGCGTTCAAATATCGTAAAGAAAATAATCCTAAATTACTTTGTATACATGACTAGCATGTATATATATGTGTGTATGTATGTATGTATGTATGTATATATTTATATTTATTTTATTTATTTTTTCTTTTAAACTTTAATCGATAGCTCACCTATTCAAAACGCGTTTGCTTAGAAATGCAAATAGTACAAAAGAAAGAATTGACTTGAAAGAAGTTCAAACTGGTTTAATATCTAATATCAATATTCATTTAATGGGGTTCAAAATACCCAGGGTGTATTTAAATGTGATTTTAGTTCCCAGGTAAAATATGTGCCCTAAAATGGTAAAATAAGTGTTTATAGATTTGCATATTAAGTCTGTCCTCCACCCGACCCCCCACCCCACCCCACCACCCCAGACTCCGTACCATGTGAACCTGTTGCTGGCCGGGTACGATGAGACGGATGGCCCAGCACTCTACTACATGGACTACCTGTCTGCCCTGGCCAAAACCCCATTCGCTGCCCATGGCTACGGAGCTTTCCTGACGCTCTCCATCATGGATCGCTACTACAGGCCAGGTCACCTTGCATTTTGAAACGGAGCCGTCGTTAGTTTTGTGGGATTCGCTCCCCCTTACTGTCATATTTTACATGCTTCCATGCAGATATGACCCGCGAAGAGGCAGTGGATTTACTGAAGAAGTGCGTTGAAGAGGTGAGTTCTATCAAAGGTTTTCCATGCAGGTTTTTTTAGTACATTTTTGCTAATGCTAATGCTTGCTAATCTGACTTTCATTCATCCTCATTAGTTGTGTTTATCCTGGGGTTGTGAAAAGGTTCCATTGGCCTTGAAATGACGCTCAACATCACTTAGCTGTTATTTATTGCTCTTTGTCTGTCAATCTCCCCCACCACAGCTAAACAGGCGTTTCATTCTGAACCTCCATTCCTTCAACGTGCGTCTGATTGACAAGGAGGGGATCCAGGACCTGCAGAAGATCACCATAGGCTCTAAGTGACCGCTCGCTCGAGTCTCCACCCTTTGCGTTTTGTACTGCTGATCCCATTGTGCTCTCTGTGTTTCAATAAAAAGTGACACGTTGTTGTTGAGATGCAAGCTCTGTTGTCCCCAGTGACGTTTGCTCACGCTTCGAAAGTCTGTTCTACAGGCCTTGTGGCTGTGTAAATTCACCGTACGTGTGTTGTCATAGGTGGCTGCATGTACATGTGTTTTGAAACACACGCTCATGTGCATGCTTTGTAAAGAGGTGTTAGTGGAAAGCCATTCTCTCTTTTTCTATAAGTAGCAACTGGGAGTAGACAATTATGATGGTTTTAATCTTAAAATAAGCGCGTGCTTATTTCAATGCTTGAACCAGGCTTTTTTCCATATACTAAAAAAAGATGGGGAATAAATTGTACAATGAAATTATACCAGGTTTCATATAAATATTGAAGATGTAGATATAGTCAGTATATTAATTAATTTGCTACACATCTTTACTCTGTAGGGGCAGAATTGTTAGCATTTTGTGAATTTTACAAAGTAATTATGCTAATAAAACGCACAATTGTGTGAATAACAGCCTAATATATATAGTCTACAAACGACAATACCAATTTGATCCGATATCAGACATACATGAAATCGACTACTTTTGGGATTTGGCCCCATGCCTCAATTTTAATATCAAAGAGGTCATAATTTAATTTAGATGCACAGCCTACTGTGTTACATATATGACGCTAAAGTGTTCTCCAATCATCACGAACATCAGTAGGTATGTGGCATCTGACGAAGAAACACTTAATTAAATTCGTTCTCCTACCATCTGAATGAAAGATGTCCTGCTTTGGTAACATCACAGTCCAATGGGGGATGGGGCGGTTGGTTTGTGTGTGTAATAATTTGCGTGCCCTCGAATGATCGTCTGAGTGTGTCCCTGGCTGTGCATATTTGCCTCCTCTCCACGCCGCAGACAGGTGATTAATAAACATTAAACTACCCCTCCTTTCCCAAACACTCCGGAATCTGACGGGAAGAGGAGCATATGTTAGCCGGGGGGCGCGGAGGAGATCGGGCGCTCCTGCTGAGTGACAGGATAGAGCTTGAGAGGCAGATAAAGGGGTGGTGAGGGATTGTATCGCAGGTTGAGGACAGCAGGTGAGAGAATAACGCGTTTAAAGAAATGGGATTCCTTGAGCTGCACTGTAACCGCGTATCTTATTTATTTTATAGCCTATTGATCAAATAAAACTACATACCCATTAAAAAACATACAGCAGATGGGCGGTTGGAGACCGGAGACCTTTAAAGTATCGTTTCCTCAGTTGTCCTTCAGGAACGGCAGCTATCCCTCGCGATTAAGTTCCTTCGTTTTGAGTGGCCCCTTGGGGGAGAACACACAGCGCCAAGCCAGCTACCATTCCAACGTTTCTTTTGTTACATTTTAGGCTACGTTAAGTGTTAGTTATTATTATTGATTATGGTTAGAAAAACTAGGCCTAGATTTAGTTGGAATGCGTAGGAGAAACGATGCGTATAGGCTGATATAGCCTATAGGCCCTACCATAAGGTAAGACGCAGACTTTCCTTCCTCTGCATATTAATACACATGCTATCATCAAACATCATGCTATCATGCTATAACTATTTCAATGCTACCCTAATTGTCCAATCAATATTTTAGGAATCTGTTAGGCCTATAGATCTTGATTGAAAACATGAAGCACATGGTCTAAACAGGGTCTTAATTCTTTAATAATATATTACATTTATGCCGTAATACAATAATAATAATAATAATAACAGTAATAACATTAATCATAAACACACAAGGTACAAAATGATTGGCTTCATTAAGTTAACGACAGTTTCCCCCCCGCCGCCCCCCATACATACTTCTTCAAAATAAAAGTCCCCAGCCCCAGTTCTTCTAACACATGACCACTCACTTAGAAATATCTGAAAAATGTCCCTTCCATTAGAATGGTGTGTTCACACTTTCCCCCAAGTCTCCGTTGTAATTGTAGATATGGCTTCTGCTGACCAAAACCACTTCTCAGACGGGTTCAACCAATATGTGTGTGTGTGTGTGGACGAGCGTCAACGGGGGAGCTCTAAAAACACAAGTGAAAGTACCATACGTAACAAACCAAACCGAAAAGAAAGGAAACAACGCAGCCTTCTGAGAACCCAGCCTCTCCGAGTGGTCGTTGCCAACGCTGCAGTGGTCCATGCGAGCGGAGGAACACGTGTTGGTTACAGTACAGAAGTCCTCTGGGAGGTACAAGTGTCACTCTGTCTGTCTTCCCTCCGGGGGACGGGGTGGAGAGGGAACGTGTGTCCGTCTGTCCACCTGCTATAAGTCTGTCCACTCGTCTCCCCCCCCACATACCCTCTATTTTCGGTGTTTGAGCTCCTTGTCGTGGTGGCTCTTCACGCCACCGTCCCCTTTGTCCAGCATTTTGATGGCCTCCATCAGGTAGCTCTGGAAGGCGGACAGCGCGGCGCAGATGGCGGGTGTGCCGAAGCCGTGGGTGAGCAGGCTGAAGTGGGTCAGGCTGCCCTGCACCCCGGGCTCCAGGCAGGGGGTGGGACGACTGGCCCCCAGGGGAGAGCGGTCCTGGGACATCAGGTCCACGAACTCCTTGCAGATCTCCCTGTGACAGCGAGAGGGATGGCGAGGTGGTTCATATTTCATTGCAAGGTCGTCATTCGTTGTCATGGAGATGTAAAGGAGAGGTACACTTTAAAAAACAAAAGTTTTACATTTTTTTTAAACGT
This sequence comes from Forbesichthys papilliferus, assembly GCA_025399855.1. NCBI lineage: Eukaryota > Metazoa > Chordata > Actinopteri > Percopsiformes > Amblyopsidae > Forbesichthys > Forbesichthys papilliferus. The sequence goes on along the minus strand of JAODOY010000003.1, from coordinate 1,727,161 downwards.
TAAAACGCTAATGATAACAATGTTTTTTTATTGGTACAAGGTTCCAGTTTCAGTAAAGGAAATGTATCATGTTTTTTTTAGGGCTTTAACAGTTAGCCCGTAGAAATGCATTATATGCTCAGCGATTAGCATCAGCTGACTGGTAATTATCTACTAACACAGTCAGCGAGGTTGTTCTATTACACACCATTATAACTAATGGAAAGCTACAGTTTAATCATGTCTGTGAAAGTAAACCTATCGATTAATGCAGATTACATTTAGCAGACACACTTATCCAGAGCGACACACAGAGAGCTGCTTATAAGTACAACAAGGTAGTACATGCTCCTACCTGTGGGCATATATACAGTAGCGCAAGGATGCCTACAGAAAGACTGGGCATACTGGAGGTCAAACCGACAACGTTTCAGGTCGGAATCAACCACCTAACTTCTAGACTAACGTGTTAGCCAGCATTATGTGTACAAATACTGGCTAACTTTTTTTTTAGTTTAAAAAAATAAGTCGCATACTTTATATTTACGCTTGAGTTTTCTATTGAAGAAGACAAATAATTAATATTCTGGGTTAAATAAATGGACTACATTTATATAGCACTTTTCCAACCTTCTGGCCACTCACAGCCCTGCAAGGTGCCACCTGACCACCGGGGGAGCCGTTACAGTTAGGTGTCTCTTGCTCAGGGACACCTCAACAGGTGAGGTTTGAACCAGCGACATCTGGATCACCGGTTGCCCTGCTCTACCCTCTGCACCACTGTCGCCCCGGGTTACTTGTGACTATACTACACTATCACCATTCATTTGTTTTATAAACCTTAATGTCAGTATAGACTCATCAGCATCACAGCAGGGCACATGCAGACCACGAGAGGCCTGGCTGTGGCTACATGAACCAGGTGAGGGGGAGAAGAGGGGGCTGTGGACTCACTTAGTGGCCAGCAGCATGCTGCGCCGTGTGGGCAGCTGGTCGGGCTCGCTCTGCCTGCACAGGTGCTCTGCCGTGGCTCTGGCCGGAAACTCCGTCTCGCACACGTAGCCAAAGTCCCGCGCCAAATGGACGGCTTCTCCTGCAGGGCGAAGGAGCCAAAGAAGGAGCCAGAGAAGGAGCAAGAGAGGAGTATGTGAAGGGTGATATATATACACACACACACACACACGAGTAAATACACGGAAACTAGGGCTCCTCTCGTTTGAACCTTGTGCTCGTATGCGACGATGCCAGTGTTTGCTCGTGCAAACGCGTTCCTTTGTGAACATACAGGTCAGTCTTTGCGTGTGTGCGTGCATGTGCGCGCTTGCGTGTGTGTGCACGTGCGTGCATGCAGCATGCGTGTGTGTGTGTGTGTGCGCGTTTGTGCGTACGTACATGCAGGCGTGTGTGTCTCTGTGCGTGTGCGTGCAGGCGTGTGTGCGTGCATGTGCGCGCTTGCGTGTGTGTGCACGTGCGTGCATGCAGCATGCGTGTGTGTGTGCGCGTGTGTGTGCGCGTGCGTGCAGGCGTGTGTGTCTCTGTGCGTGTGTGCGCGTGCGTGCAGGCGTGTGTGCGTGTCCTACCCTCCACTAGAGATGTTAGCAGAGTGACGTTGGCTGCCTTGCGTCGGCCCGCGGGCAAGTTAAGGCCAATCTTCTCCAGACGCTCTCTCAGACAGCGGCCACCATTCTTTGACTTTGCCCTGAGGAGGACACAGAGAGAGAGAGAGAGAGAGAGAGAGAGAGAGAGAGAGAGAGAGAGAGAGAGAGAGAGAGAGAGAGAGAGAGAAAGAGAGAGAGAGAGAGCAGTTTTTAGGAGACCATAAATCTGTGCGTGTGCATGCATGCGTGCTTGTGTTTTGTGGGATTTTTGGCAATGTGTCTGTTGTCTGACTGTGTTTGTCTGTCATTGTATGTACGTAGTGGTGTGTGTGTGTGTGTGTGTGTGTGTGTGTGTGTGTGTGTGGCATGTATAGCTGAATATGGTCACTGCCTGCTTATATCATGTCATTAATTCACCTTCCATTACTTCCATCCTTCCAGTTATTAGTTTTGCCTCCTGTTAATATAATGTCCCTTGTTGTTAAGGCATCATGCACTGTTTTCACACAGGTGCCATTCTAGGTGAAACACCGTAGTTGCTCATCACATTATGTACAGGCATGTTTTATATGGCAATTTGCCAGAATTACAGTTCATTTATCACAAAACTGTTTGCTGCAGAAATACAGTTGTGTCCTCATATTGATCGTAGGTCCCTGGGAATGAATGGTGTATACTCAAAATACCCATTAACGCCCCCAGAGAGAAATAATGGCCAATAGTACGGTGAAATCCGTACACCTCCCCATTGACTTGCATGGCATACTGGGTCGTTCTGGTCTGTATAAAGAGTGAAAAGCCCACCCTTCATAAAATCGATTGCGGAAGTGTCGTCGGTTGGAACCTCTCTGTTGAACTATATTGTCTGATTTTACCCATGTGATCTCCCCAGTTATCTCCAACATAGGTGTGTAAATTCCACAGCCTAAATGTCTAATTGCAGCTTCAGCCCCAGGTCCTGAGGCCCTGGGTCACAAAGCAACTGCTGATATTGCCACATGACCTATTTTGAGTCCTCAGCCCCAATACCGAAATTAATATCTAAGCCCTACATTTATGCTTAATGTTATCCGAAACCTAAACCACATACACATTCGATAAAACATTTTAAAACACGTTTTGGTATGTTACTGTGTAATTAGTAGTTAATTATTATAGAAGTGTATTTAATACGTTTTTTAAAGTAAATAAAATCAACAAATCTTCTCATTATGACATAAGAGCTACTCATTATAATTATATAATTTAATTAAGATTATTTTTTTCCACAAATTTGATTTTATGACATAATGACAACATTTTTTTCTCATAAATTTTAAAATGATTAAATAAAATAAAATGTAAATAATTATAGGGTATATAGTATTAACATAAATACTATGAATTTACTATGTAATTATAGCTAGGGTTTTTGTAAAGGGTTACTAACTGTTCCTCCTTCCATGCAACATGAACTTTACATTTAAAGGTATAGTCAGTAATTCTGTAGAAAGCTTGTTGATATTGCAACTCTTCCTTCAGTGCCATAGGGTGCTCTCTCAGAAGCTCCGCCCACATATTGGAAATGCATTGCCAAGGCTAGGATAGTGTTGTGTGGTGCGGTCTAGCTGGCGGGCCGTGAGTTTATCTCACGATCGCTGACTTTGCCTCTAAAGCGACAGGCAAAAATATGTGCTAACCGGAAGTCACATGTCAGCATGGCGACACCCACCTGCGGAGGACCCCTCCCAAGAGGGAGGCGTTCAGACACTCCGGTGGGGAGAGCCTCCGCTGCACCTCTCCCACGGTGACCTTGTACTTGGAGGTGGAGCTGAGGAGGGACAGACGGCCTGGCACCGAGCAGAACACCTCCGCCGGGTTGGATACAGCGCCCATGCCAAGCCCCTCCTTACCCAGGGACAGAACCGACAGCGACGAGCCGTTCAGCTTGGATGGAATAGGTACTGTGGTGAGAGGAAGACTTTGTTACTGTACGTTTTATCTCTTGATATACAAGTACTTACAGTATTTGTTTATGTTAATGTTCACTTGCAGGAAGACCTTGTTACTGTACGTATTATCTCTTGGTCAGTGTTGGGAAAGTTACTCATGAATAGTAATAAGTTATTATTTACTTATTACTCCTTCAAAAAGTAATAATAATATTACTTTACTTATTACTTTGTATTAAAAGTAATTAGTTATGTTACTCGTTACATATTGCTACTAGACAATCACTACCCTGCCTCTCCACTTCTGAAAAATGACGACCCGTGTAGCCACATAATATTAGAATTGAATCCTCTTCATTGGTACAATAATTAACCTTAGGAGTCAACAATCATTTAAAGTGAAAACATTGCAGCCTCTCAAACCAGATGGTTGGTTCAATTAGCCTACCCTTAGATTGCAAGGACCATTCAAATAATAAAGGTACGTCTTCATAAGATGGAGGTTTAGAGGGGGGTAATATTGTTCTTGTTCTTTATGAGCAAAAGCAGTCATTTAAAAAAATGAACCACAATTGATTTACATACTTAAACTTTTAACAAAGTACTTACATTTAAAATAGTTTTTTTTTTACTTCACAACTGTTGATTGTGATAGATTTCATTCACTTGAAGTGAATTTCTGTATTTGTTTGTTTATTAATCTTAGCATACATTTCTTTTCATCCCTGGAAGATAGTTATTAGTCACTTGGACACAATGTCTACAGCTACACGTTCAATACATTTTTTTGCAGAAAAAGGACATTATTCTGAGTTTATGAGCGATGAGAGTTTATGACACTCCTAAAAAGCATGGATATTAACAAGCATATAATCAGCATAGCCATTGACATCACTGATATGTGAATGATTGTTTGACAGTGTGCACAGCCTTGCTGTCTTTAATCTATTCAGTGTCATTTTCCCCATGCTGACAGATCTAATTCTGGAGTGCTGCTTGTTGACTCTGTTGTTTCAACAGCAGGTGGTTAAGTTTTAAATCAGTTTCTCACAGAGATTTATTTCTCACCTAGAAAAGCTAGCTTCACACTCACTTTTCTTCACTGTGGTTAACTTTGAGAGTCATATAATCAAGTTTTTAAAAGCCAATTAACTACTTAACTCGCCAATATGCTTTTTATTTCACCAGCAGGGGGAGGTAGTTCCCCAAAATATTTAAAAACAAACTTTGTTTTGTATTTATCCTACATGTCTGCCCTTGTGGAAATTACATGGCATGATTCTATTGCCACATAATAAGCCAGGTATAATGTTTGGATTGGCTCTGTACATGCCACCATTGGATCCTGTGAGGCAGACAATTTAATTTAACTCTGAATTATCTCACTGCTGCTTCTTTCAATTTCCCCATGGCGCAGTTTGACCTTTGTCCAGGATAGTGACTCATAAAAATGTAGATGCATGAAACGAGGCTGAAACCCAGTCAAACTATACCGCCATGTCAAAATGTACGTTCCGGCCGAACTGTTGAAACCAAGCAACAATGAAATAATAAATGTTATATAAGATTGGAATATGTTAAACATTCTGCCTAGTTGAGCTCTTAAGTATCTTCTAGACACAATTTTCAAAAGGCAAAGCTCAAAGTGGCTGTGTTGAATACTCTGGTCAAAGCTAATCTTTTAGCAAAGATTATTCTATAGGCAAAATGTCTCTTTGTCTGTCTGTCTGTGTGTCTGTGTGTGTCTGTCTGTCTGTCTGTGTCTGTCTGTCTGTCTGTCTGTCTGTCTGTCTGTATGTCTGTCTGTATGTCTGTATGTCTGTATGTCTGTCTGTATGTATGTCTGTATGTCTGTCTGTGTGTGTCTGTATGTCTGTATGTATGTCTGTATGTCTGTATGTCTGTCTGTGTGTGTCTGTGTGTATGTCTGTGTGTGTCTGTGTGTATGTCTGTCTGTCTGTATGTCTGTATGTCTGTATGTCTGTCTGTGTGTCTGTCTGTGTGTCTGTATGTCTGTCTGTGTGTGTCTGTGTGTGTGTGTGTGTGTCCCTGGCACTGGTCACGGCTTGTCTTGTCTGCACTAGTGTCTCTCCTGTCGTTGCGGGGGGGAGGGGGGGGTGGGACATGGGCCTCTTCTGCAGACGGCCCACTGTGCGACACACATTCCCCGATCAACAAGCCACCCATTCACAGCTGGCCATACCGCAGCGCCGGAGAGACACGGCTCCCGTGAAGCTTTTTGTTTGATTTTTTTTGTAAGCCGTCTCTTCCTTGGAACGGCCGTTTCTTTCTCTATCTGGAGCCCTTAAAGTATTTTCTCAGTGGTCCCTGGGTGTTTTTCAGGCCCTCTCTCGGGCTCCAGGTTTTTGGTCACCTTATCATCCATGAGCTACTAATTGACACTTCTACAGCGGAATGGCGGCTGTTCAATTAATCGTCTGTTAATTGCCTTGTGTGCCGTGGAGTGTTTCCGCTGAGTTTTAATCAAGCATACAATACGACGAGACAACACACATTATAAACTATAGTAAAACAATACACACATGAAGCTTGTGGAACGTTATGATGCACTTTATTGTGCATAGTGGCAATTTGTTAAAGTCTAAATATTATTGTTGCATGTGGTGGCATGGAACAAATGTGTAATTCTAAGGGAGTATTGGTGTTTCTATAGTGTGTAGTGTATTGCATGTGTTTTTATAGATTATATTATTATTATTATTATTATTATTATTATTATTATTATTAATATTATAAAATAAGTGATTACTAATATTTAGGTGTTAAAATGGCTTGGGTTTCAGATTGGGGACATTTTTACAAAATCAGAGTTATAACATGCCCTTTTGTGTGTTGAATATCAGAGCGATAGTACATCTCAAACAACTCATTTTTTAATCACACTCCCATCCTCTATCATTCTCTACGCTGTGCCAACCCCCCATCTCTCCTCTCTCATGTGACCATGAACAGTTCATTAACAATGTGTGCCTTTAGGGTGAGGTCTGCAGCCAGTATTAGAGCTTCTTCTTGACTTCAAATGAAATAGCAGAACAGAATTATTTATAGTGTGAGTGTGTGTGAGAGTGTGTGTGTGTGTGTGTGTGTGTGTGTGTGTGTGTGTGTGTGTGTGTGTGTGTGTGTGTGTGTGTGT
>JAODOY010000003.1:1674761-1700678 GCA_025399855.1 Forbesichthys papilliferus | reverse complement strand
GCGTCTGCAGTGAAAAACTAAGTACCTGTCGAATAGAGTCGAGTGAGTACCACGCGGTGGTGTCATTACAAAACACAAGCACCTCCCTGAACATCGTCCCGCCTCAATTGCTTCACCTACACTTTCTCATAGCTGGAGTGGACATTTGGGGTTCTGGGCACACGCGATCAAAGCCTGTGCTTTAACACTCACATTTTGCAACCGAACAAGATGTTGTGAAATCATTCTCATGTCGCCATCTTTGTTGTGTCCCATCTTCCTGCAGAGGTCCTGTGAGCGTCTACATGGACGAGCTGTATGGCTCTGGCTGAGCAAGAGATTTGTGCCACACCGGAACAACCAAACAAAGATGTGCCAAGCAAGCATCACGAGGCAGAGGAGCAAAATAATGCGAGTGGAAATAACAAAAAATATCATATTACAAAAAAAAAGTTATAAAATAAATAAATAAATAAATAAAAAACTATAAATGCATAGGCGTAGGTATGGGTAGGGACGATAGGAACATGTCCCTACCCATATTAAGGGACCATTAAATTGTCCTTGCCAATAATCTAAATTCAATTTCCATTTCCTTATAACAAAACAAACGAAAACTTGCTGCTTAATTTGACGCAACATGGAAAATCTCACCCGACACGGATTGACAGATTTCTCTCTCGTTCTCTATTCTGTGGGTGGTGGTGCATGGACGTTGTTAGTTGGTGGAGCCACATCAATTCTGATAATGCCCAACACTCCATGTCACGTTTAGCCACGCAAGATTGATGACAGGCCTGCGATGCCCTTAGCCAACCGGACAGTACCTTCTGCAGCTCTCCCCGCCAGAAATATTGTCCGCCAATGTTTGAGGCGAACATAGGAATGCATTAAGGAGCACGACCTTGAGTGTTGTTAAATATAGGTGATGTTCCAATTACTACACAGCAAGTCCGATGATATTTTATTTCTTCTCATAGCAGAGAAAGGCGGCCCTACCAAATTGCAACCGAAGCCTATGCCCTTATCAACAAGTATTTTGTGTCTTCTGGCACAGCCTTTGTCGGGTTTATTGAAATGTCACACTCAGATTTTACGGTGCCCCTTTAAAATGACTGACAGTATACAGATTTATAGAAAATATAATAAATGATATTCGACAATGGTTGTTCTTGTTATTGTTATAATATTGCTATTGTTATCTTAAGTTGGACAATGTGTGTGTTTGTTCTTTTTTTTTTGTCTTGACTGATCAAGTTATTTAACTTGGGAAGCATTGTAAGTATAGGCCAGAGACAGTGTATGTAAATGTATTAAGAGCCCCGCTGCCTAGGCGTCCTGTTACAGGGAATCTGTGAAATAAAGCTTTATGAAAAGGGTCCTGTCTGTTCATGTGTCTTTGCCCATACACCACATGTTCTATGTGAATGAAGATGGACGTAAAAACACTTCTCGGTGTAGCAGAATAAGGGGTCATGATGATTTATTAGAATTAACACTATAGCGTTAAACTATATATATATATATATATATGTGTATATGTGAACAAGGCTGAAGAAGGCCTTGCATACAGCATTTTAGTTAAAGAATATGTTTGTAGTCACATTAGAGTTGTTGTTAATATCTTCTGCTATATGATAATTAGCCTGCCTCTGCCTGACTCAGTTTATTTAGCTGAGGTTACATATTCACAAAGCGAATATGATCTGGTTACAACAGGCTATATGATAATGTCTTCTTGGGGCAGTACAGAGGTATACTCCTTTAACTGCTGGGAATTCCAGAAGGTGTCAGCACTATCGTTAAACCACGATTAATTCAGATCTTGGTTGCAGCTAATTTCTCCCAAAAGTGTAGTTATATTACATTCACTTATCTACACCCCCATGTTCTAAAAAGAGATACAGAGATACATGCTTAACATCTAAACACATTTATTCAGGCTAAAAGTTCATATTTTAGTCTCAGGTCACATTAATATTGTCTACTTTATTTGTAAAAGATTAAGGGAACATTTACACTTTGATCCAAAGAAACTTACAATAAGTACATTTGCCTGTACACAGATGAGACAGCCATCATGCAGTGACATTGGCCATCATAAAACCAGATAAGCTTCAGGTTTGAAGCTTATCTGGCAAATTGATCATGAAGGTAATTATTAAAATGCAGAATATTCAAGGCATTTATTTAGGTATTGAGATCCCAATAACATTCAAGGGGAGGACGCTCCTAACTAGTAACGTAACTAACTTTTTTAAGGAATGATAAGTAACTAACTTATTACAATTCCTTTTTTTTTTTTTTAATTACAATTCCTGAGTAGCTTGCCCACCACTAACAATGACATATAGATAAGTTGAAAATGCTCTCTGTCACATATTGTTGATAAATCTTTAAGCAAATAGAAAATATATGCAAATAGAGTTCTTCTGTGTGACACACTGTGCCTTTGCATAGCATTTCCATGCTATGCAAAGATATGAGAATATTGGTTTGGTCCTCATCATTGAAGTTGACTGTACGTTCTGCGATATACGGCGTATAAACTCGGGGCCTGATGTTTCACATGGGTAAAAGATGGGCAGTATTTGAAAAATAGTATTTGCAAAATAGTATTTTGTCATTTGTATTTGATAGGGTTGTTGAAAATGGTTATATATTTTATATCAAAATACTTTAGCGTTTTGTATTTTGTAGTTTAAAAATACTATAAAATACTTTCTGTGAGAAGATTACTTGGTGCAGCTTCTGATTGGTTACCTGGTGTAACCAGACACAAAATTTACTTTGTGACCAGGGTCCAGAATGTTTGCAGTCGCGAAACCTACTGGGCCTAGACCCCTCTGGTTAACTGAAACTACCAGCGTTGCTACAACTGCTTGTATTGCTTCATCTAGCTCTACCACAATTTTGAATGACTGACTTCAACGTCATTGCCTTTAGCCACCCCAAATGGTCACTGATCGGTCCACCATCCAAGGTGGCTGTCTGAATGATGAAGTGATCATGGTTTCCAGACTAAAATGTCAGCGAACATTGGATTTAAAGCAATAGTCAGGTGGATGTGGAAACACTGGATTTGTTTTTAAGACACACAGAACGGACAAATAATTACAGCTGGTTGACTGTGAAGGTATATTTGCTGAATTTGATAAAATCTGTATTATTTTACAATCGCTTACCTCATTTTAACTGTTGCATTCTGTATGTGAGATTTGTTAAGTAAATAAAAGACAACAAAACAATAAAATAATCTAATTCTGGCTTGGAAGCCCCTCCCCACTTTATAAATATTGAATATTTACTAATGGTTTGCTCTCTGCCCATTTCATGTGCATGCTGATAAAATAAACCAGTTTTTCTACAGCCCTGGCTCTGTAAATAGTAATACAAAGTGGTGCAGACTGCACACAACACAACCCTAGCCTTCACAATGTGTTTTCAGATGTAGGGAGCACCAGCATTGAAGGGAGATGTGCTTTTGGTTTTATCCAGCATAAATATCAACAAGCTTTCACTAGAATGACTGACTAATCCTTTAGCTAACGGACTCAGTTTACATGTGAAGGGCTATAGGCTAGATTGATAGGTTTCTGAAGTGATTTCATGCTGCATTGCAAAATGTTTTTTTGTATTTTCAAAATACAAAAATACAGTAGTTTATTTTGATACATTGTGTAGCTGCTGTATTTTGTGTTTTGTTTATTTTGATACACTTAGAATTAGGGTATTTGGAACCCCTAACCACCATGGGCATGCTTTGCAATTCAAACCCATCCATTATTGATTCAGACGCTCAAGGACACATTCATTTAGGTAAATAAGGGTGTGCTTTTTCTTCACAGAACTTGCCAGGCAGTTACAGGAAGTGACTCTGTTAGTCTTAACTTAACATCATTGAGCTTCCTTAATCATAGTTTTGTTTCCGCGCTTCCTTACAGGGTGAGACATTTTATCTTTTAAACTTTGGCGGTGGCCTTCTTCCTTTATGATATGTCCTTTTGAGTAGATTATTATGCCAAATGTGTTTCATACTGGGGGCATTCACTCATCGTTGTGGTATTTTTACCAAGGCATAGCTTTTGAAAGGTTAAAAAAGTGATTTTGTGCATTATTTGCTTGTTTCAACAAAGAAATATTCAGTGGATGTTGTGCAAGATTGTGCTCAGCATTATTGCAGCAAATAGACACTATTTGAATTTTAAATAGCCACTAGTGTGCAGTGTAGACATAAAGCACATATCCTTTGAACTTTTTAGACCATCTCATGCTGTTGTTTGCTGATCTTTAACTACATAATACATTCGCTTTCTTAAGTTTACATTTGTGTCATGTTATCTTCTCATTTGTAAATGTCAACCTTTTCCTCTTGCAATGTTTAGTGAGTCCATAAAATAGCGTGTCAGATTTTGTCAGACAGACTATATGTGTCTCTGCATTGTAGCCACAGAAGAGATTTTGCAGGGTTATTTTTAAACACCTGTGATCCAAACAAGTGAATAATGTTTCAAAGGTCAACAAGCGGTGACTTGAAGACATGCATGGCACACAGCCTAGATCCTAAAAAAAATCATATCCCCCCTTAGATGTATTGTACGGTGAGTCCAGGCAATGAATTAACTGTAATTATGTTTTGTTAAACATGCCACAGCATTTTTTCTAATGTGTCATACATTTACAACGTGTATATGCCAACGTGTAGTGCCTGCTATAATTATGAAAGATGGTTTGAATAAATAGGCCTAATAGCAATACATCATACATGACTGCTCTAAATACAGTAGGCTATGTTTAATGTTCAGCTCGTTCTCATAAAATCTATAGTGGGTAGTTAGTTGTAGTATTAGCCTGCCTCTTTCTCATTGATCCATAGGACAATCGATTTTATAAGTTGTAGGTGCATTTTATTTTCATTGTGAATATCAAACTTCATAACATTTAAAGAAATTGACCAAATAAAGACAGCAACAGGCAGCACTTCTGTGGATCCTTTGAGCTATTCATGGCTTCGCCATCCATTAGTAGACTAGGCAGATTGGAAAGAAGGTATTATGTGATCAGACAAAAATAGTGCATTACAAATAACAAGCCCCGAGGTCTACACCTAAGCCAAGTTGTAGGCTATTGGGCTGTATGTTTTGGTGAAACATCACTCTCGTCTGTTTACAATGGTTAATGTTCTGCTTCGTTTGAAAATAAATGAATTGTTAGTGTAAAAACGGGCTATGCATTTCAAAATGTTTTCATTTGATAATGACGTTGAAATTAGACTACTTCCTTGTCTACCGTACTTCTAATATTTATTTTTTATTTAAACATGCACATGGCCTTTCAAGATCTCTTATGACATCGGCATGTTATGCATCTAAAACAACGAGAAGCTTTAGTTCGGAACCACGTAGGAAACAAAACCTCTAAACAAACTATGGAAGAAATGTGATCCCTTATAGTCATTATCTCGCATAGTCTCGCGTTATTACAGCAAAGCGGTCGCAGTGAGCCTTGCTGCTCGTCCGTCGGCAAACCTTGGCGTAATATCTTGAAATATGCATGTAGTATAATTTGCTAGTGTAGTTGCGGTGTCCATGTGGTATTTGTCTGCGAATAACGCAAACACATCGAGTGAACTGGTTTCCAGCCAGAACACTCGTTTGTATCGTGTGTATTGTTGGTAGCAGCATAGCTAAGGGCTACAACTAGCTAACCGCAATTGTTGAGCTATCGTTAGCTCCTTCTACAATCTGAATCCCGGAAGGGACCTTCTTGGCCTCCGGCGTTGCTTCGTTTTATGAGCAAAGGGAACCATAAACGGTACGTGTATTTATATAATGTTCGGGTTTTAAAGAATAAAGACTATCCATACCGTAGCGGTTTGTGTTTTTTCCCGCTGCGTGGATGGTTGTGTACGGTACGGGTAAATGCCGTCGATCAGGAGCGAAACCTCCATCTCTGTAATTCGGAACATGGACGCATGTTTTCACGTTAAGGTTATCCAGCCGTTTTTCAAAGTAAAAAATATGTTAAATTGTATTTTTTGCCATATTTGTTATCTGCCTTGCATGGATGTCTCCAATTCTTGGTGGACAGTAAATTAAAACAGAAACTAACGCAAATATAAAAACGAAAGCTCGGTACGGTACATTACCGTACCACGAGTTCAACGTCGAAATACGATAAACTGTTCCACGATGGGACGCCACAGAAACGCAATACGCAGACATAGGCAATTTAACATCTATTTCATATTTATAGTTGGATTCGAATCGTATTACAGAAAATTATTATCAAAAACGGGTTGGCCCAGATTATAGAAAGCCTAGACCAATTTTTCCTCTACGGTAATCACGTCTGAGGGGATTCCACAAATGGTGTCCCTCCGTTTTGCAGTCGGGCGCTTCTGGTTGTTTTTCATGCCATTGCGATTATATGTAACTATTATTACCTACGTGTCAACATATTTTCACATCAGACTATAGGCCAGATCTTGTATGTACAATGAATATTGCTTGTCTTTAGACAAATATCAAGAGTAAAGCAACGCAAATGCGTCATCGATTTAATTCCGTTTATTTAAATTACATGTTTTATAAGATTACATGATAATGGTTTTTACAGGGGATGTTGGTAATTTGGGAATAGTTGGGGGGGGGGGGGGGGGGGTAAAAAATAAAAGCATTTAGATCGGGTGTCTCATGTTTGAACGTCCGTGGATGAGCCGCGAGATCTAAATGTGAACAGCAGAAGCTAAATATTTTACTTAATGTTTTGTTAGTAGTGACAATGTTGTGACTTGAGCTCTGGCCTTGCCACACTTGGGTGATCTAATTTTTAAATGTAGTGGCCACTACTTTGAGCGATTTTATTTGGGGAATGGACATGGAACTTTAATTTTTGCCTAATGTCCAAACTTTACATAATGGGACATTGACTTTGTATTTTTCAGTATATTGCCTTAATATTTTATAGTATATTGAGCAGCATTTTAAATCAGATATAAACCTGTAACTGCAGCTGTCCTTATTATGATGAGCTAGTCATGTGATTGCCTTTGTCCTTGTTTGATAGATCAAACACTGGCATTCACTCCAGTGGTCAATATTTACAGAGGCACAAACTAACCACTTATTTTGTATTTCTGTTAATAGAATAAATTAGAAACTCTTATTTCTGCTGAGATGTCAAAGGCCCCAGATTCTCCACCTCGGTCCCGCACCAGATCCAGGTCCAGATCAAGGTCTTACTCACGATCTCAGTCTAGAAGTCGTTCAAGATCCAGAAAACGCCGCTACAGGTAAACCTTCAAAAGCAAGGCTCGCTCTTGGCTTGTCTCTATATGTATATAATCTGTCTATTTGTTCCACAGCAATATGTGTCACCCATTTCCACTTACCCATCCACGCTTTTAAATGACCATTGTTGTTAACAGCCCTTTTAATTTTTGCTACATCTGTCTAGAATACCAAATTAACTTGCAAACCAGTGTCCCAATGGCGCATGCCGTCTGTAGATATGCGCTCTTCTAATGTGGTGCTGGCCATATACACCAGTTCCTGTGTGTCTGGCCTGATCTCAGCAGTCCTGCACAAAGCAACAGGGGAATGATTGCTCCTATTTCACTCTTGCTTTTATGCCTCTGGTTGCTCCACACATGCAAATGTGCACCCTCACAATCTTGAATATGACCATAAGCAAAGACCCTGCTTCGCACTAAATGGCCCATCTTTTCTGTAATCTGCAAAGACACAATCTACAGGATGTCCTGTTGATGTGTAACCAGTTTATTTTTCTAACGTAGCTCGCTTTTGTCCAGAACAGGAAACTGCTAAATATCTTGAGGCAAAACTGAATTTTTATACAAACAGATTTTACATCCCTGTTGTGTTAATAACAGTTGTTTGTTTTTAAGTTTGTGCTAGCCCAATGGATGAACTGACATTTTTTGTGTTTTTAAGATTGGGTCCATTTTCTCCAGTGATTTGCAAGATTTCCACACATCTAGTAAATAATTTGTCTAGTGAGTTACACTAGCAGTCACCTAGTGGCTTTACGCTTAACTTAAGCATCTAAGAAGATATTATCTCAAGTTCTAGTCAGCTATTGTAAGTTAACTGTAAGATAAATAATTCGCCAAATATCTCTTTGCATTTTGCCATTTTCCTATCTTACAGTTTAATGTGTGCTGAAAACACCTGGCTCTGTAAATTAGCCCACAAACAAAGTGGTGAACATTGCTCACAACAACGCCCTTGGCTTTGCAATGTGTGGGGGGACATATAATCACTCACTCTGTCAATCAATCAATCACAGTAACATTATTTTAAGTTACTGCAATATAAAGTTGCATTTACTGAAGATGGAAGGCTTTGGCCATAGAGCTCACCCTACTCCACATTAAAAAATGTGCTGAAATTGGTAATCAGATTATATATTTTAGTTCATTCTTAAGAATTTGCATCGTCAGTTTTCACATTTCACGTGTTGCAACATATTCCAGTGTCCAAATTAATAGTTAACATAGGCCAGCTCTGCTAATACACTGAGTCCAATACACTTTGGCATGGTTAAAACAGATTAGGCATAGATGGTGCTTAGATACTGACGGTTAGTTAATATTTGATCGTAAAATGTATCTTCGTGTTTGATCATTGAAATTTACAGCACATGCTCAGCCTCACAATGAGCCCCGGAGGCTGACATTATTTACAATTACATTTATGGCATTTGGCAGACACTTTTATCCAAAGAAACTTCCATGTAGTACATTAGTCATTAGTTGGATAGGTCAAACATCAGCAGTTGTAAGCAACCAATATTATATCAGAATAGTTACAGCATTTTGTCATGTCTACTACCACGTCAATATATAATTAAATCATCCAACTCCCTAGTGGCCTGAAAGTGTCATAAGAGCAGAATAGGGATTTACATATTTTTAAAAAGTATATAAATAAAAGTATACTACCCCCTCATGGCCCCAGTCCTGCTTCCTTCACTTTGTGTGTTCAAACACCAGCAAGATCCAAAGGTCAAAGTGCGGGTGTCTGACCGGTGACCATGCTGTAAATGCACATCAGAGATTCCAGATTTAAATCTCTCTGTCTCTCTCACACTCATGTACATACCCTCTTGTTAAAAATGCAGATATGCTGCCCTGCCGTATATGGATGTTTTCCATGCAATTCTGAAGGTTTGATGTAGGGCCCCTCAATTATGGAAACAATGATTTAATTTAGTAAATATTTAAATCACGATTATTTAGTAAGATTACTCACTGATATGTTGCACGTACTGCATCTAAAAAAACGTAAGGAAATGAACAAATGTACGAGAACAATGTGATTAAGTGCACAGCCCTAGTTTGCTGTTGGTATCCCACACTGTGCCTCCATTGTGTACGTCTGTAAAACGAGAGAAATGGGTAAACAAGAGCAGGTCCAAGAGGCTGTCAACACACGTCCAGTGTGCCTAGTAGGGTTGGGCCGATAAGTCATCCCATCTGACATGCATCCCGGTGTTGAGCAGGCACCGTGATAAAAAAAAAAAGCAAAGCATGGCGGTAGACATCGTGTGATGCTAATTTGGTAGACATCACCTAGTGCCTAGACACTATTAAAGGCTAGCATCCACCGGACACAACAAGACAAGCTATTGCCTGCTAAAACAAAACAACAAAAGCTCTTTGAGTCACAGCTGAAACATTTATTTTATTATATGTAAAGTCATATGTAAATGTACTGCTTCTGCTTATTGGGATAAGAATGCATTCTTTCAATGTAATTATGCAAACAAGGCCCATAGTATTCTACTCTGCAATGAAGACCTACTAGTCTTTTCACCGAAATTATATGATGTAAACAATAACGTGTTGAATCTCCTTGCGTCTAAAATGCCATGCTAAATTTCCTACCGTGCTGCAGAATGTCAAGCATTTTGTATACATTTTTTGTATTAGATTCTGCTTTGGATGATCTTACTGGCCGTCGGTGCAACTTGGGCGTGTTGCGACAATTCAACATGTTTAATTGGTGTTGACTGCCACAAAAAACACACCCGCAGTCGCCTGCAGACATCCTCTGACCACCAGCGACACTACCGAGTGGAGTTCATGGTTGGCCGACCGCGTCCATGGACGTAAACTAAAGGGGTAAACGAGCCAATAGTAATTGTTGTTGTGTTTCTCCCCCCACCTCCAGCTCCCGGTCTCGTTCTCGCTCCAGGTCCTACTCTCCGTCCCACAGGAACTACCCGTCCAGGGACTACCAGAACAACCGGGGGGGCTTCAGGCCCTATAACCGGGGCTACCGCAGGCCCTACTACTACCGAGGTAGGAGCAGGGGATACTTCCCCCGCGGACGCTACCAGAATCGAGGCGGCGGTGGCGGCGGCGGGAACTACGGTTACCGGGCCAACAACTGGCAGGGTGGTGGTGGCGGTGGTGGTGGTGGGGGTGGCGGCGGCGACAGAGGTGGAGGCGGGGGCGGCTGGCACGACCAGGACCACCATTCTCACAGCCCCAGGAGGGGGCGCTCTCGCAGCCGCTCCCGCACGCCCAGGAAGCGCTCCGGCAGCCGCAGCCGCTCCCGGTACTCGGAGCGCTCATCCTCCGGCCGCTCGCGCCACTCCAGCTACTCCTCCCGGTCGTCGTCCCCGCGGCGTCGCGCCGGCAAGGGCAAGCCGCCGAAAGACCCCAAGGACAAGGACCCCAAGGATAAGGACAAGCCTGCGGAGGGCGCCGCCCCCGAGGCCGTGGGCGAGGTGGCGGAGGGCGCCTCCATAGAGAAGGCGTCGGGGGGTAAATGGATCAGCTACGACACCAGCCCCAAGCAGACCAGTCCGCTCGCCGGAGGCAAGGAGGACCCCGAGGGAAAAGGGCCCGCCAGCGGCCTGTGGAGAACCATAGGCGGCAGTGGCTCCGCCCCCTCGAGCAAGAGCCCCACCGAGTCCGAGTCCGCCGCCTCCTTCGGTGGCTTTGGCTTCTTTTCAAAGGAAGACGCCAAGGTCACCTCTGCCTTCAAAAAGTATGTGGGCTTGCTTCTTTCTTTGAACATAACGCTTCTGCTTTTTCTCCCAGATTTTTCTGTTATTTTTTCTTTTCCTTCCATATGTGACATGTTATTATCTTTCAAATATGTTTAGTCTGTGCCATCTACAAATCACCTTGGAGGAATAAAGGTTAAAAGGAAGGCATTTTAACTGAAACGACAAATTGAAAAAGTAGCTGGCTGTTTTCCTCTTTACACTGAATGGAGATTGTATGAAACCCCCCCTTATTTAGGCGCCAATGGTTAAGTGAGTATAATTATTGCACTGTGAGTCCTGGTTTTCAGTGTTGCTTTAGTGATGGGCATTTCCAATACTAAATAACGATCAGCGTCAATGCATATCATTAAATTTCTGGCTAGACTTTCAAGATGGGCAAACGTTGGCCATTTTCTTATTCTAACGTTTGAACTCTTATTATGCAAATCTTTTTTGCATTAGTCAATGCCCATCCCTAATATGTTTGACACTCTAAATATTGTTCACTTGTTCGGTGTCTTTTTCTTCCCATTTTCCGTGTGACAATTGAACGGGTGTAAATCCCGCTGCCCTCACTCCCTTCCAGGTTCCTGGCAGAAAACAAGGGCAAAAAGCCTCCCGCTGATAAAGAGAACGGGCGCGAGAAGGAGCAGAGCGTCGGCGAGCGCGAGTCAGAGAAGAGCAAGGTGGCGGCCCTCTTCACCACGACCTTCGAGAACCCCAAAGAAGAGAAGGCGTCGCCCTTCTTCGACGCCGGCGAAGAGGAGTTCCTCAAGTGCCACGGGCTGAAGGACGAGGAGCGCGCGGACGTCAAGCCTAAAAACACGCTGACGGCGCGCGACGTCTTCGGCAAGTGGGGCGAGGAGCCCGGCTATGCCGCCGCCTCCTACGCAAAGGAGAAGGGTCGGCGGGACAACGCGGAGGAAGATGCGGAGGAGGAAGCCGAGGAGGAGGTGTACCGCGCACGCAAGCACACCTCCAAGAAGGAAGAGAAGTCCAAGAAGAAGAAGGAGAAGGAGAGGGCCAGGAGGAGCCCGTCTCCCATGGCGGTGCAGCCTCGCAGCTCCACAAGCAAAGAGAGGCCCCTGTTCCCAGCAGCCCTTGCACCCAAGGAGGACTCCACCGCACCCCGCCTGTCGGCCAGCAGGGCGGATTTCGAACTAAAAATGAGCGCCTTGGATGAGATGCCCAGGTAGGGGTTAGGGCTGTGTGTGTGTGTGTGTGTGTTAGTTGACTCGTCCATTACACCTTGATACACTCAATAGTTGACACCAGAAAGACTAGTCTGTTAAATGTACCTTATATAATTGCACTGTAATTGTTTAACCATAACCAAATTGTGTTCGGTACCTTAACCAAATCGTATTTTACATCCAACTGAACACGATTTGGTTATTGTGATTAACAATCAAATGGATCTTTAAAATACATGAATGTCTTAAACCTCATTAATTAAACTGTTTTTGTTACTTTTAGACTAGTTGACTAGTCTTAAGATCTAAGTCTGGGAAACTAGCTGAACACCCCCAGTAGTAATGTAATGTGCGTTCATATTGCAGGTATGGAACACACTTACTTCCTACTCTACAGTAGGTTCTACATTTAATTCTATACATGCTGGGGAAAATGTGCAATGCTAACTATTTTAGGGAACGTTAACAATAGTTCTAGTTAGAAGCACTACTGGAAGTTAACTGGAAGTTGGCAAGAATGACTGACCCTGCCTTTTAACAGCTGACTGACTGATTTATTTGATGTTGGTGTAAATGTGTTCCTTTTGTAGTTTTAACATGCTGTGCTTTGTGTTCCAGCGCCTTGACTAAGGAGCGCCACATGCCCCGAGATCTAGTGATGCCCAGTAAGAAGGAGCAGGAGTTCCGCTCCATTTTCCAGCACATTCAGTCAACACAGCTCCTGCGCAACCCTACAGAACTGTTTGCCCAGCACATTGTGGCTATTGTGCACTACATCAAAGGTACAGTAGTGTGTCTGTGGGGCCTGTCGTTCTCAGGACTTGCTGCAGGGTTTAGACTGGATGCTCTCCAGCTCTCTCTTTGACCAACGGCTCTCAGAACGTGCAAAACATGTCGTACCATGGCTCAAGCTGTGAATGTTGCGGTGTTTGTTAATGTTATCTCAGAATTGGCTTTTGTGACCATATGTGCGCTGCATATGGTCACAGAAGCCAATTCTGAGATAACATAAAACTCTTCTTGTAAATAGGTTAATAGGCACTACTTGGGGCTGAAAAAAAAGATTTCCTTAATCATAAAATAATTAGACCGGAACACCAAAAGGTTTGTTTATCCAGTAGATCCCACACAAATGACTAATGATGTTATTTGATAGATTATTAAACGGGAATAAATTGTAAGTTAGTGGAATATCTGACTTGGGGTGTGTGTGTGTATCTATGAATGTTAATCATACACTATGTTGTCTGTTTTCAGCCCAATTCTTCCGCTCATCGGACATGTCTTTAAGTGAACGCTTTGCCATGTACCAAAGAAAAGCTGCAGAGGTAGAAATGATGAAGCCAAGGAAGAGTCCAGAAATCCACAGGTATGTGTTTTATAACAGCGGATGGTGTTGTGTAAGAAGCATGTGTGCACAAGGCACCAAGCAGACACCTGGTACCCGTTGACATGTGATCTCCTCCCCTCCCTCAGGAGAATCGATGTCTCCCCCAGTGCTTTTAAGAGGCATTCTCACCTGTTTGAGGATATGGAGGCGAGCGGATATAAGGTGACAGCCCTTTTGGCATTTGTATTGTTTGGAAGCGAAACAACATTCTCGACAGTCCAAAGCAGCAGTATTGAGCTTTGTGCTTTTCTTTCAAAGGATGCATATATCTAAATCAAAAGAGCCCGATTGCGTATTGTAAATGCCAAGCGAGCCCCCCCCAGCCTATGAGATATGGTTATTGATTGGGTATGTGCGAACGCAAGCAAAAGGCTAACAGGAAGTGACTTATGATCCGAGTCCAAGCCTCTCAAGGGACCCTTATCAATGCCGTTACCTTGTAAGTATTTCTCCTGAAAAATCCACCAAAAACCAACTGTGACATGATCGTATGCTTTGTGTTGATGCCATAATGTGCATGTGACTGGCTCCTGTGACAAGTAGACGTTGACAGTGGTAATGATAAAAAGGGAACCTTTTTTCCTCCTCCTTCCGTTCTCTACTGCAAATTGTGCATTTTTCTGTGACGGTAGGGAGTGAATTAGTAGAGTACTACATCAGTGTGTGCGTTTTATTCCTGCGACGGACATGGTACTTGTGTTTCTTTGTCACACAGAACATTTCTAAAAGCACACCAGTACCACTAAAGAGAACATTGAGCCTGCAAATGGGGGCTAACGTGCACACGGCTCTCTATCTCTGCAGGATGCTGGTAAAAAAGTAAAGGGTGACGTGATGGACTTGCGCCTGGATATTGAGAGGCGCAAAAGGTTCGCTGGGAAGGATCGCGATTACAAGCGGGACGGGGGAAAGAGTTCAGGGGGCTCCCGGGGACCCAGCAGAGAGCGCTCCTCGGAGAAGTCTGCTAAACACCATAAGAAGTCCAAGTAGGTTTGACTTGAAGCGCGCACACACACGTTCACAGTATGTGAGCCAAAGCACAAACGCATTCCTTTAGCGTTGTATAAAGCTAACCTCACCCCCATTGGTTACCAAAGAAATGCTTCTGACACGTCTACAAAGATGATCTGTTTGTACTAGTATATGTATTCTAGATGAATTGGGTATGAACATTTTAATATAGTTTAAGCATTTGAAACACTTTTTCCATCATGTGTTGTGTGTAGTATTTAATTTGCTGCATGCAAAGTGCATTATGAGCTCAGTGAGATATTGTTTCTCTATAATTCATCTTGGTGGTGAAACACTCAAATCTACCCATTATGAGAAATTACAATATGGGACCCCCCCTTCATTTCCTGCACTTTTAATGCTGTTGATAGTAAGACCTCTGCAATAAAACCGGCACGCATCCTATAATATCCGTCTTGATTATTTAATGTCATTAATAAACCTCACTCATCATGCTTTCTCACAGGAAGAGCAAAAAGAAGCGAGACCGCTCTCCATCTTCCTCATCCTCCTCATCCTCTCCCTCCCCGTACCCTCCGCCTTTCAGAGGCAAAGACTACATGGGGGAGGGGGCGGAGCCAATAGAGGAGGGCTATCACCAGCGCTATCCCCCAAGGGACTACCCGGGGCCCCCAGACAGAGGGCCCCGGGATTACGAGGGCCACGGCATGGAGAGGGGCAGAGGACGTGGATTTGTGAGTGTACTTTAGACACGCACGCACGCACGCACGCACGCACACACGTGTGTGGAACAGACTGCATGTATCGTACTCTTGGTATATCACAATACCGAACATGTCAAATTCTGTGTTTGCATTCTGGATACACTCGTGTAAACGTACTGCTCGTTGAACATCTCCCGAGCATTGCCTGGTTAACTTAGGTTGAGGAGGTTTTTAGGATGGAAACAGTGCTCGACATTGCAAGGTTAAGATGCATATGTCAAGCGGCAAATGGTTAGAAGAATATGGTGTTTCTGTCCCCAATGACAAAAAAACGAAACCCTAAGTAAAACAATAACTACAATACATCCTCCATTTCATGTACTACATTATTATTATGATTATTAGTAGTAGTAGTTTTAGTCTTAAATCTGACTAATCTGCTAATCTGCTTGTATTGCTGGCTCTGAATGCCAGTGAAATGTCCTGAAGTGTGCGTGTGACTTCAGTTTCCCAGGATTAGAGGAAGGGGTTGGAACAGGGGCAATTACCCTGGAAACAGCAACAATGGCAATCCTCCGGTAATGAACCCCCCAGTGCGCCCCCCAGAGGAGGAATGGGACCCCGAATACACTCCCAAGAGCAGGAAGTATTACTTGGTGGGTATCTGAATCTCGTGGTGGTGTTGATGAATTATCTTAAATATGTTTCATTCTGTATATATTTTTATAAATATTGAAGATATTTCAAGTGGAGAATAATTAATATTGTGTTTTTACACAGCCTGTCTGTAAATGGGAACACAATAGCACTGGAAATGGGTTGGGTGGGATTAGGAGAGCTGAATAATAATAATAATAATAATAATAATAATACCAGGCAGGTCAGGTAACCCTCTAAACCCGAAATCCGCAGATGTGCATACTTTGTATCACTTAAATGAAATAAAATGCATATATTAATATATTTCTATTTTCTTATCTTTTTTTTTTCTTTTTTTTCTTTTTTTTCTTTTTTCTTTTTTTACATGGTTTGAAAGTTAGTAAACTTTACCATCCTCTACATAATAAAAAACAATGGACATGTATCATTGTATTGCATTTTAAAAAGAGGTAAAACACTTGGCTTTTACTACTGCAGAACAAGGCTTCTATATGTGCTCTTACCTACAATGATGGCCTGTTAGAGGTTGAAAAAGGCTTCTATATGTGCTCTTACCTACAACGATGGCCTGTTAGAGGTTGAAAAAGGCTTCTATATGTGCTCTTACCTACAACGATGGCCTGTTAGAGGTTGAAAAAGGCTTCTATATGTGCTCTTATCTACAATGATGGCCTGTTAGAGGTTGAAAAAGGCTTCTATATGTAAGGGGTGTAGAGGTTAAATAAAAATACTACACAGATTGACAACATTGTGTTGGAGTTCCAATAGCAACAATATCAATATCGGTATACCTGACTGTACCTTTCTTATTCTAAGTGTTGAGCTGACCCCGCTCTGCCCCCCCCTCCACCCAGCATGACGACCGCGACGGAGAGAAGACCTGGGTGGACAACCGGGGGCGCGGCCGGGGGGCCTTTCCCCCTCGCCGCGGCCGCTTTGTGTACCGCAAGGGTGGCGGCAGCAGCCCCAAGTGGACCCACGACATGTACCAGGGCAGCGAGGAGGGCGAGCTGGCCGACGACGGCATGGAGCCGGAGCATAAGGATAAGGTCGGGGGAGACGCACCCATCCCCAAGTGATGGTAGAGTCCTTGCAGCAGGCCACCGCTGGGCTTACAGGCTGAGCTACAGGGGTAGAGGGGTTTCTGTTCACTGTTGCAGTTGTTTTTCCAAATCCCCCCCATCTTTTTTTTATTTCATGGTTAGAATTAAAAACGCTAGTTTTTTTTTTTTTAGCCCGATGACAATTTAGGTTAAATAAATCTTATTATACACCAGATTTTTTAATTTTTTTATTTTGTGTCTGGTTCCCTTGCTGCACAGGTGTTTATAATTTAGGAGTGAAAGTATGTAAGGCCTGCGAAGGTGTGAAGCGGTTAATATTCTCTGAAAATAAGACAGGAGAGCAAATTAAGATAAGCCTTAGAAATTAACAATACAGTGATTGGTGTAATTCTCTTATATTCGCTTTCTATTCTGCACAAGTGTAAGTACACACATGACGTATTGTTCTTTTCTGGGCCAAATCTTTTGCATGATGTATGATTCATACCTTGCTCCATGGGACCAATAGATGGTGGCCGTAAGGCTTATTATTTTAATTTGCTATTTTCCCACAAATGTTCAGTTCAACTCATAATTCTCTGCTACACAATTTCAATTTGACATTTTTCGCAATGCAAGTGGAACCGATTGGCGCCATTTTGCTTTCCATAGCTTGTGCCTCTCTTAGTATAGGTAAGTGGGCACTCATGTTTAGATTTTGAAGAGCAGTTATTATAAAAGTAAGATGTGGATATGTAAAACTTTTTCTCTGTAGCAGTGTGATGGGTATTTACAGTTAATATTGCAGTTTGAGTGAACCTGTGTAAAATACCAATACCGCATTTGCGCTCATAAAATGTATTGGATGATAGGGGAATAGCATCACAACATGTTGTCATGGTAGCCTAACTGGTTTGTGAATATCATTGCGGTGTTCTACCTTATGCAGTACATGTACTGGATTGGGAGGCTTCTTTTTTTTAAATTCCAAATTCTTAAATGTATTTTAATTTTCAATAAATATTCATTTATTTCAGTTGAATTTTGTCAATTTTGTACAATTGTTTTAATGCTTTTTGTGACATTTTTAAAAATCCTAGTCAGTCATTATGGCTGATTTATGTTGTATTTTTGGTGGCTTCTAAAATGGAAACTAATGACGTCCCAACCAGAATCTTAACATTGCACATAAGCACCCCCTCTTTTCAGGTGTGGTGAATTCACAAACCTGATGTGCTAGTAGGCCTATTTCACTGTGGTGTAATCGGTGTTGGGCAATTTACTCAGGAATTGTAATAAGTGACTATTTACTTATTTATTCAAAAAGTAATGACATTACTCTTAATACCCAGTAATTACGTTACTAGTTACATGACTTTAATTACGTTCACAATCACTACCCGGCCTCGCCCCTTCTGAAAAATGACAACCATGTGTAGCCAGCTCATTTTAATTTAATCCTCTTTATTGGAACACTAATTAACCTTAGGAGTCATCAGTCCGCCAGTGAAAACATTGCAGCTTCTCAAACCAGATAATTGGACGGGTTGGTTCAATTAGCCTACCCTACGTTTGCTAGGATCAAATATCACCAGATGATTCATCCAATCAACTGCAAAGTATTTTTTTGAAAGTACAGAAGTTCACAGTTTCAATGTACGGCTCCCCAGATGGACTTGTGACAACAATTCATCTGGAATGTCAGGTTAAGCCTACTGTAGGCGATCAAATGAACACCCGTCAGTATCTGTCAATATCTTCTGAGAATCGATACAAATTACAGATACAGGATAATGGTAAGCTTAATGAGTGATTTCAGCTACCTGAAACTTCTCTAACAGTAGCCTAGTGGTTTCCCCACAGTGTTTTTCTCTTCGCATTAGCAGGTAAAACAAACGGAACAATAAGATATAATAGCCCACTATCGACATGTCTTTAAACAAAATATTGCAAAGTAGCCTATACTTTGATTGATTTTTGTTTTCCATATGATACGATGAAACTGGCTTAGAGTAAGTGCCTATTACTCTAACTAATTTATTTAAGTAATAGTCTACTTTATGTTCCGCTAACTTGCGTAGATGGGGTGAAGACAGCATGCAAAACATGGATGTCTCAAATATTCAGATAAGTGCCCCATCTAGTGGTAAAAGTAAATATGACACGTTGAAATCAAGTTAAAGTAATATCGAAAATAATTTCCACTTTCACAGAAGATTAAGCCCTGATGATCATGAACCAAAAAAGAGATAATGAACCAGTCGTTATCACTTTATGTTTTGGCAAACGGTACAGGAGCATGCGAACAAGTACAGCGCTTCATTGACACCCAGGGTCTTTGTTTTCTGTGAGAAATATACAAATAGTCTACTGGTGCACAAACGATCGGCAAATTAATCGCTTGTTATATGGAATCCGTGCCAAATTCACGGAGGTCACGGGGTGTAATTTTTCAGAAGGGACGAGACAGGGTAGTGATTGTGAAAGTATTATAGTAATGTAGCTAGTAATGTAACAAATGTAACAAGTTACTTTTTATATCCAGTAATAAGTAATGTAATATCATTACTTTTTGAAGGAGTAATGAGTAACTAATATCTAATTGCAATTCCTGAGTATCTTGCCCAACATTACTGTCAGCGTTTTGCAAGAAGAAATTGCGTGCAGTTTAAATGCGATATGTTTTAATCAATAAACTACATTTATTTAAGATAGATTAGGTGGCATGTTAACATGCATTTAATTAGGCCTATACAATTAGGTGTACTGATATTGCGTTAGTTTAGTTGCGTTTCCGTACAGTGCGAACAATACAGTGAGTACAATATACAAACTATCTGAAAATCGTAGGCCTAAACAAATAATAAAATGCTTTGAATTTCATGGATCGTTAAAAGTGGACAAAACATTATTAATGTATATATGCCCTCTACTGGTTAAAAGGTTACATTTAATGTAATTTAACAGGCCCTTTGTTGTTGTTAGGCTATTACTATTATTACACTATTGTTAGAAGGATAACAATCGGTTTTGTTTGCTATTTTTATTCATGTATTTACTGTAGGCAAATACATTATTGTGCTAGTATATGTTTTGTGCTATTACATGTTTTTGAAAATCAATTTCCCCACTGCATAAATAAGCACAAAACATGTTAATTATTTTGAGACCTGTACCTTTGGAAATATTAAATAAATGAATGGCATGATATGCCAATTCAGAATTTTCTATGAATTTATCTTATGTGACAAACTGTTTAACTCATATTCTACTAAATGTATACGGGTGTCCATTTTACTGTTGTAAATGTACTACTCATTGGAGGTTAATATTTAGCCTAATGTTATAATTCTAAATAGTGTATCGTTTAATGTTGGGTTATGTGTGAGCATGTTGTCAATGGCTGGCTTATTCTCACATATACACATATCAAATAGCTTATATCCTGCAAACAACATTTTACATTGTCCCGAGGAAAGAAGAATTTCTTAAAGATTTTATACAAAGATAACGTAACTCATAGACTACATTTTAACAAAGAAATATATATACATATAGCCTGTAGGTCTATAGCTATGTCGTCAGAAGTGTAATTAAATAAATACATATATTTTAAAATGTACGCAATATTTCGTGTATATTTATGTGTTTCTTTTAAAGACAAGTGACGACTTAACTTATTTATTTATTTTATTAAATTATTTTCGTCATCACTTGTACATTATTTCAACGTGTCATATTTACATAAACCACTAGATGGGGCACTGATCTGAATATTTGATACTTCCAGCATGCGTTGTCTTCGCTGCATCTTCGCAGGTCTGTTAGCGGAACATTAAGTGGACTATTACTTAGTAAATTAGTCACATAAATTAGTAGACGTTAGTAAATTAGATTGTGTGCTTCAAATAGACTACCATATCCTACAATGCTTTCTCAGTCGGTCTGTTATTTTAGTAAGTTCTGTGTTCAAGGTCATACAACTTCAAATGTGAATAATAACACACAAGAATAAACTAAGTGGACAAAGATCATCTCTATGTCGGACATTAATACATGTATGATTATAAAAAGTAACGTTATTTATCATTAATTGGCCAAAACCAACCAGTTCCCAAAGTTTCAACACTTCAGAGGCCCTAACCTCCCGCTGTCAGCCAACACCCCCTGCCCTCCCCCTTCCTCCTCCAACCCGTCATGTTCTTTGTGACTCATCCATACATACTCCCGCATCGCCTTCCTAACTATCTCAGTCTTCCCTGCCTTCTTCCGAGTGCTCCATCAACCCAACTTAACTCCAGCATATTGACTCGGAGCTCCACCATGCTATGGAAATCCCGAACAAAGACGGAGCTTTATGGCCTGCAGGTAGGCTAAACATGTCGCTTATTTGTAATTTTGGACAGTATATAGCCTAAACAGGCGTATATTAAGACTAGTAAGAGTAGCCTATAGTTAGTGAGTTTTAACAAAGTCGTTGAAAAAGCCAGACTGATTTGTAAAATACTCAGTTTGTTTTGTGTTTGGTGATGAGAATTATATTTATAGGCTATTATATGTAAATTCTGTATATTTGATAACGACTGAAATGTTAGAATAATAATCCGATTTCCTGCATGTGGCCACTGTATTTTAAATATTGTATTATTTTTATTATCGACCTCTATTTGTCCAATTATACACGCAGCCTTTGTGCGTAAAACGTAGCCAGGAACACCCTATAGATCCCATAAAGGTAAAACGCAGGTGGCCAACCGAATGCCCAACTGAATTATATCTCTTTAAGTGAAACAGACTCCCCCTAGACCCCTCCCATAATTCCACCGAGTGCGCACTGAACCTATAAGAGCCAGGCTCTCGTGGAGAAAAGCAAGGATTCACTCTGACCGCCGCGACGCTTAGCGGCGTTCGTTTGTCCATGCGTAAAATATAAAAAAATATCTGAAAATCGTAGGCCTAAACAAATAATAAAACGCATTGAATTTCATGGATCGTTAAAGGTGCAAAAAAATTGTCAGGATTACAACTTCGATTCTTTGTTGACATATTTCGCTATATCTTCTTGTTTTTCTTAAATTTGGGAATTTATAGACTAGAGAACCAGATGTTAGTCCACACCTATTCGGCTATGGTGAGTGCCTGGGTATGCAATTCTTTTTAAATTTACCCTTTATTACACTATCTGTAAATGTCGTTTTATTTAACTTAAAGTTGATTTCACACTGTTGCCCTCCTTCTGAGATCAACGTGTGCGCACGCACAGTTACAGCCAGGGAGACCAAGGTGTTAATTGTCTAGTCTATGGACCAGCATATTACAGAGAGAATCACACTGGAAACACTGGAACAATTCCATTACATGTGATACCGATGTATGGGGCAGTGAGTTTTGCAGCTTTGATGATGACACCAGAATTATTTAAGAATACTACTTGTGGCAATATACGTGACCAACATTAAGCTTCATATATTGCTGTTTGGGATGCAGGCGCCAACAGATAATGGCCAGCGATCCAGCAGAATTGATCTAGGTGACCCAGCTTTAGAAAATCCAATTTTGATATGGCAGTGTGTGGGACAATATGTAGGCTAGTGGGCTACAGCCTACATATTGTCTTTTAAAACGAAAAACGATCAAGATTGAATAAATGTATGTGTTGGCTTGTGATTTAGAAACTTCTATAATGTTTTCTAAACGTTTTCTTCGTCTTGTTTGAACTGTTGTTGAAAATTGAAACTTTTGTTTTAGAACATAGGATAATTTGTGAATAGTTGTGTTGGCATCGTAAATATATAGGCTACACGCACAACCATTCCATTATTTGTTGTTGTCATTCTGAAATGATCCCCAATTGATTTTGCGTGTATAGCTACATCTTTACGTTACATTATTTGCAGGTGGAGGGCATGTCCCGGGGCGGCGTGTTGTTGTGTATTACCTGCCCGTTTGAGGGTCTTGGTGGTCGTGACCTTCGTGACGCTGTTATACGCAGCAATGCCAAAAGCACTGGGCGGCCTTGCGCGTCACCTCGAACAAAGTTCTGTTAAAAATTCTAACAGTTAAATTTCGTTTTTATTTTTAGTTTCTCAGTTTGTTGTATTCAATCTGTTGTGACCTATTTCATATTGTTTGCATCAGCTGTGTTGTCTCATTCGACCAAAATCATCTTTTAATTGACGTTGACCAATATTTGCAGAATGTATAGATATTTTCGCACGCACCAATACGGTACTGATACTGGCACTACTGATTCAGATACTGTAAGATTGATCACACTTATAACGTTCTGGTGGTGGATCCCGCAGGAGCGCGCAGACGGACTGACCGGCTCATCCCCGAGCGGGCGCCTCTCCCAACTGTCCTCCCTGAACCAAGCGGCCTATTCCTCTGCTCCTCCGCTCTGCCACACTCCTGCCTCGGACTTCCAGCCTCCGTACTTCCCCCCTCCGTACCCGCAGTCGTCCCTATCCTACTCCCAGGGTCAGGACGCGGGCTATTCCCACCTGTCAGACCCTTATCCTTCCATCAACTCCCTTCACCAGCACCAGCAAGCGGCCTGGCACTCCCAGAGGTCGCGCTCCGAGGACGGAGGTCTCCTGTCACAGTCGCACCGGGCGCTGAGCCTCGACCCCCGGCGGGATTACCCCGGCATGCCCCGGCTTCTGCACGGACTCGGGGAGGGGGCTGCCGCACTCGGCGACGGCCCTCTCGGCATGCACCTCGCACACCACGGCCTGGACGATATTCAGGTGGGCTCACATTTGGATGGGATTAATGGATGGAATTAATGGATGGAATTAATTTGATTTATTCAGTATCTTAATATCTTGTTGCATTATTGCAATTTATATTGGTATATTTCTAATTGGAAATTATGACATATTTTAAGTTTAGAATGTTGACCATAAGGCTAGTCTACTAATTGGCTAAAGTTATATAGTCACAAAATATCCTCTTGCATTCTTTTATTAAAACCTTATTCATTTTATTCTGGATACTAATGGTGTATTTAAATAGAACAAAAATTGATTTCAAATCCATAAAAAGAAAACTTTTAGTAGCCAAGAGATTGATTTTAATAAAATTAGGCCTACAGCCATTTACGGTAGGTTATAGATACCGTCACATGCAGGATACTATGTTAATTGCATATAAATCTCAAATGTAAAGCGGTTTCATTAGTTAGGGGATAATTAAAATGAAACGAAAAAAAATAAAAATAAAATACACATGTTTTATCAAAACCCTAATGAGGAATAAACGATTAAGCCATCGAGTCATTATTTATTTGCTGAAATAGTTCCCCATTAACTCAACATTTTATTGATGCTTGTAATACTTTAGCAGGCCTATATCTTCAGAAGTAATTGTTTTTTTATTAAATCCTGCAAAAACGTTAAATTGAATAGCATTGGTCTTAACCAAAAACGGCGCATATGCAACGATTAGGTTATATTTTAATTATTCTTGTTTGAACAACTCTCAGGCAAGTAACATGATTATGCGGTTAATATAGCTTGTGAAACAACATCTTCACATATAGCCTGTGCCAATTTGGAATATTGAATCAATTATTCTAAAAACGTCCATTTGGATGATATTGTAATATTTGGGATTATTCATGGTCAATGTCAATGTGACCGTTGCCTCGAAATAATAATAAATGAGCATGTTTATTATATCAAACATGAGGACGCATCTTATTTCTTATTGCTTTAGCGCACATTTTAACAACAGTTTCAATGGACTCTACATGCCTGCAGCAGGTGCAAATGCAGCCGCTGTTTGTTGGCAAATACCCCCCCCCCCCCCCCACACACACACACACACACACACACGCACACACACACCAAATAATTGCCCGAGACCAATTGATTTCTCTGGTCATTAATAGAAAGGAACGGCTTAGAGAGTCAGTCACCCCGACCGTGTTGCTGTTAAACGCACCCCAGTTCGCTGATGAGGACTTTCATTTGATTAATGGATCGAATATTTGCACATCCATCTGACATTGGGTGTAGTTATTAGGACTCAAATAGTAAATATATGGCAAATGTTAGTTTGTGTTAAACTTACATTTTAAAATTGAATGTAGTCTATTGTAATAAATTGTAATTTACAACATTCTAAACACCTACATACATACAATACAATACTGCTCCTTATAAAATATTAATAATTATGGATACTATATTGACCTTAAATATATCAAGTATAAAACATATGAGCTAGTTCACATCCTACAGTATCTATAATTTCATATTTGACCTCATTCTATAGTTTTCACACAAACATTCTATAGTTTTCACACAAACTCTCATATTAATATACATTTTGTTAATGCACATTACAAATCAATAATGTCAATAACACAATACTTATTCTAAATACATCTAGAAAGTTGTGTTTTCAAACACAGGGCCGTAAAGGAACTATAAAAACATTAGACAAAGGGGTATAAAGTGTATTTCACATGCAGTATAATCAAACTATGACAAAAATATGACAATGTCCCAGTTTATTAAATATCAGAGTAACCAACTGTCTAAACATATGGAGGTTATATAGGCTTGGCCTGGGAGACAGAGACAGGCTGGGTATTGGCTGTGAATAAATGATACCGACTTTATCTGTGTGTGTGTGTGTGTGTGTGTGTGATTCAGGGAATGGAAGAAGCTTCAGCCCTGGGCATCCTTGACCACTCTGTCATTAAAAAAGGTAAGGTGTGTGTGTGTGTGCGTGTGTGCGTGTGTGTGTGTGTGTGTGTGTGTGTGTGTACCTTTATGGGTGTGCTGGGGGTTGGTGTTTAGGGAGGGATACACACCAATGCCTCCCTCACTCTCTCAACACAAACACACACACACACACACACACACACACACACACACACACGCACACTCTCACACACACTCACACTATAAATAATTCTGTTCTGCTATTTCATTTGAAGTCAA
>JAODOY010000003.1:1650250-1674661 GCA_025399855.1 Forbesichthys papilliferus | reverse complement strand
AAAACAAATTCTAAATGATTTGTGTAGTTGTTTACTTTAAGATTAAGATTTTTCTTTTTTTTTTTTTTTTGCTTCGTTTTTTATTTTATATATATTTCATGATTTATGTGAGATATATATTTAAAAAGTCTTTCATGATTTATTTGAAGCGAACCAAAAATGTTGTGTCTGAGTGAGACATGGCCATCTGTGTAAGTGGATGCTTGTGGAGAATTATGTTTACATGCATCTTGGACTGAATCGCCTTGACTTATTGCAATGGCACTGGATAAAACTTCTGGTAGGTCAAAAGCCCTAAGGGTTGTGTTACTAATGCCTAGGGTGTAAGGTCTGATTCAAATGAAAGTTGCATGTAAATATATTGTGTATGTCAGGGCTCTTGTGCTGCACTTGCATGTGCAGATTGATTTTTTTTTTTTTGTTTTTTTTGTTTTTGCACCTTAATAAATCCTGGAGCAATTCTAAATTTAAACATGAGTGAAAGCAATGTGAATGTTTTTTTTTCTTTCTACACCCTCCAGGATTAAGGAATTATGGCTTCTTTGTGTTTTAATTTTTTTAATTTTATATATATTATTTTTAAATAACCCCTGATTTATTGCAATTTTATTTTTGACCTGATTTAAAATGTGGCATAATAGAGGACGTTTATGTCCAAATCTGAGATCCGGATGTATTGGTCCTGGATATGGGGAGTTTTAATAAGTGGGTTTGGTGACTGGTATTCAGACAAACTGGCCACAACTCAAGTCCCAATTAATTGTAATGATTAATTAATTGAACATGGAATGTTCAGTTAATTGAACATGGAATTTGTATAAATCTGTGGACGGGGAGGGGGTCTACTCTAAATTGTCACTAGTCTTTATTTTTGATGAATCTAAATTGGCAAAAGGGATTGTGTTAATGTTTTCTTGATTTGTTATTGTTTGTATGCACTCAATTGGACTTAAGTGCAAGGTGGGGTACATTTGACAACAAATTGGGTGGGGTTGGGGGCGGGGTGTTACAAAACCAAACATGGTTTAATATTTCTAATTTAGAGATATCTTTAAGACTCAAGGGGCAATTAAATGAATTGCTTGGGTTAGGTTATGACATGTCAGAATTCAGATTGTTTTACACCCCTGTTAAGAATTGGCTGTGTGTCAGCTGAAATTGTAAAAGGAATTTGACTCAACCTTGAAAATGTTTCTCCTGCATCATGGACTGATGTCATGATACTAAATTACTGTTATGCATTCCTGCGGGATTTAAGATAATCATAGAATGTGGCTTTCCTGTTACATTTAGTTTCAGTTCGAGGATGATTTTGTTTTACCAAGGAGGTTGTGTGTGTAACATTCTTAGTTATACTTTCGACCCCCTACACACACAAAGCTAGAAATGCTGTTTATTCACACTGATTGGAATAAAACATTTAAAGTTAAGTAAAATGTATTGTAAAGTACACAAATAAGATTGGATTTTACAATTTGAATAGTTTTGATTGTTATATTTTGGGGGTGGGGTTGTCCCTTGAATATCTACAGTGATGTGGCCCACAAGGTTTCTCAATAACATTGACATCTGTCTACTATTGTAACATGGAAATAAATGCAGGAGTTACAAAATTGAATAAACTCAACTGAAATTAAAGATTTCATATTTGGCATGTATTTTTCAATAATCATTACCTCTGTATATAATCTACTCATAGGGCAAGCAATATATTGGTCTTAATTAGAGTATATTCTATCATCTATGTTGGTATGTAGGGACAGTATAATGTGTATTTCTCGTCTGAATATTTTGACCTCAGCCCTTAACTCCTGTAACCTTCAAAGTAGGCCTATCACATGGCATTGCAAAGAGACGTCATATCACTTCACCAATCGCGCACAAATGACCCTCCCCTTATGCCGTTTTGATTCGCCGTTTTCTTGAGAAGAGGTGTGGCCCCGCGATTCAGTCCACCCCTTTGCTGGGCGTAACCGAACGTGCTGGTCGCATACGGGTATTTGCGCCAAGGAGGATGCAGAACCAAGGTTGCTTGGCCAATGAATGAAGGAATCCACTGTGGGCGGGACTGTCGCCTGTCTTCTTCTTTGGTAAGACAGTACCGTACTTCCGCCTGAGTCGTCCTCTGGAAATCACAACGTGAGTAGCTAACATGAGTCTTACAGCACGCGGTTTAATTTAAGCGGCATACAATTAATTTAAAATGTTTGAATCTTACACGAATACTTATTTGACTTAACCACTCGTTACGTTTATCCTTGTTGAAGCTCCACGTAAACTGTTGTATGACTAGTTAGCATGCACGCTAATACTAGCATCTTTCTAGCAACCTTATACTGGTATGGCCATTTCTTGACGCCTGCTATCTGTAGTTATAAACACCAAGCACCAATCTAGTAGTGGCATAGGTAAATTGTCATCTATATTGCTAACCTTTAGCATTTAATAAACGTTAGTGGTGTCAGTTCCCTTTGAATGAATGAACATGGCCGACAAAGGCTAGTAGTGCATGTACCATTTGCTCAGCCTGGACTTTATGTTGCCATACAGCATGAACCGGGACAAATGCATGCTATCTGAAGCAGATGTCATACGAAAACATGGCTGTCAAAGTATTATGTAGAGTTGATTCAATCCGTAATCCTCGTCTCGAACACACACTGGAACTATTACGGTACATTGATCCATTATTGGTTGTTCCCATATCCAATCCTATGTAATCCCCAGAATGGGCAGTGTTTTGGCTGCCAGTTCCCCGAACCCACCAGCTACCTCTGGCGGTGCTGTTGGCCCAGGGTTGACGGTACCACCGGGCTTCGGTATGCCACCAGTGTCCCCGGTCATACCGGCTGCAGGATCAGCCGCAGGACTGCAGGTGGAGGCAGAGAAGACCTTGCCCAACCCAGGTGCTTTTGAAGAGTGCCACCGGAAGTGCAAAGGTAAGTCTTGATAGATGATGATCAATATGCTTTAGTAGGAGGAATAAGAATGTACTCTATTGTCACTTTAGATTTTTTTTTAATTAGTTTAATATTCAAGCCTCTAGAATAGTGCATTTCTTTTCCAAATCGAATAAACACATAGACCAAATTACCTGTGGTCACACAGGTATGAAAAAAGCTATTTAGCAATGATAGTCATCCTTTTATTTTTTTAACAGTACATTGTTTACTCAGTTGAGTATAACAAACTGAGATGTCACACTGTTTTAAATATGCAGGTTTACTGTTGATGATGCTTTTATATTTTGCAGAGGTGTTCCCTGTGCAGATGGAGGGTGTTCGTCTAATCGTCAATAAGGGCCTTAGTAATCATTTCCAGGTCAGCACAGTTCCTGTCTGTTCATGGTTTTCTACCAGCATAGCTAGGAATCACTCACTGCTAACAAAACACACTTAAGTTGTTTTGGTGTGCTGTTTAAAAGACAAATTATTCTATGAATATTCAACCATACTTGACACTAAATTACACAACTAAACCCTAAAATGTGTTTAGGTCTTTAAAATATATAAGACTGAACTAGGATGAGACATCATTGTATTTTCTATATAAACACACATGTTATGGGTTGAAAATGGCCCTGCACATCAGTTTTAAATTAAGTGTACACAAATTCCAATGTAAATGTAGACCCCTTTTGCAGCCCCTCCCCTCACTCAGCTCCTTGACTTTTTTTTAATAGCATTTTTCAAGATTGTTCAGAGGGTGGAGTCAGGCTCAGAGCGGGGGGTTGAGTTGCACTTTAATTCTGTATTTAGTCTGGCTTTGAACCTTCCTTTAGGTCAACCATACGGTGTTGCTGAGCACCTTGGGAGAGTCCAGCTACAGGTTTGGTGCTACCTTCGTTGGATCGAAGCAGACTGGTCCAGCGGAGGTGTGCTGCAGTGACGGCACTGCTTATTCCTTCTCTAGTCCATATAGCATGATGTGTGTTAACTTTTTAACTTTTTTTATTTAACTTGTGCCACTCTATTGGCTGTCTAGTCTTTCCCAGTTATGGTGGGAGACATGGACAACAGTGGCAGCCTGAATGCCCAGGTCATCCACCAGGTCACGGAGAAAATACGGACCAAAGTGGCCTTTCAGGTACAACCCCCACCTCCTTGCCCATGCCCTGTGTTGTGGTTGGACAGTCGGTTCTCACGGCCGTGCGTTCTG
This sequence comes from Forbesichthys papilliferus, assembly GCA_025399855.1. Lineage (NCBI taxonomy): Eukaryota > Metazoa > Chordata > Actinopteri > Percopsiformes > Amblyopsidae > Forbesichthys > Forbesichthys papilliferus. The sequence continues at coordinate 1,670,503 of JAODOY010000003.1, read as the reverse complement.
TCCACAGACACAGCAACAGAAGTTTGTCAACTGGCAGGGCGATGCCGAGTTCAGAGGGGAGGACTTCACTGCGGCGGTTACCCTCGGCAACCCAGACGTCCTTGTAGGCTCTGGTAGGTCGTACGTTGTCTTGGCGCCATTAGGGATGGACGTGAGAACTCAAAATAAATTAATTTGTTAAATGAATGTTTTTTTAAAACCTCTTATATTGTTGGGAAATCACTAAAAATGTTATCATGGTTATTGTTCCTAATCATATTTGACAGGTGGTTGTATACATGCAGCTTTTTTACTGTGTCCCAGTGACCATTCCCCACTCGTTTAGATGGGGTCTTGCTAATGACTGCTCGGAGGCGTTCATTAGATGACTGGCCGTGTGCCCAGAAGGACTTTTGCCGAACCTGCGTTGTGTTTCCCTCCCCTCTCTGCTGTGGCAGGTATTATCGTCTCCCACTACCTCCAGTCCTTGACCCCGGCCCTGGCCTTGGGAGGGGAGCTGGTGTACCACCGCAGGCCAGGGGAGGAAGGGGCCGTGGTGTCCTTGGCCGGCAGATACACAGGTGGGGTTTCCCATCATCGTCTCTGCTGTCGTATGGGGATATCAAAGATACTGGAATAATAATTTAACTTCAATGGAAGTAAAAAGCTAATGGTATAGGCAGACTGGAATTTAACAGTTTAGTGGACAGCGCATGGCGGGGCGGAGCCCTGAAACCTTTCACCCTTTATGCAGACCAGAATGATCCAGTGTTCCATGCAAGTCAATGTGGTCTGCAGATTTCACAGATATTGCGCATTATTTCTCTCTGGGGCGTTAATGGGTATATTATATAAATTCCCAAGTAAATCTATACAAAACTATTTATACATTGTACATGTGTCAAAGATGAACATTCACAAACAGATGACAGCGTCATGCTACTGGTAACACGATGCTGTCATTTAGGGCTTCTCACAGTGCATTCTCTAGACAAGGCTAAACCAGGCCTAACATAGCCTCGCTCTCTCTCTTGTGTGTGTGTGTGTGTAAGTGTGTGTGTGTAAGTGTGTGTGTGTGTAAGTGTGTGTGTGTGTAAGTGTGTGTAAGTGTAAGTGTGTGTGTGTGTAAGTGTGTGTAAGTGTAACCTGGGGCTAACCTAAACCCAGGTCTATATGATTCACACTGCATTTCTTCTAGCCCTGGATTAAATGGCAGTTGGAGCATTGCAACTGACACAAACGAGACAAACTCTTTACTTTTTCCCCGTTTCACACCGGCACTTTTTAGCCCCGGGTTTAGTTGTTTTAGCCCGGGGCTAACCAAGAGTAGCTAACAAAGAGGTGTTAAGAAAATCCAAACTATTCTCAGGCTAACCCATTACCAATATCATCCAATCTTCAAAGATAATTGCTAATGGTCTAAACAGTAAAGTGCTTAATCTCTAAGAGCAGGAAGGAAGGGATTATATTGTTGTATGTAATTTCTTAGAGTAGGAAGGGATTGTAATATGTTGTATGTCATTTTAAATGGGTTAAACATGGTACCTGTGCCACAGGTCCACTTCTGTAATGTTCTTGTCTTCCTCAATGTCTGGAAACCCAATTAGCGTTTAGCGTTTTCACAGCCAGCGTCCAACGAGAAGGTGTTCACACCGCGAGACGGTGCTTTGAAACGGCGGTAGAGAGCTAGATGAGGCGATCGAAGCGGTTGTGACCCAGGCCAGGCAGCATGCAGCGCTATAAAACGTGTTGTGCTTCTTCCCCTACAGGCAGCAACTTCATCGCTACGCTGACACTAGGGGGGGCTGGTGCTCACGCCTCATACTATCACAAGGCCAATGACCAGGTACTGTTTATGTACTCTACTGGTCATGCACAGGCAACATCATTAGTACACGGCAGTTTTGCGTCGCGGAGATTCACTTCATTTTCCTGTACAGTGTGTTTACAAGTGAGTTTAGCAACGCTTGGCAGAGATGTGCAAGTCTTTTGGTAATTATTCATCCTGTCAGAGTTATTGTAAGCTAATACACTTGTCATCAAATTCACCAAATATCTCCTCGCATTCCGCTAACTAACCGTCCTGTGCATGCTGGTAAGATAATCCGGTACTTCTACACAGCCCTGCCTCCGCAAATTAGAACATAAACAATATAGTGAACACTGCTGGCTTCACAATACGTTTTAATGTGCGGGGGCAGAGCTTATTATTAGTAAGATGTCTGGAGAATGCCTAACCCCGCCTGTAACACTCCTGTCACAGTTGCAGGTCGGCGTTGAGTTCGAGGCAAGCACCCGTATGCAAGAGACCAGCGTGTCATTTGGCTATCAGCTAGATGTGCCTAAAGCCAACTTACAATTTAAAGGTACTACACTTTGTTTTAAACACTCTTTTACACACCAAAAAGTCTTTAGAAGAGGTTTAATTGGCTGTTAAACTATCATGACAGCAACCGAGCTTAACTTCCTTGTCCCTGGCTGTTACAGCGTGGTTGCTGTCATGGTAGTTAATTTGCCCCCCCCCCCCCAGGGGTGATTATTTTCACTTTGTACATCCTTCAGCAATGAACCTACACCAGTCAGGCCACACGCAACAGTAAACAAACTGTTAACCGTGTCAGAGAACTCAAATAATTCCTTCCAAGTGGAAGCTTGTGTAGAACTGTGATGGCTGTGGGTGCCAGGCTCTGATGAGCCCTTCTTGCCCTCAAGGACTGGTACCTGTGCCATGGGCATTATATTGTGTGTGTGTGAGGTGTCCTTGCTGTCTGACACATCCATCTGCTTCCACGCTCAGGCTCCCTGGACAGCAACTGGGTTGTCGGTGCCACGCTAGAGAAGAAGCTGCTCCCCCTGCCCCTCTCCCTGGTCCTCTGTTCGTTCCTGAACCACCGCAAGAACAAGTTCCAGTGCGGCTTTGGCGTCACCATCGGCTAGAGCGGCCCGAGGAGCCGGAGCCTCCATCCCGCCCTCTCTCTGAGCCCTACAGAGCGGACAGACTTGGCACAGTGTGGACGAGAGGACCGTCGCCTGCACAGCGTGGCATCACATCAACGTCTCTCCCATCTAACACAAAAGATTATCCTGTGTTTGCTTCCCTAACAAACCATGAGCGCGCAATAGTCACAGGAGGATAATTATGTAAATATGACGCATATATATTGGTGTAAAATGAATCTGTACGGTAGAATGGATTGTCATTAGTCTGTGTTTAGGACGGCATGGCAACGTGATTTGACAGACCCCAGAGAGAAGCTGGCGGTGCGAACCCATAATGCTCGCCGGGGAGACGTTTACCAGATTACAGTGCTGTTTTTATCATGTAGTTCAGTGCCTGTAACATCTTGTGTTATTTGTTTTGTTAATTTTATTCTTGTTTTTTACTGTAAAATCAATCTTAGCATGAAGTGTGTTTTTGGGGGACAGATCTTCAGATAAAGGTCCGGTTATAAGAATTGTCAGTTCAAAAATATTTTATTTTCACTTTTTGTTCCCCCTCTTCATGGTACATATAAGGAAAGTATATACCTGTGTATATATCAAGTGGGGAGAGATAAACACCATTTCTTACAAAAAGAAACTTAATATCTGGTCTCTAATTCTTTATGCTTGAATGAGAGCATCTGGGGGAGGTTAGCAAGAGTGTTTAGCGGTGTGTCATGTATTTTAAATGCGTTCATTCAAATCAATGGCAGTCTATGATAATTTTTTATCAGAATCCTATAATCCCCTTAATTCTTATGTGCATTACGCTTGGTTTATTATTTGCATTAAGGTTGGAGGGGGGGAAAAAACAGACCATGACCAGCCTTATCGGTTATAATATTTATTTGAGTTCTTGAAAGCTACAGAAGGCCAATTTTTAAAAGCCAAAATAAATAAGTGCTTCAAGGAGAGATTGTGTGAATGACTTAAGATGTTGGTGAGATGGATTCCTTGTTACTGGGCTGGCTTGGTGAAAGACTCCCACAGAGTGGCCAACTGAGTCTGCAGGTCTTGGGTGTCCACATCCAGGGTCTTCCTGATCACCTCTCCGTAGGGCGTCAGGCTCTCCTGGATCTCCCGGACCTTCTGTTCCATCTGGCTCTGGAGGTCCTCGGCCAGAGGCTGCGTGCTCTTCTGGAACTGCTCCAGGCTCTGGTCCATTTTCTGCCTCAGCTCCTGGGCGTAGGGCCCCAGCTGGGCCTCCAGCTGCTGGACGCTGCTCTCTAGGCTGCTCTGCAGCTCCTGGCTCTTCTGCAGCAGCCTGGCCTTCAGGGCCTCTGGTTCCATGGCCTCCACGTAGGGAACCACCTCCCTCCGGAGCTCGTCCACCTGCCTCTGGAGGTCCTGGCTGAGCTCGTCGGCGTAGGGCCCCAGCTGGGCGCCCACGCTGCTCACGTCCTGCTCCAGGCGAGCTCTCAGCTGCTCGGCCTCCTGGGAAACCCTGGTCAGGAGGTCCTGGGTCAGAGGAGCCATCTGGGTGCGCAGGGCAACGGTGTACTGGCTCACGATGTCGGCACTCTGGACGATCCTAGCGCTGAGAAGGGAATGGCCGGTTGGCGTGGCCTGTTAATTCAGAGCTTCCTTCTCAGGTTTGATAAGTTAGCTTGGTTACTTAGGTACCTTCTTCCCCAGGGGAAGAACTGAAGCATTAACACAATACACAGTATTAAAACAAAGGATCATCCATGATACACCTGACTATTGTATTTATATAAAAGAGTATGTACTTCATTTTAGTGTAACTAAAACAAAACAAGCTATGCACAAACAATACATAATAAACAGGACCATCCACGATACATGAGATTGTTGATATTAAAGATTATTTCATGTATAATATAGTTCTTGATTTGCGTCAAACAAATGTGCTGTATTTTATTTGTTGTCTTCTACAGCCAGACGCTTACTTAACGTCCTGCCCCAGTTCAGACTGCTTGATCCTCTCCATCGCCTCGTCGGCAGTGAGCGTTGCCTTGGCGACGTAGTCCCAGAAGGCATCCTTCACCATGTCCAGTTGGCTTTTGGGCTGCTCCTGCCACAGGATGTTTGCATTGCAAGCTGCGTTTGAGACAGTGGATTTAATATAATGACCCATAATAGAATGACCCTTGACCTAATAGAATGACCCATAGCCTAATAGAATGACCCATAGCCTAATAGAATTACCCTTGACCTAATAGAATGACCCATGACCTAATAGAATGACCCTTGACCTAATAGAATGACCCATAGCCTAATGACAAAATCATGCAAGTCGGTCACAATTTATCGGTTTGAGAAAAGAAAAAAAAACCCGAAGGATTCGCATACCAGAGAACACAGCAAGAGCAAGGACCACGAATACCTTCATGATTTTTGAGTCTGTTAGGGCAGAAAGAAAAAAAAAAACAGTAAATACCACTATAAATGTGCAAAAGTACAGTTGTATAATGTTAGAAATGTTGTAGTTATGGAGTGGTGTGCCTTTTCTAAAAAGTAACTGTCTTACCGTGTAGAGTAGAGCGAACCTGTCTTTCCTTTGTGCGTATTGTGCCAAGTAGCCTACTTGTGTGTGTGTGGCACAGGTGTCTGTGGGGTTTTATATTTGTGGTTGATGTCAAAGTCCTCTCCCAGGCTCCCTGCTGTACACACATCTGTCACCATCCACCTCATACCCACTGTGCCATAGGTCTCCATGCTGTAAATACCGTTTGTGTTTTATGGCAGGGAAATGACTTACTATAACAAAACAATGAAAGTCATTTGTATATTGTATATAGATTATGGTGGTTTCTAAACGCTGTTCAATGTTTCTTTTGTGGCGTAACCAAACTACGTTGCTTACATCACCACACCAAGGATAATGATGATTACATATTTATGCTCATTCTATATGTAGTGTTTATGAGGTCAGTTTAGACACAAAAACAAAACAAAAAGGATTCTTACGCTCCTTGATTTATGACTAAAACATATAGGCCTTTGTGTTTCTCAACCCTGGTCCTGGGGAGTACCACCCATTGACCTGCATGTTGTAGATGTCTCCCTGTTTCAAACACACCTAACGCAAATAAATAGGTCATTTTCAGGCTTCTGCATAGATTGACAACCACCCATTAATTTGAATCAGGTGCGTTGGAGCCTTCTGCATGTTTTAGATGTCTAGGGATCTAATGCAGGGCAGTGGTTCCCTAGATCCAGGGCTGGGAAACGTTGTACTAGACCAGGGCTATTCAACCCGGTCCTGGAAGGCCGCATCCTGCATTTTTTAGATCTCTCCCTGCTCCAACAAGCCTAATTCAAATGAACGGGTCGATATCAGGCTTCTAACAACCTTGAATCAGGCGTGTTGGAGCAGGGAGAGATCTAAAACATGCAGGATGCGGCCCCCCAGGACTGGAGTTGAACAGCCTTGTACTAGAACATCTATCTAGGTTACCTTTGTGATTGGAACTACTGCAGCCTCACAAACATCAACTCAGAAAACAAACGTCCCTTCCCCCTCTGCTCTGCTGAGTGATTCACAACTCTCTTCACCTATTCTACTGTAACACTCACCCATAGCTACAGTTAATGGTATAGTAAGCAAAAGATGTAAGGGAATGAGGAGGTTAACTGGAGAATGCGATCTGGAGAAGATGGGTTTTGAGGGCCAATCAATCTTAATATAGTGTTAAGACATACAGTACATTTAAATCAATGTACTGTATGTGACAATGTAAATTGGGCAAAACTGCATGAACCCTGACACATAGTTTGCCCTCAAGAGTCCCGTGGGGGTGTATAATGATGTGGAAGGCCTTGCCAAGCCTTCCACATCATTATACACCACTATTGGGTGACATAAAGCTGAACGCATCACCGCTGGACTTTGCTCCCGTAGTCATTCTATACCACTAATCTCCCTATAAATTATCTTCCCAAACACACAGCCAACAACCATTTGAACCAGCTTGTCTTTACAGGTATGGTCATTTTCCAGTTGCTATTGCAATAAAATAAAATAAAGTTACATATTTATTTTAATATATTTCTTTTAAATTTGTATTACAGCAGCAGTCATGAAGGTCACTGTGGTGTTAGTACTTGTCGTTTTCACAGGTGAGTGACTGAGTGGTTTTGTTTATTTTAAAACAATGATAACTAACAAACTATGGATATCGTTAAATATAACCACAAGTGGAAGTTATGCGTTTGCTCATAATTGGTGTCTATTATTTTTCATTGGCTTAATCTTTTTATTTTTTATTATTAAGGTTGCAATGCCAACATCGTGTGGCAAACCGAGCCCAAGCAACAGCTTGACATAGTGAAAGATGCATTCTGGGACTACGTTTCCAAGGCAACCCTCACTGCAGAGGACTCTCTGGAGAAGATCAGGCAATCTGAGCTCGGACAGGAAGTCAAGTAAGCAGGAACCTCTGACATTCACAACAAATGCGGCAAAAACATATTTCACACGATATTTATTTGACTTTCCTCTCCTTCCGTTGCTACAGCAACCTTATTTCGGAGAGCACAGACGCCGTCGACAAGATCGCCGTTGCCCTGCGCACCCAGATGGCTCCTCTGACCCAGGACCTCCTGACCAGGGTTTCCCAGGAGGCCGAGCAGCTGAGAGCTCGCCTGGAGCAGGACGTGAGCAGCGTGGGCGCCCAGCTGGGGCCCTACGCCGACGAGCTCAGCCAGGACCTCCAGAGGCAGGTGGAGGAACTCCGGAGGGAGGTGGTTCCCTACGTGAAAGCCATGGAACCAGAGGCCCTGAAGGCCAGGCTGCTGCAGAAGAGCCAGGAGCTGCAGAGCAGCCTGGAGAGCAGCGTCCAGCAGCTGGAGGCCCAGCTGGGGCCCTACGCCCAGGAGCTGAGGCAGAAGATGGACCAGAGCCTGGAGCAGTTCCAGAAGAGCACGCAGCCTCTGGCCGAGGACCTCCAGAGCCAGATGGAACAGAAGGCCCGGGAGATCCAGGAGAGCCTGACGCCCTACGGAGAGGAGATCAGGAAGACCCTGGATGTCAACGCCCAGTCCCTGAAGGAGCAGCTGGCTGCTTTCTGGAAGACCTTCACCAAGCTGACCCAGTAGAGGGACTATGTTGGCTCTCCTATGTGTCTTCTAGGTAGCTTTGTGTGCTGCAGGCTGACCTTGTGTGCATGTATGTCTTGTCAATCACTGTGTGTTCAGGGCAGTCCTTATGGGACCGATATTGTGTGCAATCTGACATTCTGTTAAAAACTACAAGATGTTCTACCTCTTTTCTCTCTGAGATGATAGTTAAAAAATAACATTTGAACAAAGACAGTATTTTTTTAGTCACTTGTGTGTATACATGTTTCAAAATCCTGTAACAGAACAATAAACTTCAACCTAATGTCAACCTAATGTCACCGCATCATCAAACAAACAAATTTATGTATCAGAATAAAATTCCAAGGCATGACAATTATGATAGCAATAACGAGCTCAAAAAGACCTAAAAGTAAATAAGTTCAATTTGATACTCTCACTCTCACTCACTCTTTTTTTAGGGCAGTCCTTCTATATAGGTGACATATACAGATATAGCATACAAACTGACATTCTGTCATAAACTACTAAATGCTCTACCTATTTTCTCTCTAAAATAACCGATTGTTAAAAGAATACATTTGAACAAATGTTTTTATTTTGTCAATTGTATATTTACATATTTCAAAGTTCTGTAACTGAACAATAATCGTGTTCAATGTAACTTGTTTCTCGTGGGATAAAATGCAACTAGAAACATATTTACAACTTAATGTCACCGCATCAAACTAGAAGTAAATATAGGAATACATGCCCAGGCATGACAATTATGAGCTCAAAAAGAGATCACAAGGGACTTAAATGGTAAAGTAAATTACATTTATTGATACTCTCATTCTCCATGTTTGTTCAAGGAAGTCCTTATATTGGACATTTAATCTAACTGACATTCTGTCATAAGACTGCTCTACCACTTTCTCTCTGAAATAATGATAGTGAAAAGTTAACATTTTAACAAATACTGTACTTATTTAGTCACTATGTTTATATGTTTCAAAATCCTCAAACAAAACAATAGTTGTGTTCAATGTAACTTGTGTGTGTTGTTATAGTGTTTCTTGGGGGGGGTTCAACCAGAGAGATAAGTTTGCAACCTAATGTCAACGTATCATAATCAAACTAGAAACAAATGTCATGATTAAATTCCAAGGCATTACAATTATGATCCCAATTATAAGACCCATAAGGGACCCAGGATGTTAAGTAAATATATTACATTTATTGAAACACAATAACAAAGTGATTAACTTAGCATGCAACCATTGACTGACCTTTGGCCTACAACTGGATGATGTTTTGAATGGCCATGATCATTTCATTAACTTGAGCATGCCTCAAGCCTGAAAATGGTCATTAGCTTGTCACCTCAATTCTTCATTACAATTTTAGGTTAAATATTCTAGGGATCATGGTTTAAGGTAATCGATACATTTTAAAGGAAAAAAAGCATTCAGTATTCTTATACACAAATAAACAAACTATTCTCTCATCTCCACTATTTAAATGAGCTGTTAAAAAAACGCTGTATTAATTTAATTTTTTCTAGTATGCTAAAAGTATGCTATAAGGGGAGATTATTCAAGTCTTATTTTATATTTTGGCTACTGTTTTTTTAACTGCGTAATAAGGTTTTTAAAATGTGTGTTTCTATTTATTTAGCAACTTGTAATATTATAGATTCTGTTCATTATTTGAACCCCAAATTACATTAACCCTGGCACTACAAGGGTGTTTACAAACTATGTGACATGCACTTCCAGATTCCAACCTGGACAAACTAAAGCAACACAGCAATAAAAAAGGACAACAGCACAGTTTAAGTTAGACCTTTGGACGTAGGACAGGAAAACTGACCTGTGTTGGATCACATCCACAGAATCCTTATAAATAATCAACTTCACTGCTCTCCTAGGACACCAACATACACGATCACTGGAACAAGGTCAGGTAAGCACATGCGTTTACACATACAGTACCTTCTCCACAGTAATAGTTGTTAATAAATAAAAACTACTACCACTACTACTACTAATAATAATACTGCTACTAATAATAATAATAATTATTATTATTTTTATTATTATTATTATTATTATTATTATTATATGCAATTGTGATAATTTTATAAAATTGTTAAAAAAAGTTTTGTTGGGCTAAATGCAGTTTGGCTCAATGCATTTTTTGTCTTCATTACAGGTGTTTCTCAGCATCATGAAACTAACTGCAGTAGTTGTTGTCCTGGCAGTGCTTTCAGGTCAGCTTACCCTTAAGCAAGCAACTACAAAATACATACAGGCCTATTTCCTATTAAGAAGGCACTTGAGGGTCCACGATGCTAAGTTAAGTGTTTGCCCACTTCACAGGCTGCCATGGACGGTCCGTACCAACGGACGATCGCGCACCTCAATGGGAGATTTCCGCTGACACGTTTATGCACTACTTCATGGACGCGAGCACCGCAGCTGAAAACCTGGTGAAGGAGATCAGAAACTCTCACGTGAGCAAAGAGCTGGAGTGAGTCCATAACACAAAAGAGTCATGCAAACTCACTGTGGATTTATTTCAATTACAATGATTATGTATTGTGTATTGTGCCTGCTGTGTATTCATTAAAGGTATAGTCAGTGATTGTAAACTAATACACAAATTCAACTAATATGTCCTCTCAGTCCACCAGTTGCCAATTGTTTGTGCGCGCGAAAACATTTTCTGGTGTTTCAAACAGCTTTCTTCAGAATGGCTGACTATACCTTTAAATACATACACAAAAAAAGATATTGCTTTGTGACTTCTACAGCCTTGAGTAGAGTAGTGGACACGGCTGGTACATGCATCTAGCAACTACTAGCAAAGCACCTTTAATGAACCCACAAACATCACCCTCTCCACCTGCAGCAAGCTAATTCAAGACGTCACGTCAGAGTTGGCCATCTACCGGGACAGCGTGCACAACAATGTGGCTCCCTTTGCCCAGGACGTGGCCCAACGAGCGGGTCAGGACCTCCAGCTGCAGGCAGACAAGCTCCGCGCGGACATGGTGGAGGCACAGGAGCGCGTGGCGCAGTACGCCCAGGAGCTGCACACCATGGTGGAGCAGAACGCCGATGACGTCGCGACCAGGATGAACGCCTATGCCCGCAAACTGAGGAAGCGCCTGAACAAGGACAAACAGGAGCTCAACGTGTGAGTCATGAGCGCCGGTGTCACGCCTGTGTCCAGGCTCCTCCCCCTTTTGTCTGCTGTTCCTGCATTTCCCTAGTCTGGCTCTGCCCCCCTATTGCTCACAGCTTCACTTGTTTTAGTGAGATTACAGTTTGGAAACCTTGTTCTCATTGGCGGATTGACAGGTGGGATCAGAGTGGGGTATGTGGTGACGTTGAAGTCAAGCCTGTTTCAAAGCGGTGGTAGAGCTAGATGAGGCGATCAAAACAGTTGTAGCAACACTGATTTGCTGTCCATTATAGCGTTAAAAATAACCAGAGGTCTACGCCCAGTATGAGAGGAGCGTGGCAGGCCATATTCACAAAGCAAATTCTAGGTCTGGTTACAGCAGGCCTGCGCTTCCCCTCCCTACCCGTAGATGTCCTCGCTCGCCTGTCCCCAATCTAAACATCCCTTCTTGTGTTAAATGCCTTGTCCTGTGTTTGCCCAGGTATGGCTAATCTTTTCTCATGTCTAATGATGTCTATGTTTTTGAGTTCTGTCTCCTCAAACCCCATATGTCAACGCATTAACGTTTCTGCGCTTGGTACCTTTAAACAATCACCACACACGAGAAATGGGACTTTATGTATTAAAAACAGGGGTTACTCTCTAATACAGGGGTTCACAACCCTATCAGCCCACAAGCCCCAAAATTACAGCGACTAAGACTTGCAACCCTCTCTATCCCTAAATGAAGCATAACAGCCATAATGTTTTTTATAGTATTTTTTTACAAGGTAGTAGCAGAATACATCAGTCAAATTAGTGTATAAACAGTATTAATATCCATTATAGCTAAAATATACAATTTCTAATAATTTATTTCTTATATTTGATTTCTGGAAATCACCTTGTGACCCACTGGGAGGTTCCGACCCCCACTTTTGGAACCACTAATCAAATAAAGTAAAGTCTAATATAGCCCCAACCACAATAATATACAAGCAAACAGAACATTATATAAGTGATGCCAAATACCTTCTTAGGTAAGATTAGATAATCTGTCTTGACAAAGTGCATGAAAACCATATTCTGTATGTCCTACAACTATAATAGAGTACACTAGTATGTATGTATGTTTTCATGGAACTTAAACACCAGTGCAAAATCATTTATTAGGATTTTATATTGTCTTGTATGTTTTCCAAGTGTCTCCAAAACATTCCAATTGGGCCTTACATCAATGAAGAGAGCATCTTACGCTTCTGTCTATGGTATTTTTTATAGGAAGGTTGCTTCGTATCTGGAGGAGCTTCAGTCGCGCACATCGGACAACGTGGAGAGCATAAAGTTGCGTGTGGAGCCCTACATCGCCCAGGTGCGGGACAACACCCAGACGAAGATCAGCGCCCTAGACCAGATGCTGAAGAGCCAGGTGGAGGCAGTGCGAGACCAGCTCCAGAGCACGGCCGAGAACATCCAGGGGCAGCTGGGCAGGAGGGTGGAGAACCTGCGCACAACGCTGGAAGACAAGGTGGAGGAAATCCGTGACTGGATCAAGTCTTACACCGGCATATTGGGTGACAGTTGAGCTGGAAGCGAGGGCAAGTGGGTTGTTGTGGGTGGGGAAGCCCCTTTATGGCATGGCGGCCATTGTGAAAGATCACTTCTGTGTTTATTGCAGTCATCCACATTGTGTAAGTCCTATTAATTGTATCCCTCTATTCACAATGCAGTAAAAATAAAAATGAACTGTTTAAAATGGCATATACACACGTGTTTATTTGAAAGAACAACTAACTTTAGACTTTTCTATACTTTTTTATTAGGCTATAATAATTTACTCATACAATAGCAAACCAATTTCATTCTGAGACAATTTCTAAAATTCTCATATTTACTTTAACTGATATATAGTTTAGCTATATCGACTTTATTCACAAAAAAGTACACACATAACAATAAAGTCAGCATTGGCTACATTATGTACGAAATGGGTTCCTTTTTCAACTTGAGAAAAGTACGTTTTCATTTACTTTAATCCCCACTTTTTAAATAGCTAACGATTAAAGACCTTTTGAGGAGAAATTGTGTTGGGCTGTAATATTTTATATTTTTCCTAAATGTTTTGATAGTTTTGTTAAACTTGTTACTGACATAAGCCTTACTATATCCAATATTTCTAATTAGAAATATTGAATAGAATACACGTATATGAACAGTACTTTTGTTCCTCTTTTCAGTGAGAATATTTTCAGATAAAACCAATTTCTTTTCCAATATAATATTTTTCTTTGAGATGGCCAAATCCCCCCTAATCTTGAATGGTATACACATGTCTATTAAAAAATATATATGTTTTTAGTAGAGAAATCTTGAAAGAATGGCCCAGTCCAAAAGATAATATAGTTTATTATTATTACTATTATAATATCATGAGTAATTTAAAAAAGTAATTAAGTAAGTAAAAGTAATGTAATATTAACAAATATTTATCAAATGAATGACAGTAATAGGATTAACGTTACGGTAACAGACTTGACAGGAGACACATACTTCACATATTTGTCTACACACTCGTGTAAAGTTCTGCTCCTAGAAGCAGTGTGGAGTAGTGACATCTTGGAGAAGGTTGGGGAGTTCTGTAAAGGGCTCCACCTACTGACTACTACTGGGAGACCTGGAAGGGCGTGATTGGGAAGAATGTCCTGTCCGATCTGTTGGAGAGATTATATCTCCACATTGGCCTGGGAGCGCCTCGGGATCCCCCAGTCAAAGCTGGAAAATGTGGCTCGGAAAAAGAAGTTTTGGGGTCCCCTGCTGGAGCTGCTGCCCCCGCGACCTGACTACAGATAAGCGGATGAAGATGGATGGATGGATGGATGGCCTGTCCGATCTGAACCTGAGCAGTGTGATGTTATTGGACTTCTGTGCTAGCCACGGTTTGTTCATAACACAACGTTCCAATACAAGGTGGCTCATATGTGTACTTGGTATCAGAGTACCTTTGGGCTAAAGGTCAATGATCAACTTTGTAGTCGTTTCAGCAGACCTGAAGCCATATGTTCTGGACACTAGGGTAAAGAGAAGAGCTGACTCAACTGATCAGCATCTGGAGTTGGATCAGATTGCGGGGGAACTGCTAGAAAGACCTAGCAAGCCTAAGCGTATAACGTTGTCGGGAAGACCCTGTTCAGAGCAAGCTTAACTCACACTTCTTAACAGAACTTGAATTGACGCTGTTCAAGACCTTATTGATGTGGCTGCCAAAAGCTGTGGTCAAAAGCTAGTTGGTATACCTACCATGGAGGCAACCCTAGAACTCGCTGGTGTACTCCAGCAGACAGGGAGGTTGTCAGACTGAAGAAGGAGGCCATCCGGTCATTTCTGGTTTGGGAGACTGGATTCGGTGGATAGGTAAAGTCTGGTGAAAAACACTGCAGCTGGGGCCGTTGCAGAGGCAAAATCTAGCACATGAGAAGAGTTTGGACAGAACATGGATAATGACTTGACCTGACATGCCAGAGGAATTGTTGTCACAAGTCCATCTGGGGAGCAGTACATTGAAACTGTTTATAAAGGGTATAGGGGCTAGAGATCAGAGAAAGGTACTTTTCTTTGATCAGTTGATATCCTGATATAAGAGGTGATGTAACGTCCTGTTAATTATGTAATTCTGGAATGTGCTATTATTTTGCATGGGTTTTTTGCATAGAACTATATGTTTTTTTGGTGAGAGTTAACAGTATTGATGTAAATCAGGGTAGAATAGATACCTGTAAGTATATTATTTGTATATCATATATATATTTTTTAGTTTAGTTTAGTTTATCAATAACATTTTACTTCAAACAATGTGTAAATGTGAAAATTCTAACATTTTGTCAACATTTTACAAATTAAAAGCCCTGCTGAAATGGAACAATCGTTGCGAGGGACATGCCAAAAACCTCACCCTCATCCGCAAAAAAGCCATTTTACTTATTTAATATAATAATACATAATTGCCTTTGATGTTATATTGAGGATAGAAGACGTAGTAATGCTGTATTTATAAATTACATATTTTGTTGTTGTCATAGTAATTGTATGATTATTTCTTATTATTTCTATTCCACGGAATGAGATGCCTTTATTTGTGGTGCTTATGTAAAACCAAACAAAACACCACACTCCGCAAACACACCATTATAAAAGACCAAACAAATATTTATCATATTTACCAATAAAGAACAATAGAACAGATCAAACCAATAATATTTTTTATATATGTCCATAAATATCAAAGAAATGTACCAAGAAAAAAACATGTCATCCACGCATCATTATATAGTTCTATGCATCCACGACTGTGCGCCACACGTGCCCATTGGCACGGTGCAACCGAACTATCCAGGCCTCTTTGTAACGTTCTCTTCGCTATAACCAATCATAGCCCTTCATTAGGTGGTATACATCCGGGTTGTGCGTGTTAGGTAGGCACTTCAATATACTAGTCATTATGTTGAGGAAACTACAGTAAAGAGCGTTATTTCAATGTTGTAATAGTCCTATCACTTAACCATGAGTAGCGCTTGTAGAGAAGTGGTCACTCTTCAACTGGGACATTATTCCAACTTTGTTGGGACACACTGGTGGAATTTACAGGTGAGACTTTGAGAGATACTGTAGCAGGCTAACATAACAGTAAGTGGGCAAATGACTTGAAAACGCGACAGTCGCTTGACTGTCAATAATGGTGTCGACAGTGATCGTTTTGAATATAAGTAAACACTGAAAATGTACAAACATGGACTTTTACATGGAATTAGCTGTCAGAAAGGATGGAAGCATGCTACAGTTAGAGATATAGCGGGCAACAGCACTGGGCTACTAATTCCGTACCTCTACTGTAAGCAAGTAAAATCTTTATAGGGAATATAATAACTTATTCTGGTCAATATGTCGACATTGGTAAACAAATCCATTGATCTGTTTAACTCACGCAGGGCAGACACTGTACAGTATGAACTTGTTGATCACATTATTCTGTTCATTAATATATTTGAATAAGTCACTATCACGAAATAACTGACGTTCGTGGTTGGTATGTTATTGTGCAAACTGCTAGTAACTGACTGTAAATAGAGACGCTTTGACATTTATAACAAATTAACTCTGTTGTGTGATAGGAGGCGTCTTTATCATATGACCCTGACGCCCCCCAAAATGAGCTGCAGAGTGATGTTGTGTTTCGTGAAGGACAAACATTGGGGGGGCATGTCACATACACACCACGCCTCATTGCCATGGACCTCAAAGGTACGACCTTTTTCCTTCAGTCTCAAACCTGCATTTTATTGTCTTAATTTATCTGAGAAATAATGTATTATTAAAAAGTGTCTTTCTGTGTTTGTCTTTAACAGGAAGCCTTCAGACGCTAAGGCAGGAGGGTTGTCTTTATGACAGTGGGAAAGACACCACCACTGTAACATGGTAGTTAACAGTGTATAGCTTCTCTTCTAATGCCTGTTTACATTACAATATGACAATCTAGCAATACCTCCTTGATATGATATGGTTTAATTGATTTATTAGCATCTGTGTGAGTTACACTATTGCCTTTCACGGTTGTGTGTAAAGTAACATTTAGATACACATAAAGCAACTCATATCTCCCCACTGACCAGTGCTGTTACATTGCAGTGTTATTGGTGTACTGTACAATATAAACACACTTTACCTTGCAGGGACGGAAGCATAATGATGCATAAAGAGAGCCCCGCATTAAAGAACATGTTTCTCCAAGACATGGAGCAGTTAGATGTAAGTGTATAAGGCTGGGTGACGGCCCACTAGCTTTGGTTTTGCCCATCTTGTCTGGAGTGATTTATAAAGAAGGCTATTAACAGGGCCCCAACGTCTAGCCTGCTTAACACTACTATAATATAGCAGGTTTTGATTGACAGCTGTCTCTGTTTCCAGAATGGGGAGATAATGGCTGCTGTTGATTTTGACCGCGGCTTGCAGCCACACAGCTCCGGTAATGTTTGTTTTTATTATTTTATTTTGAAACCAGTTCCTCTGATTGGTCAATGTTTTCCTGTGGTAGCCTTACCTCCCCGTTAACCGGCTAAATAGTTCCCGTATCCACAGAGCTCCCCCTGCTGGTTGGCGCCACAGGCTCCGACACGGTGAACAGCCGTCTGGAGCGCCTCCAGAGCGGGTACCGGCTGGAGGGCAGCGTCCGGGTGTGGTCCGACTTCCTACGCATCCACCTGCACCCCCGCACCGTCTCGGTCATACACCGGTACAACCACGACGGGTAAAGAAGAAGATCCTTTTACTGAAATACCGCGCGTGTATTTGTGCTGCCAACTAGGTTTGACAGGTTTACTTTCTGAACTTTTCTTTTCCAAATGTATCTAGGTTTATTTTATTATTTGTATTATTATTATTATTATTTATAAAATGGTTGAAGGACTTTGTTTACATATAAAGTAATATCATTTACTTGCATATGTACAATCACGTCAGACTTTATATCACTTTATATAGTTACCCCTTTTTAGGTACATTATGAGCTCAAGTAGAAATACTTCCCATAGTGTTAACGGTTGCTCTGCTGCATCCGTACCACTAGATGGCAGTGTACAGTCTGGAACAATGACTAATTTGGGGGAGACCAAGAGAGAGATTATGTAAACCTTGTGTGTTCAGGGAGACTCATCGCCTGGAGGCGTTCAGCCAGGGAGAGGGCCTGCTCCAGGGACCTGTTCTGGAAGATCTGGAGGACAGGCTACACTTCTTTGTGGAAGAGTGTGACTATCTTCAGGTAATTTCCCAGCATGCCTGCCCCCTTCTGGTAGAAACCCAGAATGCAGTCTTCTCTCATCCGTCACAGTGTAATATAATGGTGATTGGCTGGTTAGTGCAGGGCAGTTATACCTCACTGTCCGACACCTCATGGGACGCTCTGGAGACGTGCGCCGGAGCCCATTGGGTTTTGGCGGCACGTCGCAGATCGTCCACACTCGGGAGAGCCGGGTTCACGTCTCGAGTGGGACGTGCCCCAGTCGCACCTGCTGAAGCCGCGCTCTATCGCCTCCCCCTCAGCACGTGCACTTTCATGGGCACACGTGTTTCAGATTTTATCAGAGAGCAGGGGCAGACATTTTGTAACCTGACCGACCAACCGGTGTGTCACACACAACCACCTGTGAAGCCGTCCATTAAAGCAGTTGGGAAGGGAATAGGCACTGAAAATATACTTGGCAGGTGGTTGGATGAACTATGTCCACCATCACAGCTAACTTTGAGGAGCGACGACATCTTTTCTATTGATTCTTTGATTTTCTTTTAATGAAGAAATGATGCTGTTCGTTAGGAGCCGCCACTTGTCATCCAAACCTCCTCTCATCCTGTTTCCTCTGCAGGGTTTCCAGGTGCTGTGTGATCTGGCTGATGGCTTCTCTGGCCTCGGGTCAAAGGTCACAGAGATGCTCCACGACTCTTATGACGGGAGGGGCATCCTTACCTGGGGGCTGGCACCTATTAGTCACCCAAATTCAGTAAATGAGTCTTATTTTATTTTTCTCTCCCTAGTTTGTTATTCAGAGGCACAATTATTAATTATTGCTATCCCCCTCCTTTCTGTTAATTCAGACGCCGATAAAGGACATCTTCCACCTACTAAACTACGCTTTAGGGACAGTCCACTTGGCCAATCACAGCTCCATCTTCTGCCCTTTGACCTTGAGGGGCGGATTAGGCAGAAGACCCACCTTTCCCACAGAATTTCCTCATCTCAATTACGATGTAAGTCTGATTTTTAGTAGTAGTATCTTTCATATAGAGCTTTTTCCACTTGCCCATACAACACTGTAACAAAATTATAGTTTTCAGTTAATTACGGGCTAATGTTATTATTCTAATTTGGACGATGTTTATATTGGTAGCATATGTCTCTTTGATCTTTGGTGTACTTTATCGTTGATGTACTCCATCTTTTGCAGCCCTCGCTGTGGTACCACTCCAGTGCGGTCCTGGGCCTAGCCTTGGATGCCCTTACTGTGCCTTTCAGGCTAAGGCACAACAGCATCCCCTTGTGGCAGATGGCTGATGCGCTTGCTGTGTCCGGGAGAAAGGTAACTTTGCTGTCATATTAATAACCCATTGACATTAGCCTGGGACCACTAAAGGTCATGTTATGTTAATAACTCCATAACATGCTGTCAAGTTAGCATGGGACCACTAAAGGTTATGTTATGTTAATAACTCCATAACATGCTGACAAGTTAGCATGGGACCACTAAAGGTCACGTCATGTTAATAACCCCATAACATGCTGTCAAGGTAGCATGGGACCACTAAAGGTCATGTTATATTAATAACCCCATAACATGCTGTCAAGTTAGCATGGGACCACTAAAGGTAATGTTATATTAATAACCCCATAACATGCTGTCAAGGTAGCATGGGACCACTAAAGATCACGTCATGTTAATAACCCCATAACATGCTGTCAAGTTAGCATGGGACCAACATGGGTCATGTTATTGATTGTAGTCAATCAAGCAGGCTACTGTACGCTGAAGTGGTCTTTTAAATTCACTTTCTGGGACTTTTTTAAAAACATTTTTAAGGCAGTGTTAGTTATTCTCAGAATAGCAAAACAACCAAAATAATGCTTTGTAACTTTCCTCTTGGTTAGGAATACCGTTTCTAATGAACGGACACTTTAATTCGCAGGTTGTGGCTGCGTATGGCGCTGTTCCTTTTCCCATGATGCACGGCGGCTCTCTTCCCGACGCCCTGACCCACTGTGCCAACGCGCTTCCGTGGAAACCGCTGTCGTCATGCCGGGAGCTCGGCGACGGCCATTGTTACGGCCAGCTGGTTACTCTCAGGGGCCTGGCCAGCCAAGAACAAGTCAGGTCAGCCTGTTTACGATGGAATCCATGACGACCACCACCTTTCTCTTCCTGTTACTTAAAAAATAAAAAATATTAGCACTGTGTTAGTGCAGAGTTAGTGTTAGTGTTTCCCAGGTCAAGGAACTATTTCCTGGTCAGTTTGATACATGTTAATACCCTAGTATATGAAACAATGCATGTTGCAAATGTA
>JAODOY010000003.1:1639780-1650150 GCA_025399855.1 Forbesichthys papilliferus | reverse complement strand
GGTCAAGGAACTATTTCCTGGTCAGTTTGATACATGTTAATACCCTAGTATATGAAACAATGCATGTTGCAAATGTATAACATGACGGGCTGTCGTTTGATTATTTAATTAATAATTAGAGTTATTGCCTTCAGCAGACAGTTATCAGAATTAGCACTCACAGCTGCATTCCCTGTACTCTATGCACCTCATGCCTGAATGCACCACTTGGCCTCAAACTAAAAAATGTATGACCTCTTCTTCTATTGACTAATGTACTGATTGTAAGTCGCTATGGACTTGTCTGCTAAATGATGTTGCGCCCGCTGAGATCCTAGTGATAGTTGCGGCGTTGCCACTATAACGTAGTGGCGATTGCTGTGTTTTTTTCGTGCCAACAGCTGTTTGGCTCCAGGCACGCAGCCCCCAACACCCCTACATGGGCTGCGCAGAGGAGAGGACGTCCTGGCGTCATACATCAACGCTTTCTACCCAGCATCGCCTCTGTGAGTGGTGACGCAGACCATGCCAACGTGATCCATTGTTGATGAAGCTGTGTGCCATGTGACATAGTTGGACCAATCGCTTATTTGAACCGGGCGGCTTTCCCTTATATGTCTCCGTTTGTGTTGTACTCATACAAAAAGGCTGCTGGACGTCTATATACCAGCAGGCTAATCTACCTGCTAGCATACATTCATCTTGTCTATATACCAGCAGGCTAGTCCACCTGCTAGCATACATTCATCTTGTCTTAATACCAGCAGGCTAATCTACCTGCTAGCATACAGCCTGTCTATACAACAGCAGGCTAGTATACCAGCTAGCATACAGCCTGTCTATATACCAGTAGGCTAGTGACTAGCCGCTAGTCTACCTGCTAGCATGCCTCCCATCTATCTACCATGCCTCCCGTTTCTGTCCCACAGGGCCTTGCAGCTGGTGTCCGAACCAAGCAAACTGACGCCGCCGTTCCCACAGATATTCAGCCAGGACCTCGACCAGCAGGGCCTCCATTGGAGCCAGCCCCCCCCGCCTAGCCGTAAGTGCACCGTACGACGCTAACCACACACCTGGAACTTTTCCTGCTCTCCAAGCAGCTGTTCCCAGTGCCTCATTTCCTCCATGGGATCTGTGTGTGCGCCCCCTGCAGGCCGCCCTCCAGCGGTGACCTCCGTGCCCGTGCTGACCTGCCTCCAGTCGGGCCCTGGCCTGGAGCCCTGGCTGGCGGAGCTGCACCGCGCCTCAGCCAGCCTCGCCGTCCGCCGCGCCGCCCCCAGCTTCCTGTCTCAGGGGCTGGAGGCCGACGAGCTGCACGAGGCCCTGGAGCAGCTACGCAACCTGGCGCGCTGTTACCGCGACGACAGCGGAGGCACGGCGCGCAGTTCATCGGAGGACGACGACGACGACCGATAGCTAGCAGTTAGCGGGCCATAGAACGGCCACACTAAAAGAAACCCACCATTGAGTGGGGAGCCTGCAGTCTCCCAGCATGCATTGTGCCTGAAGCAGTGAGGTGAAAACACCCGTAATAACAACACATAAACAAACTGTGGTGGTTTGAGATCTCATTGGGCCACACTGATTATTACACCATCATATAAAATGTTCTGCTGTATAGGAAACGCAGCTAAACCAACCAACCAATGACCGATTCCACTTCACCGCTCCGTATCTAAAGGCCCCAGATATGTACCTGTCGCTTCTGGCTACGTGATTAGGTTGGAGAGGATGCATAACATAAAAGCAAGAATAACTAAACACTTGTAATAGTTTACAGCATATTACGAGAAATGTCTGTTGAAGCCATTTACTTGCTTGACTTTCTTTTGTATATCTGTAATTAAATGTTTTTATATAAACTTCTGAACTTGAGTTTTGTGTTTTAAGGGGTTTGTGTAGCCCGACTCTGACTGACTATTACTCTCAGCTAAACAAATATTTCCGCTGAGATTATGGTCTGCTCCTACAGTCTGGAATCCCTGTTTGCATTAGTGTGTTCACAGCTGGCGGTCCAATCAGGGTGGGTTAGTGAGATGACGTTGAAAAGTCGAGCATGTTTCAAAATGGTGGTAGCACTGTAGGGATGGTATTAACCAGCTAATTAGCGGTGCCTGGTTTCCTCCAGACAAGACGCTTGGCATTCAGGCCAGAGTTCAATCTTCGTTTCATCAGACCATAGAATTTTCTTTCTCTTGGACAGAGTCCTTCAAGTGCAATTTAGCAATTTCCAGGTCAATGTGCCTTTTACTGAGGAGTGGCTTCCGTCAGGCCACTCTACCATACGGGCCTGATTGGTGGAGTGCTGTAGAAATGGTTGTCCTTCTGGAAGGTTCTCCTCTCCATGGAGCAACGCTGGAGCTGTCAGTGACCATCGAGTTCTTGGTCACCTCCGTGACTAAATTGCTTCTCCCCCGATCACTCAGTTTGGCCGGGTGTCCAGCCCTACGAGTCCTGGTGGTTCCAAACTTCTTCCATTTACAGATGATTGAGGCCACTGCTCATTGGGACGGTCAATGCTGCAGAAATCTTTCTGTAGCCGTTTCCAGATTTGTGCCTCGATACAATCCTGTCTACGAGGTCTACAGACAACTCCTTGGACTTCATGGCTTGGTTTGTGCTCTGACACTCACTGTCAAGTAAGAACATGTATTTGTATAGCACCATTCACAGACAGCAGTCACTAAGTGCTTCACAGCATAATGCTCTAAGTTACCGTGGTACCTTATAGACAGGTGTGTGCATTTCAAAACTATCTTTCGGGGACAGTATGGTCGAGTGGTCTTGGTGTTTGGCTCCCACCCGGAAGGTTGTGGGTTTGAACCCCGGTGTTGACCTACCTGTAAGCATACAGCATGCAAGATGCCTAACCCCAGTACAGTAAATACTGTAAAGAGCTTTGGATAAAAGCAGTCCATTTACCAACTGAATTTTCCACACTCCAATCAAGTTGTCTGAAACATCAAGGATGATCAGTGGAAACAGAATGTACCTGAGCTTCATTCTGAGTAATAGAAAGGCTGTGAATACTTGGTTATGTACATGTGATTTCTTTTAAAAGAAAACATGAAAAACAAAACAAACATGAAACTAAAATAAAATGTGGAAAAGATTGAGTACTGTGAATTCTTTCCAGATGCTGTGTTTTGTCACCTGGTGCCTGGCTAGTGTTTACTTTTATATCAATTGACATTTTCACTGGAGAAAGTACACAAACTTAAAATGACCAGAATGCAGTAAAAATGCTTGATGCTCAGATTTTCCACAGGAAATACCAGCCCCCCACAACCCCAATATAAATAATCCGAATATTTAAAGGCCTAGTACGCTTACAAAATATATTTTAGACTATCATTGCCATGTTGTCTGTCCCTTTTACAGAAACTGTTCTGGTGGCCGGTTTGTCCTATTCCAGTGGTTCTCAAACTGGGGGGCGGGACCCCCAGCGGGCCACGAGACACAGAAGGGGGTCACAAGATGATTTTTAGATATGAAATAATTTAAAATGACAAATTGCATAGTTTAACCACAATTGTTAGTAGTAGTACATTTTATACATGAATGTATTTTGCTACTAGCCTGTATTAAAATAATATGGCTGTTAATCTTTTACCACCTCTGGGGATAGCAGGGGTCGCGAGTCTCTAGCACCGTTAGTTTGGGGGGTCACGAGCTGAAAAGTTTGAGTCCTATTCAATGCAAGTTTTTAGTCAGTGAAATATATTAAAAGCCTAATTTAATATGTGCCTTTAATAACTTTGTACAAAGCGTGCTATGCAATTGTCCATAAATCCAGATAAATCCAGGTTTTTATTTGTAATTTTATTCTGAAAGTAAATGGTAAAAGTTACATAAAAGGCAAAAAACATCACAGAACACAAAGCTCACCCAACATGTCTGACAGAAGTGGTATGCGTTCACGTGTCTAACCAAAGGCTAAGCCACATACTACAGCATATTATCCTTTTAAACTAATAAAACTGAGATTTCACCCCGTTATATTACAAACACCTCCATACGAGACAACTCTACAGGACAAATACGTAGAATAAAAGCTGAATAAAATGAAGCGTGCGCAAAAAGGAGAGATCGGAGGCTAGCGCCTTGTATTCTACAACTACTTATCAAAAGAAATAAAAAAAGGACAACGGAGGAAATGTGAAAGACAGGGCTGAGGGGTCTGGGGAGTGGAGAATAGAGATGGGTGTCGGGAGAGGGGCTCAGAACGAACACACACACACACACACACTCACTCACATACACACCGGGCGGGTCCTGTGTCCGGACTAGGACCGGGAACGGGAGCGGGAGCGGGACTCGGAGCGAGAAACAGACGGGGAGCGGGCTTTAACTTGCGTCGGTGAGCGGGACTTGGATTTGGATTTAGACTTGGACTTGGACCTGGACTTGGAGCGGGCCCGGGGCTCAGGGGCGGCAGTGACGGAGGGGGAGGGGGAGCGGGAGCCCCGGCCTCTTTGGGCCGCTCCGGCCTCCTCGTCGTCGTCACTCTTGGCTCGCTCGCGGCCCTTAGAGCCCGACTTCCTGGAGCGGTCTTTGGCAGCCGACCTGGAGCGGGAGCGGGAACGGGAGCGGGAACGGGAGCGGGAGCCGTCCTTCTTCTTGGTTTTCCCTTCCTTCTTGCTCTTCTTGCTCTTGGGACTACGGCTCTTCGGGCTCCGGCTCTTGGGACTGCGGCTCTTCGGGCTCCGGCTTTTGGGACTGCGGCTTTTCGGGCTCCGGCTCTTGCTGCGGCTCTTGCTGCGGCTGCGACTGCGGCCGCGGCCCTCCTTGGCCTTGTGGGCGCCATTGCTGCGCTCCTCCTCATCCTTCTTGCCCTTGCTCTTGCTCTTCTTACTGGCCGATCGGCTGCGGGACCGGGAGCCCGCCCTGGAGAAGAGAGCAGGCCGGTTATGACCATGGAATAGTAGCTAGTCCAGCTAAACAGAGGCAAGTCCACACTGGCCACATGAATATTAAATTAAGCATATATCCAATAGC
Organism: Forbesichthys papilliferus; assembly: GCA_025399855.1. Classification (NCBI taxonomy): domain Eukaryota; kingdom Metazoa; phylum Chordata; class Actinopteri; order Percopsiformes; family Amblyopsidae; genus Forbesichthys; species Forbesichthys papilliferus. The sequence goes on along the minus strand of JAODOY010000003.1, from coordinate 1,645,173 downwards.
CAGTCAAATCTGAAAACCACTTAAAATATTATACCGTTCCATAGTTACATCCAACAACCTTTAAAAAAGGCAGGGTTAGTCGCTCAAGAAAGCTGGCTAACGTTTGAGCTCAAACTCCCTCAGAAGCTCTGCCCCACACATTTAAACGCATTGCGAAGCCAAAGGCATTGTTCTTGTGAGCCGTGTGCGCCACTTTGTTTATGTTCCTATTTACAAAGCCTGGGCTTTGTAGAAGTACTCGATTATTTTTCACCGTTAGTAAAATGCTAGCAAAATGTGAGGATGCTTAGTGAATTTAATATAAAGTGTATAAGCTTACAATTATCTTACAATTAAGTGGTGGTCTATCTCTGGTAAATTATGGTCAAATGTAGTGTATGTGTAGTTTTAACATATTTTGGTCCTCCATGCCGTGACTTTCAAACTGGTCAGTTTTTTTTTTATACACAAAATTACTTTAATTTAGGGTTTGACGATAAGGCCAAAATGTATATCACGATATATTTCTTAATTTAGGTCGATAATACAATTCCGATAGATATGAGCAATAGCCTCAGAAATACTGCTAAGAATGTCCACAACGGAGTACTCAGAAACTTCTGAAAAATGCATTTGCCAAGTCTCATGAAATCTCCAATATAACTAATTTTAGAAATAAAAAAGGTGCAAATAAATGTTCACCTTTTAGCCTTCATACAAACAATAAATGTGAAATCACAGTCAAATAAATAAACAAAACAAAACTGTTATTTTCTTTGTTAGTATTTATAATGGCTATATTTATGTCCCCCAGTAGGTGTCAGTAGCGCTCTGGCGTGCTTAAGACAGCTAAGTTCCACCCAAGATTTGACTGTTAGCAGAAGAAGCTGTAATATGTTAATACAAACATACATACAATATGTAATATTAAGCCTTAGTTGAGAGTTAATATAATTGTTTGGCATGTGAACACAGCATATTACTTGTTAGCACTGGCATTAATCACGCACGTAGTTTCTAGTTTCTTTTTGCCTTGAAGACAAATTGCTGCGCACGTTATTTAGTGTGACAAATGCTGTGTAACGTATAGCTTATCGAAATACCGGAAATAAGTTTTAAAATCATATTGTGATTGAAAAAAGGTTTCAATATACAAACTATGGGTGTCATGGGGTATGCTTTTATCAATTTCTATATTTAAATCATTTCTGTCAACCAAGTACCAAAAAAAGAGAAAATGGTTTCCTCATCATTTTTCCCAGCGTAATTATTTTGCATCATGCAAGACATTTAAGACGCGTCGTTGCATTGCCAAATAACACAAGCCATCTTCAGCGTAATGTCCGTATTATGAAGAAAGAAACTACGTCGATTACAAAAAAGTTCGAGAGAAATTACGTATTAAATATTACAAAGATATTTGTTTGAGAGTGCATAATGTGAGGCGTTATTCGGCATAACTTCGCAGTTATGCCGAATAACACATGCTGCTCTTTTCAGCGGAGTATCCGGATTATTGGGGGAGGGAACCTTAAGTTTCTAGCATCATTTAAAAATGCATTTTTGAGGCAACTTTGCAACCCAGCTATCTTGAACAACACAAGCCATATACACCGGTCTCTTCGCAGGAGTGTCTGGATTATGAGGAGAAAGAGGAAAAAAAAAAAAACTTGCCAGCATTTACCGGTCTGCCGATATGATCCAAAATATAAAACTGTAAGATGTATGCCTGTATTCTACGTGATGTCTCTGGTGCAGGCGTGCGTGCGTGTCCAGCATGCCTACCTGGACCGGGATCGACTGCGGCTGCTGCTGTCACTGCGGCTGCGGCTCTTGCGGGACCTGCGGCTCCTGGAGCGAGACCTGGGAGGGTGAGGCGAGCATGTCACGTGTGCCAAGATGACGCATGATCGCTGCTACTGCAATGTTCCCTCTACAGCCGTTTGCTCAACACTAACATAAACATAAATGGAGATGACGGACCACCAGAGCTAAATTCATGTTCATGTAGCCAAGCCACGTTCTAGATGGGTTGCCACGACCGCCATAACAACGGCATTCTAATCAACGTTCTCCTGACCTGGAGTGGCTGCGGGAATAGGAGCGGCGGCGCCGGGCTCCGGGGCGGTCCTCGATGAGCCGGATCTTCCTGCCGTTCACCTCGGTGCCGTCCAGCTTCTCCAGGGCCCGCTTCATGTCCGAGTACAGCCTGAACTCGATCACGCCCTCGTTCCTGCGGCCCTTGTTTGTGTCCGCGTAGGTCACCTCCCCCGCCTGCCTCATGTAGTCCTGTTGGCAACACAGCTGGTTATATAGCGCACACACCAGACACCTAGCATTAGCTACAATCTGGTTGTATAGCGCACACACACCAGACACCTAGCGTTAGCTACAGCCTGGTTAAATAGTGCCACACACACACCAACCGACACTTAGCGTTAGCATCGCATCAGTCCCGTTCATGTACCTTTAGATCCTGCCAGCTGCAGCGGCTGGAAAGGTTCTCAACAATCAGCCGGTAATCTGTCCGAGTCGGAGGTCCATACCGGTCTCTCCCACCACGCCCATATCCACCTTGCAAGGCAACAAGGAAACACCAGGAAGAATGAGAACGAGAGACAGACTGAAACACGGCCTTAACGCTAAACTCCAAGCTAAGAAATAAGAAATGCAATAAAAACAAAACTGTTGGGAAGAAATAAAAAAATGGAGGGAAAAGACAAATCTAAAAAAAAAAATGGATAAAGGGCCTCTCTCATTCTTTTAGTTATCTTGGCCTTAATTCAGTGAATTCTACGGTTAACAATCAAAATTTGGTCAAAATGAATAGTCATGATACTTAAAAATGTAAGAGTAAAAAAAAAAAAAAAAAAAAACCACAGCTGACTGATGAAGTACTTACGGTGAACTAAATTAATAAACATTAAAAAATAAATAAAAAGAAGCAACATTTCATTGTCATAATACATGTTCTTTGTCAGGCACCTAGTAAAGCTGAACCCACATCTTTTCCTAACCCCATGGTATCCTCACCACCCGGCCTGGGCCTAATGGCAAAAGCGGTCTTCACAATGGCTCCCCTTTTTGGTCTGCCCAGGGGCCCAGAATGGTCAAACCACACTCTTGGAAAGGGGACACCATGGCCAGCAATAGGGGCAGGCAGTCAGCAAAGGACTCTTTCAATTAAAACATTGAGGTTCTTTGTTAAATCTTTACCTTTAAATTCACATTCATTTTAAAATTAAAATAAATTTAAAAATCCTGAACAAAACAGCAACAGATTACAAGATGTTAAAACATTGTTATAAATTAGTTTTAATAATTTGTATCCAATTTCTGCCAATTTCCTCAACTATAATAGTTTATCATTTCATTTAACGTCGCCCCCCGAACCTTAGACTTGATGTTTTCAAGTCATTGGTGGCTCTAGTGCAAACAAATGTATTTGTCACAGACAAACACAATCTACAAATATTTAGGCCCTACATAGTTATAATTGTATTAATAAAAATAAAATGCACCATTGAAATTTAAAGTGGATCATAAAAAGTCTGAAATTTACCACGCAAATTTCCGCTTCGTTAGTGGAAGAGGCTTATTAAATGCATTTAACATTTATTCTAAAAGCCACTGTCAGTTGATACCACATTTGTAATATTTTTTTCCAACAGATTTGACTAAACCATATGTATCACTATATGTTTTTTATGCATCTGATGCCGTCCATGGGGTTTTAATAATTGCCGGGTCAGGACCATTATTATACCTACCAGTCTTTTTTCAGTATATTCTCTAGTTATGCAGTGTTCTACTTGTATGCTAAACAGATGTGAGATGACATCTACACCATTGATTAATCTATCAATGGTGTAGGTGGTGGTGGGGGTAAAATAAGCCTTGCACGAACAACCACAAATATAGGGATTTTGTATGTAACGATGTAACGTGTAGCCTCATCCATAATTAAACATGTCTGTGTGTAATATGTTAAGACTATCGACACAATCCATAACGATGGTAACATACACTTTAGTTTGTAAATTGGATGCACATTAGCCACCAAGGACAAAATCGACAACGCACAGTAACGCAATACAAAGCTAAAAACCAAGTGTACAAAAATGGTTTAGTAGATACTTACTTCTGCCCCCGCCGCCTCCACCGCCACCGCCGCCGCCTCCTCCTCCTCCTCCTCCGCCTCCTCCTCCGCCGCCGCCACTACCATAGCTTCCATCTCGACGGGGTCCCTTGGTATGCTCTACAATAACCCTCTCCCCACACAAGTCTTTACCGTTCAGGTCATACACCGCATCATCGGCATCGCGGGGGTCATCGAATTCAACGAACCCATACCTGCAGAACAAAGCGGCATGTTCAAAAGTCACATCTCTGCGTACCGTTACGGTAACGCCGCAACAGCGAACGTAAATACATAACAATAAAAAAAATACAGTAGGCCGCCGATCAAGCAATTCAGCTGCTTTTCGTCTAAAGTCACTTTATTCCGTTCGTGCGGATGTTTTTATTATAGAGTTATATTATAATACGGGGGGAGGGGGGTGAGATACATGCATTTGCAATATACGACCACTTGTTAGACATGGCCACGTATGATCTGCATGCTAACAGCTACTCACACAATATAGCAAACCTATTTGCTGGAGTTCCTCCAGCGAACAAATATATTGTTTAAAAAAACAAAACTGTTGTTGTGTGAAAAGTCATGCGATGGCGATGCTGGTAAAAATTGTAATAGATGATTATTTGTTTAATTAAACCCGCAGGCCTGCGCCAGGCCAGGCCTGGTGCACACAACGCGGCCTGGCTACCGTAGGCTACTGTACAACTAGCCGATGTTAGCACGGACAACAACGTATATATTGGTTTGCACTTACCCATTTTTTAGGTCCACTTCCAGTATCTTCCCATATCCCTTGAAGAACTTCTCGACGTCCTTCTCCCTCGCCCGATAGCTCAGTCTTCCGATGTACACCCTAGACATTTTTATTCAGCGTGAACGTTGCTCGAATACGAAATATAGCCACGACGAGCCAACACTGAAGACAAGAGGACGGCAGGCAGTAGACCGGATCGGTATGTTACGTAGGAGCGCCTCTTTGCTGCAATTGGTCGCGGGATGGAATGGGTGTGGCTTTAACAGCGAGTCCCGCTTTGCAGCACTAGATGTGTGCACATCATGTTGTGTAAAGCACGGACACTTTAACAGTGACTCCCGCTTTTCTGCACTAGATGTGTGCACATCATGTTGTGTAAAGCACGGACACTTTAACAGTGACTCCCGCTTTCCTGCACTAGATGTGTGCACATCATGTTGTGTAAAGCACGGACACTTTAACAGTGAGTCCCGCTTTCCTGCACTAGATGTGTGCACATCATGTTCTTTAAAACACGGA
>JAODOY010000003.1:1601933-1634935 GCA_025399855.1 Forbesichthys papilliferus | reverse complement strand
ATTGCACATGTGCATTACAGGTGTGACATTTGAGCTGTGCCACTGTGCACAGATGTGCGTTCAGAACGTTGGCGAACATTGGCGAACTATTGCAAACACATTTAAACAGTTATGCGTTTGCATTGTGTTCGGAGCGAACGTTTGCTAACATAAGCAAACGGTTTGAGGAGGTACTTCTCGGCGAACACACGTTGAAGCTGGACGAAGGGTGATGGTTTAAAACTAAATCTAATTTTTGGTATGTTTACAGAAATCCAGTTTAAAGCAAATGTTCTTCACGAACGTTCGCCACTGTTTGCCAAATCTGAACGCACCTCTGATGTCCCACCTACTGTACAAGAAGTACTGCAATCATATTGCACTCTGTCAATATGCTGCAATAATGCCCTAAGTGCAAAACTATTAGTTATGAGCTTGCTTATGCTTAAAACAATGGCTGCCAGTGCATTAATTGAATTCACTTGATAACATTTCTTAAAATATGTGCACACTTAAATTAAATAGATGAGCCATTTCTAGATTTTAAATCTTAAAACAAGTTTATCACACCGAGTTAGATATGGTTTTTTGCTGTGGTATTTTGGCCAGTTCTCTCTTGAAAAATAAGGTTTAATATCACTGAGATCATCTGGTCAAATAGAGGATTAGGGGGAAATCTGATGGTGCTGAGGAGGTACACTTTCTTCTGTCTAAATGACTTGTTGATGTCCATGTGCACACAGGTGTTGAGTCAATGTGGCTGATTATACATGTTCTCACGTATGGCTTGTTCAGTCAAACAGTCAAATTGAGTATATGCAATGCCTGCATTATAACTTAAGTCTACATTATTCTAATCTGCCAAATCAACTCTGTTTCTCCATTTTCAGGCTGAAAGAAAGGTTTACTCTTCCTCAGCAGTAGCACTTCGGGGTCACTGTGAAAAACCCCAATCTACCCAACCTGTGATTGGCCCAGGGTGTCTGGCTGGTGTATAAGCCGCCAGGCTTCTTCATATAAACATTACACAAAAAGTAAGGAAATGTCTGTTAGGTAGCTTATCTCTTGTTGTAACAATGCTTCTTGGCAAATACATCTCATACATTGTAAAGCCTGATTATTCCCCTTTTAAACTGCCACATTTGAAAGGAACATTGTTGTGGGATGAGCAGCAGAGCATGCTCAGTATGTGGTTTGCGCCCATGAAAAATTCACCAGACACCTATTTTTTATTTTTTTGTTGGCAATATAACGATGTATATGTGTATAATTTAACAAACAGGAGCGTCAGTAGCGTGTGGGAGAACCACACGTGGCCACAACAGCCTGGCACCTCCTCCTCATACTGGTCACCAGCCTGGTCACACACTGCTGTGGGATGGCATCCCATTGTTCAACCAGCATTTGTCACAAGTAAGCCAACGTGGTTGTGGTGGTCACTCTGGCACCAACAGCACGCCCAAGCTGATCCCACAAGTGTTCCCACAATGTCCTTATTTGTGCGTAGCGCACAATTTACTGTATAACTTCAAAGATCTAGTGCTGTAGTATATGCTAGGTATTCATCATAGGTTGTCTTGACGGCTCTGTTTATCTGCATTGTGTTTTGCATTAATTCTCTCTTATTGTGTCCTCCTCCCCCAGAAGGACACTACAAATACGAAACGGCCTGGTTATAAATAAAGCAAGTCAAATTTATTATAGTGGAGTCTACAGCAGGGCTTATTGTCAGGCAGGCGTGGGAAAACTCCCACAACACTCCTTCCAGTTCCAACATCAAGTGGGCACTTGTATTGCTTTCCCATTCCCCGTATGTCACAACAGTACTTAAGTTTAAAAGACACCATGTGATGCAGTTGTTCAAACAATCATGGGTGTGGTGGTTACTGACAAACGGGATGTAGTTCGAAGGTTACATCACTTTCAGTTTGGCCGAGATATAAATAGAGGAAAACGTTTCTATTTACTACATAATGTAGTTGTACCATAGTAGCAGGTTTAGAAATACGTGTTTGTGAATTAGTCTGACACCATGTGTGGCGCTATGCGAATAGACTTTATATACACTTGCGGTGGAATGTTGTTGTTTCTTACAGACATAGGGCTGGATACATGGGCAGTTGTCAGTTTTTACCAAGGTCGGCATTACGTGTATCTGGGCTTGCTGTTGTTATTTCTGCTGGGCTCCTCGGTTCTTGCACAGATTTACAGCTGCTTGTGGTATAGTTACGATGCCTTCAGGACAACAGATACAAAAGTGGAGCGCTGTCTGAGCAGCGTTTCAATCACAGTTCTTCACATACTGCAGATGGGACTCTATCTAAGGTTGTATGAAGCTTTGTTGATTTAATGCAAAATACACTGTTAAAGAAACCAACTGCAGGGAACTTGTTTTACATGGTGATTCCATTTGAACACTTCTTCTCTGGCTGAGCATTGTGTGCAACATGATCTGACATGCCAGCTATTCACAAGGACACAGGATAGGGAGGCCCCGAAAGAACGACAGGAGATCAGAATTGGCCAATTTCAACTCAAAATACGAGATTGGTGGTAGTCCGATTTTTCTTTCTAATGGCCGATACGGAAAACCGATCTTTGTTGTCAATTACATGCCTGTGAATTCATTCATTCATTCATTTCTTGATTTCATGCGTTTACCTGGATTGAAAATGTATCTTAAATTCATGAATAATACTGTATATATAACAAGTATAAAATCTGTATGGGACAATTTTGTGGACAAAAATCGGCAATCAGTATTGGCAAAAAAAAAAACAAATCGGTGGATCACTACTATTTACAGGAAAGCTTTACTAATGTATATTTATTATTAATTTATATTGACAGTAGGAAAAGGTTGACGCAATTAGAGTTATCTAATTGACAATATCCAATGAACAAAGTGTTTCATTTATATTTACTGTATATCGCCTACATATGTCTCTGCTACAGTAGCCTGTCCCTTCATATGACAGATGACAGCGAGTTAAGCGGATCACGGGTATTCATACACAAATTGCGTCTCACTTCAGGTACGCGGTGATAATCGAGCTTTCCTTATGCTGCTCGAACTGCAACACCAAAGCGCACGCAGAGTACCTCACCCATGACCTGAGCATGCTACGTGTGTTTGAGGCCTTCGCCGAGAGCGCCCCACAGCTGGTCTTGATGCTCACGTTCTCTCTAACCGCGGGCCAGGCAGACCTCATGACGTGTAAGTATACCGGACGGCGTGCGAACATGCATTGCCCACCAATGACTTCGATAGGCCAAAATACAAGTAAGAACGCTGTATGCTTTAGACGGTTCAGTTAACTGCTGTTGAAATGGCTCTGTAACTCATTTAGTGCGTTCACTAGGCCCCCAGAAACACAAATATAAATTGTAAAAGAAAAGTTTGAGTCTCTAAAACATATGTCTAACTTTTCTTTGACAATTTGTGTGTGTATCGTTGACATGTAGTATTATGTGCATACCTGTATTTATTTGACTCCTGTCGTGGTCCACAGTCTACACAGTCTGTTTGTAGTGTTTCAGTCCTATGTATCCTTGTTATCTGCTTCTGCAGTGTTGAAGGCACTGGGCTCGGCTCTTGCCATCGCCTTCACCGTCACCAGGTACCACATCTCCCTGCGCTCCTTCCTGGTTGACAAGCAACCACAGAGTATCCCTTCCATGGTGGTCTACTGTCTGTGGAACCTGCTGTTGATTGGCCCGCGCATCGCCGCTCTTGCCCTCTTCGCGTCGGTCCTGCCCTGCTTCATCTTCGTCCACTTCCTGGGCTCGTGGGCGATGTTGTTCTTCGTCGCCTGGATACTAAAGACTGACTTCATGGATACAGCCGGGGGCGAATGTTTGTATCGAGCCACAGCGGGCCTCATTTGGTATTTCAGCTGGTTTAATGTGGTTAAGGGGCACACCTTGCGCAAATCCTTAGTCTACCACGCGTACGTGGTGTTGGATATTTGTTTCCTTTGTGGCCTGTCTTGTTGGAAAGTCTACGGGGAGCCAAACTACGGGGAAGCATCTCTCTTTGCCATGGTCATGAGCTTGGCCATCATAATAGTGTATTTTTTAGGTCTAGTGTTCAAAATTATTTATTATAAATTCATGCACCCAAAGAATGTTACGGATGTGGTGGACCCGCCCCAGGAGATGTCAGCAGTTTGTAAGACAGGTGAAATTGAGGATCGCAGTATGACCTACCAACAAGAACCTGTCCGTCACAGAGAGAACAAACGAATGAGGAAATTGGTTGAGTATTTCTATACCTAATCGGTGTCACTTGTCAGTCACTGGAAACGGTGGTCAGATAAAGTCACGCAAACACACGAAAGAAGCACTTGACGTGACATGGGACTTAGTGGGACAGTTTACACCTTGTTCTGCTTTTACAAACTGACCTAACTGCTGCAATTCATCAAATACATCATTTATTAGTCTTTATTTAGTAATGCGTTCCCCAATAAGACATGAGTTAAGTGCGGCTTTTCTTAAGATTTGGCTTCTAGGTGTGATAAAATCTTCACATGTATTTTTTTTGCTTTATACTATTTTATTTATAGGATGGCAATTTATTGTAATTTTAACTGATCATATTCAATGAACTGATATGGTTTACATAAATGGTCCTCAGCTTTGGTTCCTTACTAGTTTATTTTAACAAATAGTTATATATTCCAATATATGGCATTCCCAGAGTTGTGGACCGCTGGTTTACACTAAGGTATAAAACACAAAGTATTGAATGAATGTAAATTCAGCCAGTAAATGTGTAATTTCATTTTTTATTTACATTGTAATGAATGTCCTAAATACACATGGAAACGGTCGAGGACCACAAACAGTGATTTCGGTCCTATGAAGAAATTGTGATTATGTATTTAAATTAGCTGAGTATTAAGCTAGTTGACAAGATCGCTCCGAGCCTCTTACACTACACATTGAGATGATTTTTTTTTTGTATATGTATTTAAAGAGAATGGACAGCATGTTAAAAGTAACACATAGTATTTGGCATTGGGGGGGGGGGGGAGAGAGAAATAAAGATTTATAGCATAGACCTCTTAAACATTGCATGGTCATTGCAGATAGTCATACAAACAGAATTGCGTGCAGACAAAACAATGGACAATCTAAATACACAAACTAACACGTTTGAACACATAATTATGATTCTGTGTTTAACATTTAGGCAACAAGGAACAAACAAAACAATGCAAAACGAGTTGGCCTTATAGAAAGTGGGCCTGAACTGTATTCAACTTTAAGATTATGCTGCAGATTGTCTAAGCAATGAAAGTAGTTCACAACCGAACTGAAATTCACCTGTATGTCTTTGGAAAATCCTTCATTCAAAAATAATAAACGTATCTGAAAATTGTGACTGTGTCTGTGCTGATTTAGACATTTTCTTTCTGAGAAAATGTCTAGATGGGAAGGCATTCAGATACAAGATAGTTACAGACAATTTTCATAATGGTTCAAAATACTTTGGAATGAAAACTTTCAGTGTTAAATTTGAAGAATCACATGAAAAGGAATTCTGCCTTTAGAAACAACAGACCAGGTCAAACACAAAAAGCCTTTGCTGCCAACAAACAAAAACATTGATTAAGCTAAATAACACTTCAGAGTATGCAAATGCATTTAACAAAGCAAAACATTTCCCTTTGAGATTATGTATACAGTTGATAAAAAGGCACAATATATAAATATGCACTCGAGAGAGACAAACACACAGAAAACACATTCTTAACGGTCACGCTGCATAAGTGTAAATGGAAAAAAAAAACAAAAAAAACAAGTCAGGCTCAGTATTGTTCAGTCGTAATCTCACAAAGACCAGGAATAGACGGCCCAGAGTAGCGGTCTTGACTCGCTACAAACGTAAATCAGATCCTTTGAAATACAGTTGATGGGCATTTCACCGACTGCAAATGTATTACAGTCATTTCTCACTTCAATGACACGTGTGGGATGCAATGTGACTGACTGACTGACTGATGAAGGCTAGTGTATAAACCACAGACATGGGTTAGGTAGTTGTACAGTCCAATGTTGAGAACTCTAAAGTTAACAATTAAAATAATAGTAAGGTAAAATGGTATATATTTATAAAAAAACAAAAACAATGTATACTGGCATCTGTAGTAGTGTTGTGAAAGAGGTCATAATGTCCCAGCAAATCAACAATTGGATAAACTTGAAACACTAAACATAATATGAACAGGGGTACTTCTTGACATGATGAAATCATCTAGTCCATATGTGTAAGTACAACATAAATGGCTATTCTCCAACCCCTAATGTATTGTATTTAATACAATGTGTGTATATTTTGCGATTCATTTTTTATTTTCAACATATTTCCCACAACAATACTACTGTATATCAACTGATGTTTCCCAATATGGTTTTAAGGACACTTTAGGACTGTACTCAAGGGAACAGGCTCTCAGTACATGTTTAATAATGCATCCTGAACTACTGGGCAGGAAATGATTAACTATTTAAAAGTTAAAATTGGTCAGCATGACCAGATCAGTATATTGCCTTAAAGCTCTCTTAAATAGCACTTGAATGGCCTTGGGTTTCTCAACCACTTCTTTCCTAGCTACTGACCACAGACTATCCTCGATGACCTCTGGCGACAGTAGTTGCATCATAGTGGCAAGTTCATGACAACTGACTTATGTTCTGCTCAGGTGGAGTTGGAGAGCCTCATGGCTTTTGTGTGTGTGCGCAAAAAAGATATATATAAAGATTTCATAAAGAGAAAACCATACATATAGTAAACTAGTGGGTGAAAAAACTAAAACCTGGTTTGATTCAGCAAAGCGTCGACTTCTTGAGCCAACGCAATGTTTTTCATGCAACACTGCACAAGGACACATGTACGCTTTCAAGCTTTGGAATGAGTGCAAAATAACGTTTTCCTTTCTCCACAATTTGCTGTGATATTCTTCCCTATGCAAAGAGAGACCAGAAGAAAAAAAATAGAAGATAGAAGAAAGCTCAAAACAAGCCCATGCAATCAATCAGTCAATCCCATTGGCTGGTTCCGTACAGGGACTGGGTCTTGATAGTGAGGAAAAGAACACATGCAAAGAGGAGAGATCTGGAGTGGAGGGACACAAACACAGAAAGACAATTAAAAAAAAAACTAACGGTACAATCAAATCAATAAGTTGGTGTCTTCCCTAATAGTTCCCAATCAGTGCCAGTTTCAGCCTCGGTGAGGTCAGCTGCCGTACAGGAGGGTGTTGATGTTGCTTTCGTTCTCTTAGGCACAAGCCTGGCTTCAGTCTGCCCCCCGTGACGCCAACCCAACGTCATCCTCGCGCAGAAGCAGCACGGCGCCAAACGAGAGGGTCTTTGGTTGCTTCTGCCATGTGTTGTGTGCGTGTGTGCGTGTGTGCGTGTGTGTGTGCATGTGCAAGTCCATCCTGTCCGCCCGCTCGTCCGTCCGTCCGTCCGTCCTCTGCCCCCGGGGGTGCGGATGCCTCTCAGGCCCGGTGGATGTGTCCCCAGTGAGGAGCAGTGTCCTCTACAAGAAGTCCAGCTCCAGGGCTTGGTGAAGGGACACCAGGTCCCCGTGAGTGGAGATTCTCCAGAAGGGCATGTTGTGCTGTACGAACACACAAGGGGAGGGAGGGGGGGAGGGGAGGGCTTTACTTGTAAAGAACCGTTTGGTTTTTAGGTCAAAAAGGTCAACATTCCATTTGGTTACACGCTATTCAACAGTTGCTAAATTAACCAGAGGTCTGCACCCTGTAGGAGGAACACTTCCCAATGGAGCGTTGCCAGACCCTATTCTCAAAGATCATTGTGAGTCTGGTTACATCAGGCTAGAACAGTGGTGGGCAATTATTTTCACTGGGGGGCCACATTGAATATGTCAGAGAACATTGTGGGCTACATTACCTTTTTAACCAACATACTAAAATGTTTTACATAAAATAACTAACATTGTTAACTTCCTATTGACATTTTTGCATATTTCTACACCATTTTCATAATAAAACGTTAGGTCTCTTCTCCCTTAACACAATGTTTTAAGGTGCAGCAGTAAATAGAGTAGTTCTGCAGAGCTCGTGAAATAATGTTGTATTATTATTTTTCACATTTTGGATGTAAAGCGGAATAGAATGTTTCAAAGGGCCGCTTCCGGCCCCCTGGCCTGACTTGGCCCAGGCCTGGGCTAGAATGATCAAGTTCCCTGACTTTACTGGCCGTAGTAAAATGCAATGCGTTATACCTGCTTCGCTGCAAATTCCTCATCTCGTCCGTCTCCTATGACCACATAGGTCACCTTCTTTCCAAAACGAGAGACGATCCTCTCAAAGCAGCTCTTTTTCCCTACATTGGAAAATGGAGAAATTGACTAGTAAAAAAAACAAACCTTATGGACATTGTATGGACAACATAGAAACTAATGCACATACACATGTGCATTAGTCTTCTCTGTTAAAAGCGCTTTTCTAACTTTTCGGCCACTCAAAGCGCTGTACAGTATATTGCCTCCCATTCACCCACTCAGACACACTGACCACCAGGGGGAGCAGTTAAGGTTAGGTGTCTTGCTCAAGGACACCTCGAAACTATGTGAGGAGTTAGCAGGGTTTGAACCAGCGACTTCTGGATCACCTGTCGCCCCACTCTCTACACATTGAGCCACGACCACCCCTACTTTTCAGTTATCTTATGGACCAACCACAGGGAATGTACATGTCCTTGAATGTTGTTTATTAAAGCCTTATTAAAGCCAAATGCACAATGCTTTCTTATGGTATTACCTCAAACAGAAATTATCAACCCCACACAACCGACCTTTATTTATAGGGAAAGGTTTGGGATGTTTACTTTAACCACATTTGGCCTTGCTAGCGCACATAAAGGACAGCAAGCAGGCTTAAGCCCCGGATGGAGCGACGAGAGACAATTTAAAGTCAATGTGATTCAGAGATGACGGGCGACACAGCGGTCGGCGACGCGAAGTGGACCGACTTAAACTAGTCTCACCTTCAGGCGATGCCAAATGGACCGAGTTAAACTAGTCTCATCTTCAGGCGACGCGATTGAGGCGACTACCAACGGGAGCTAAGGATACTGTTAGCCGTCCGATTGACCGAAACATTTAGAGTCGGAAATATATGAGAGGGTTACCTAGGCAACCAGAACCTGGACTGTAAACAAGTGACCTACAAGTCATCTACAAAGTGACGGGAGACGAGCGGATCGCTTGTAGCGTGTCCGGGGGGGAGGGGCGTGAGCCAGAAAATGTACCCATCTTACCTATCTTAGTGGCGCTGTAGATGTTCTCAATGGGGAAGACTTCTCCCAGGCCATAGAGAAGGACCTTTGCCAGGGCTGGAACCAGCTGCGTAGTGGTGACCAGGACGTTCATACACTTGCCCCTGTCAGTGAGGTTTAACACAGTCTAAGATTTATTTTGTGGGGTGTCAGATATTGTAACATGGGAGTCTTTGGTGATTAACTCCCTTTTGCGGCCATGCCTCAAGTGGCCATTCGAGGAACTGCAGACCTGGACTGGATGAGCAGCAGAGACTTGAGCGCCGTGCTGAGCCAGGCGTCCGTCACGCTCTCTATGTCCGCCTGCAGCTGCAGGTGAGACTCTCTCTTCATGGGGCTCAGCAGGCCTGCAGGACACAGACAGACGGACAGACAGGCCGACAGACAGACAGACAGACGTCAACGTGTGCACGTAGTAAGGGTACGCTATTGTTAGCGCAAAATCAGGTTACGCAATATCACATGCAAAATGTTGCAGTAAGTGCAACACTCTATTGGAGAGGTCCCTCTGCTGGCTGTGTGGCTTAGTTGTGTTTCATTTAGACAGTAAGATGTGTGGCTGAGGAAGCTAATGACACAATAGATTTGAAAACGTGTTGTTTTGATTTGTTATGAACAAATTATGATCCATTTTCCCATAACCTTTGTTTTTACTTATGTTAAAAAAATATCAAAATGACAGCTAATCTACAGTCTAGATCAGGGATAGTCAACAGCGACCCCTAGGATACCTGCCCAAATTAGATTTATCTAAACGTTTTTTTAATTAAATATAATGATGTCCGAACATCCACATTAACATAACCTATTTAAGATATAAATATTTGAATCTGTCGTCGAAGAAAAAAACATTTAAAACTTATGTGATCAATAACAGGCTATCGGCCAAGCGCCAGTCACGGACGGTCAATGGAAAAAAACATCCGACTCTGGTGCCTAAACTGTGGAACTCTCTCCCTTCTGCAACACGCAACTTGGACTCCACCATCGATTGTAAACAACAAACTCAAGACTGATCTGTTCAAGCTCTGGTCTTATTTATGTGGGGTTTTTTTTTTGCCGTGATTACCGTCGTTTCTTGACAGGTGCTTGGAAATGTCATGCATCATCATCATCATCATTATAATTATTAGTATTATCATCATCACCACCACCACCTCCAACGCTGCCCTTGTAGGCATTGTAGATCTCTTTTAGCCTGCGGTAGCGAAAGGCCAACTTGCGCATCCACTCCACGCCGCCCTGGACCCCGGCGGTGACTCCCGAGGCCCCTCCCCCTCCTCCTCCACCGCCGCTGGGGCCATTGAACCCGTCCGCCATGAAGTTGTAGTTCCTGAGGACAGGAGCACACAGCGAGTTGGCATGGCAAACTAGTCTTAAAGTAGATGGCTGCACATCATAACAGGGAACTAGGCTTAAAGGTATAGTCAGCTATTGCAGGCTAATTGTAAGAGAATACAATTTATGTCAAATTCACCAAATAACTCCTCACATTTCGCTATTTTACCGTTCTTGGTGTGGGTTGAATAATAATCTGGTACTTCTACACAGCCCTGGGGGGTATTCCATCAAGCCAGATGAAGGAAAATCCAGGCTTATTTCTATAAGTCTCACTAATTTAAGTAAGAGTTCTGTTCCATTACTGTGGTTAAGAGGAATCCCTGGTGAGTAACCAAGGTAACATATGCATCTGAACTAGCCTGCTCCCTACCAGGTTAACTGTAAAGATGAGTTTAGCTGTGTTACAAAGAATGGCCAACAGGCAGAAACAAGATTCAATAGACCATTCCGTTTAATTTTGAACTTGCACTTTTGTCATTTTCATGTAAAACTTTAGCACATGTTTTTTTCTGAATTATACCCAAGAGAAAGGCACATTTACCCTATTTTATTTCCAATAGGCTTACATTAATATAAGAAACAATACATTTGAATTATAATCTGATACAAGTAGTAAGTAGGCTTCAAAAGCAGTTAAAATCCGATTTTAACAAGAAATCTAGCCTACAGTTAAATTAATTTAGCTATTTAACAAAGTTTCTAAAGATAAAGTATAACATGTTTTTTCTTCATTTCATAACATGGATATTGGCTTAAAGCTGCATCGCTACGGAAACTAGGTTTAAAGCAGCATCGCTACGGGAACAAGGTTTAAAGCAGCATCGCTACGGGAACTAGACTTACGTTAGGTCTTGTCCATTGTCATCGGAGGCCACATCTTCAACGTGTACCTGATCGCACTCCTTGGAGAAAACAAGAGATACACTTGTTCAACAGGCCTTGTTGTTAATACACACTGATCTAGCCTGGTCTCCCATTGGTTATATTACAGATGTTCTAGCCTGGTCTCCCATTGGTTATATTACAGATGTTCTAGCCTGGTCTCCCATTGGTTAGATTACAGATGAGTTTACTACTAGACTATCCTGGTCTTGCTGTGTTGAAACTAGGGCTGGACCAGAATATTCGACTATTCGGGTATTCACTGTGTAGGTATATGTGTAGGTATTCGCGTTTTAATGTTGGGATTTGAATATTCAATTTTTATCTTTTTGCATGCGTATCAGTATTTTCTCTGTAAAAAAAAAAAAAAAAAAATCACTGCACAACTATCTGGTCTGAAAGAAGAGAGATGGGGTGTAGCTTTGCCATTGATATTGAAGATTTAGCAGAGCTCCTATTCTCCTATACTCTGCAGCGGTTATTTTCATCTCCCAACAAGCTCCACTAACATGCAAACAAGAGACGAGGTTAGTCTGCAGGTTAATATGAAATTACTGCAAGAGTAGTCAGTGCAGACATAATTTATTAATCTAATAATGCGTTTTGGACTAAATATTTTACTGGATTGGACATTTGCCAATGTAACAGGATTGTTTTGGACCATTATTGAATGGTGGATTAAGTGGTGGATAGATACACGAGTCTAGGTGAGTAAATTACCGGTGTTACCTTAAATATTAAGTGCCGGTATGTTGGTCTGACCAAATCTGTGCTATGTAGAGTTATTCATGTGCACACAAACAGTCCTGAAATCATGAGGCTCGGGACTTAGCAGTCAGCGTGAGCGAAACATACCGCCAGCCATATTAATGATTATGGACGGATGCTGATGTATGACGATGGATGCCGATTTTGTCAATAACAACAGCAGCAATCATTTATTACTAATGTTATTATTTGCTATATGCTACATGCTATATGCTGCATCGGGCCGCTGTACCTCCAGGTCATTGAAGAACAGGTGTGTGTCAGCGAGCTCAAAGATCAGCTCCTCCATCTGCAGGCCCATGTTGAGCACAGTGGCCGGGTCCTGCACACACACACACACACACACAGTCAGCTCGCCCTCAAGGTGATCCAGGGTAAGAGAACGTATGGGGGGGGGGTCATGGCACAAACCTTGCCAAACCTTTGTGCAAAGGAGCCAGTGAGCAGTGAGTGGAAGATTATGATGGTCTCATCCAGGTCCCACAGGAAGATGCGCTAAAATGCAGTACATTCCTCCTTTAAACGTTACATGTTGATCAATTGAAATGAAATGATATTGATAGTTAGATTGACTTTACCATATAATGTGTAGCTAAAGCTAAAGCTAGCTAAAGTGTAGCTGCAGCAGCAACACTTTAGCTAGCTGCAAGCTGATTCTCGTCTGGTAAGCCTAGGAATCATCGCTAACAGGGCCGGCCCGCCCATTAGGCAAGATTAAGAAGCCGCATTTGAGGCGCCATTTTAACAATTCATTCTGATCAGCGTAAAGCTGTAAATAAAACTAATTTGTTAAAGTCATTGTCGAGAACACATGCTAACTTTGCGCACAAAACAATATCCCTCCACAGTGCCGCCCCACACAGTGAAATGCATCAGAAAGCGGTTTGTGGAATGAGACAAAGATAAGTCATGTCAGAACCTTTTCCACCTTTAACGTGACCTATAATGTGAACAATTCAATTGAAAACTGAAATCTTTGAGGGGAAATTTTTTAAAAATAAAAACCTTACAATAACCTGGTTGCATATGTTCTGACATGATTTCTTTGTCTCATTTTTGCATCACAAAAAACCTGCCATTTCAACAGGGGTGTGTAGACTTTTCATATCCACTGTATGTTAGAATAGAATGTATGGCATTACTGTAATTAAACCCATAAAGATCCCAATCCGCCCTCACATACAGAAAATGCCAGTGCAACTTTTACATTTACAGCACGTTGCCAAGGCAACACGTACCTCCAGGTCGCTGTCGGCCGCTGGGCAGCTGTCCGACTTCCTGGCCTTTCCCTTTGCCTTCCCGACAGAGTTCCTTCGGCCAGTTTCATCCAGGTCCCGAGCAGTCCCTGTGGGAAGGCCCAGGCTCGCGGGGAGGTTCTCAAGCGGGACTGCATCTAAAAACACCAGGAGGAGATGGAGGGTTGGTGCCGTTGGCCTAGGGCTTTGCAACTGACCGATCCCAAGCCCGGTCCCCCTTAGTTACCTGCAACTAGGGATGGCACGACCCAGTTTTATCAGTCCCGATACCGATACAGGTACTGGCACTTTGGGTATTGGCCGATACCAAGTACTGATCTGATTCCAGTTTTAAGTTAAGTTTTAAGTTAAGATGCAAAGTAAATAACAGCCAATCTCTATTTTAGGACTTGGTAGGTTAGGCATGGCTGATGCTTGACAGCAGACCTAAGCGTGTAAAATTATTTAATTGGATTAGCCCCATGGATCGGTCACAACTGTCCAATTGTCACAGATACCGATCCAGCTGTTTAAGTCAGTATCGGACCAATATCCGATCTCAGTATCGTATCTGTGCCATCACTACTAGCAACCCTACCGGGAAGAATGGGGTTTCACTCTTTCATTGTTGTTGTTTTTAAAAAGGGCAATAACGACCGCATCTTTCCAAAGACAATGAGTAATCTTGTTAAATATTCATGATTTAAATACTGACCATAATAATCGTGATTATGATTTCTTTCCACAATTGAGCAGCCTACCGTTAACCTTTAGGAAAATCTAAACCTCAGCTGTGATTATCACAAACTTATTTGTTGACTGAGAACATATTCTCAATTACAGCAACGGCCTGGGGGGGAGAGGGAAATTGAACCAAATGAAAACTGGGGATGATTAGGTATCCATGATGGTATGGGAGGCCATGTTGGATATTTGTCCAGGACACCCTTACTCTTACATAAAGTGCCAAGGGATCTTGAGCAACCAGACAGCACACCCTGCACAGTGGAGAGTCCCCTTCACTGCTCAGGGGCATTGGGAGGTTCTTCATCCTTAGGCCAGAAGCATGAGTGCCCCCTACTGGCCCTCCAACACCACTTAGCAAGATAAGAAGAAAACCAGTCTTTCCAGGCTGTCAAACTTCAGACAGCATCTGAAAATGCAGACAAGTCTGGCAGCTTGCAGTGAACTGTGCATATGCACGCCATTACATTTGATAAATGCTATGGAGATGTTATGAGAAGAAGACCAAAACTATCATGACAGTTTGCCCTGCAATGAGTCTGACAAACCACAGATCAGGGGAGATGCCATGGTAGGTTAATCCCAGCCACACACACACACACACACCTGTGACACCGGGCAGCCCCTCCGGGGAGATGCTCTCAGACTTGATAGCAGTGTACCCTGTTGTTGCCAGGGCGACGTCGTGGCCCACGCCACTGGGAAGGCCCGCAGGGGTGTAGCTGGGTGGCTGGGTGTAGTACTGAGGGAACTGCCCCTGCCCCAGGGAGTTATAGTGGGTGAACTCCTGCACAGAAGAAGATGATTATTATAATGGGGATTGGCATGGCGGGATAAAGAACTTGGTTACTGTGTGTGTGTATTTTACAAATCCCTCCACAGCACCGCTCCAGAGGGGTATTTTGATTGACACGCACATCAACCAACTACACAACTCAATGACAAAGTCGGACGTTAACATGCTTATGCATCAGACGTTCAGCACAGAGTTGCTTATGTGACGTAGTGCTAAAGGACGGAAGAGGCTGAGACTAAAGTTACCCATGCCATCAGAGCTGACATACCCATTCATCATGAGAAGATTGCTTATGAACTAAAACGCTGATGAAACTTTGCTTAGTGCGTTTCCTCTTAAGCCTGGAGAACATGGTAGCACTTTTTTCCCTGAAACTATTTGTAATTCTGACCTCATATAATCTGAAGTGAACAGTGGCACCATGGAAGTGTGCTGATTAGTTCATTTATGTATTAACCCCTGAACTAGCTCATATGCAATCACACAGTAATACACTTATTAATTCTAATTTTATATTGCAGAAAACAGAATATGGGCAATAGTGTGGAAATCTAAATATTTGTTTTCCGTGACCTCGACTCCTTTTTCTTTTCCAGACCTGGAAATTACGCAAATCTAATATCATACTTTTCCATACTGTGTAGGAACCCTATACATTGGTATCTGTACCAACGTTTAAGAAGTGTGTCGTGTTTTCAATATAGTGTACAGGTTTAATGGAATTTACAAATAACTGTTTAGTTTTTATTTCCATCTTTAGTTTTGAAAATAGATACACATTTTGTTATGTATTATTATTTAGCACACACACACACATACACACACACACACACACACACACACACACACACACACACACAAACACACACCGAATAGGGCCAAGTCATAAAAATAAAAAATGCGGACGGGTGGATAATTTATGCATACATGCGGACAGGGATGAAGTCAGCGCTGACCAGCGCACACACACACGCACATGCATGCATGCACGCACACACAGCCACTACCTGCTGGGTCACGGTGGCAGAAGCTGTGATGGCGGTGGTAGCGGTAGGGATGTTGGAGTAGACGCTGGATGTGGTGAAGCTGGAGCCTGTTGGAGGGAGGTGGCACACAGTTTAGACACTTTAGAGCAGCGGACGGCGTCAACGCGGGAACATCGGTGTTGTCGAGGCAACCGCCTACCAGAGTTTCCACTCTAACGCTAATACTCACCAGAACGATGTCTGTGTAAAAGAGATGGCCAGCACTTCTACAGTAAATAAACTGAAAATTAATGTTGATGATATCTTGCTTAGGTACTACTAAATATTCAGACCAATAGTTTCAAGATATGTTGAGACATTTCAAAATGTAAAACCATGCCTACTAACATGATTTATGAATGGCAAATAAAATGTAAAACCATGCCTACTAACATGATTTATGAATGGCAAATAAAATGTAAAACCATTCTGCAAACAAAATGCCCTGCCCCGCCATGATTCAACACAAAAACAATACAAACAAACCCCTGTCTGGAACAGACTTTCTACAAGTTCCATGATAATCCAGAACCTTCCATGACCAGCGGGAACCCAGGCACTCACAAACACAGCGCCCCACTGGGTTTGTTGCACGGTGGCTCTAAATATGGGTATATTCATTTGGAAAAAAGATGGAGGGCGAGATGGCAGCTTGCCTTGGCTGGGATATGAGTAGTGCAGCTGCCCTGGCTGGGTTGAGGTATATGCACTGCTGAAGCTGAGATACCCGGGCTGCCCAGGAGAGGGAGTCTCCGGCTGCCCTGTCTCTGTTTTAATGCCGGGCCACATAGCACCTGAAGAAGAAGAAGAAGGAAGCAGAGCGGGAGGAAATGAAGGATTCGGGGGAGTGAAAGGAGAGAGCAAGTGATACAGAGGAAAATTAATAAAAAGATAGTGATAGAGGGAGAGAGAGAGGAGAGAGAAAGACACTAGGGTCAGCAGAAATCAAAGCAATTAAATCCGCAGTGCCAAAGCAAATCCTACATGTCCTATGTAAGCACGGTGAGTGTGGGGCGGGGGCGATGCCGGATGTTTAGTAAGCAGACTGTGTTAAACGAGCTAAAAAAAAGCATAAGAAAATAAATGAATTCAAATTAAACAAAGACGTAAAGGGCGACTGACCGAAGGGCGGAAGGCCATAGGTTTGTCCTGTTTGCGAGAAGGTGGAGTAGACGTTGGCCTGGGCCAGGGGAGAGAACGCCACCTGGCTGCCATAGGAAGTCACTGCCGGGCTTTGAGAGAAAAGAGAAGTCAAAACACATGCGTCAAATCGCCTCAAGTTGTTTTGACTCCCGTCACTGAGAGAAACAAGCATGTACATAACTTTATTATTGCATTTGAACTACAGGCACATTGTGCTACACGTTGCTTTACATACTCACTTGGTTCCTTGGTACATGTGTGAGGTATATTCAGAGGCAGCTGTTGAATCGGGCTCTTTGCACGTCACAACTGTGAGAGGCACACGGCAGGTGTTAAGGCTGAGATGACTCACGCGGCAACACAACGCAGCGATGACGAGACGCGTGTGCGTACCTGAATGTGCGTACGAGTTCATGGCGTCTCCACACGCGTGCGGCGCAGACCCTCCGTCTGGGTCACACTGCTCCCCATCCACTGGAACAAGCCAAGTCCACACACATAATATTTGATATACTTGGTCATAGTCACTGAGATATTTGATCAAAACAAAAACCCCTCCCCCTTCAGTGCCACAGGGTGCTGCCTCAGAGAACACCCCCACGGGGACACCCAGTGACCACAGCCTCACATGGAATGGGACGGCAAGCTACCAAAGAGTCACTTTCCATCAGACACAATCATGGAGTTATACAGTTGTTATTCCGCAGTCATTTGTGCAATCTCTCCCACCCTCCCACCTGCCCCCCCTCACCTCCATCAAGCGGGGCATCAGACAACACAGAGCACCCCCCCCCCCCCTCACCTCCATCTAGCGGGGCAGCAGACAACACAGCGTACGAGCTGTCCTGCTCTGCTGAGACTACGAGTGCGGGCGGGCTCCCGTCTGCATCCAAATCACTGCTGGGAAAAGAAACAACACCAGTGTCAGTCACAGCTTCACTGGACACAGTGCGACCTAAATACAGACATGAAAGAGGGGCGGCGTGTAAAAAGACAAACGCCTCCTTCTTTAAACACAAACAGAACTGGGCATAGGATTTATGGAGGACTGACCGTGGCTCCTTCTCCAGTCCGTCATCTAACCTGGCCTTCTTCGCCTGTGAGAAAACAAACAAACAAGCCGTTACTCCAGCGGTCTTCAACATAATGTGTTTGTGAGAGAGAGAGAGAGACAGAGACAGAGAGAGAGAGAGAGAAGGCAGGAGTAGAGAGAAGCCACAAGATGTATTAATGGCCTATTAGTGCACCACAGAGCAGAGACATCATAATTCAGGACAAGTAGAGCGATGCGCTTTGTTACACTGCTGCTTCAAGCCTGAGACGAGGCTCTAACCTACAGGCAGATGTAGGTCTCTTGAAGCGCAGCGATGAAGCCTGACCTTTGCTGTGGTTCAGGCGGGAGCCGCGAGTAAACATAACCTACATGCTGACAGCTATAATATACCATACGCATTGCTATCCTTATTTTAAATAACAGAAAACGTGCATTCAGGCAGTGCTGTAGATGCCCTTTAACTGTCAGCTATTAAATACGGTTTAATCCTGACAGCAGCTAATCAACAGAGGTTTCCATGGCAACGGCATCTTTTTCAGCAACTATCCCCCGACATGGCACCACAAATACACACACACACACTTACCTGTGGCTCCTGTGGTTCCTCCATCTCTGTGGCTGAGCGACCTGATATGTCCACGCGTTCAGCCAGCTCTCGGTACCTGGGAAGGCTGTCGGGAGCCCGTCGCACACACCTACAGACGGACACAACAACAACAACAACAACACATGGGGCACTGACTGAGCAGACAGGCCGGGCCGCCTTATGTAGTGTTTCCACGGTCCCCCCCCAATCCCCTCCCCCTCGTTATACATTCATAAGAGCCCCCCCCCCTCAAACCAACTCCTACTTCTAAAACGGGGTGGACCAGTAGAGACGTGCGGCGGGGTGGGACGCTCCTTGCAGGAAGTGGGGCATCCTGGTGTAATCTGCCGCACGGGAGCAGCATGTGTGGCACGTGTGGTACTGACGTTACCCCATGTCCCCGACACGCCGGTGTTTACAGGCGGATTAGGGAAGCGTGCCTCTTTACATGTGACCTAACCTACATTCAGGGAAAAATATATTCTACCGAAGTATTAGGTGTACAGGTGCAAGCTGTCGTATCAATAGATGTCCTATGGGATAAGATCTAACCTCATTTTGTCCACGACGGTCCCTGCTGGCCTTTTTATCACGGGAGGGAAGGTGGAACATTTATATAACTGCCATAATGTGGAGATGAAGTGGGAACACGGGTCAGGTGGCAAATTCAAAAGCGTCCTAATATGTCAGGCACTTGTTAAATGTTTACGTTCGTCAATCAAAAAGGCCGGGCGTCAAATTGGTTCGGCAGGCACATGTCAGCTTACAGAAGCAAGAAAGAAGTAGCCTATTTTATTTAGAGACAAATAAGGTCAGCACATGCAGAATTACAACAATTGTGTCAGCCCAGATAAGGACATTTATACTCTTATCTTACAGTAAACAATGTGCCAAAAGTATCCTCACACTGACTCTTGATCGCACAATCTGATCCACTTTTCTTATACATGTAAACTTCCAAAGATATTAATTAAATAGACATTAAATTGTGTAGTACTCTACTGTATGTATGTTAACCATGTAGTGATGGCTCTGCTTTAAGACTGGATTAACAAACAATAACAACAATAACAACAAGAGGCCAGCCACCTCCTTTCTGGGAATTCTAGCCGCGATTTCATGGATAACCAGTCACCTGAATCGTGTCACAAACTGACGCTAGTCCCACTCTCTATCTACCATTACTACAGTACAGAACTGGGATGAAAGCCATCAACTGGGTCTTTTTCAATTAAGGCAAAACGGTCTGTCTCACAAATACCATTTTGTAGTAACTTTAAAGAAGAAACCGAGTAATCTAACATTCAACGCCATGTACAAGGAACATCGTAAATATTGGTCAAGTGTGACATACTTCTATATTTAAACTACATTTGCCACACTCAATGTATGAAGGGTAGGGTAAAGAGGATTAAACATGGAAAGATTAAAATAAACAACATCAGAGCATGTTTGCTGCACGTATGCGTTATAACTACGGTGCCGTGCCGTACTGTAGGATATTAAGCATCATAGATCTGCAAAATATTACAAAATACATATAGTACAATGACGCCTGTTCGCAAAACCGTATAATTTACAGGTACATTTTGGCATCTGCCATTCTAGCAGGCATGTTAGCCGGCTAGCCTAGCAAAATAATAAAACCAGCAAATAACCTAAGCCTAGGACGGTTATTTCTGACGGCGATGTCTCACTCTGACACAAGACTAATTCTTGAAAATGTGTCTATAAATAGAAAGATCGCTTGAACACGCCCAATACATTTAGATCAATAAATGTTACTATTCAAAGACTATTGTAAATACTGGGCGTGCCGGTGAATCAATACACACGGCACATTACAACGAGTTAAGATCCTATATTATCGCGGCCCTATGCTATATTATTAACCCACGTGTTTTAAACATTTACGTTATTTATGTAGATAAAACATTGTCATGCATGTTGGCGAGTATCTGCAGTCGCGCACTGAAAGTCTGCTAATGATTTGGCCAACTAGCTAGTTTGCTACAATAGTAAAGTTTTATGCTCCAGAAATTAGCCAGGGTCAACCAAAGGAAAGGGAAATGAAGTCTGTGTTGTTAGCATCTCTTTCTCACTGTTGAAACCTACAATATGAATTATGAAAAAGGCTCGTCTTAATTATAGAATTAACGATTTCAATCTTACCATTGAGGAAGATAATACGTTATGCTTTTTCTATAAAATAAAAAAAAACCGTCTTCTATAACAATCCTCACTGACAAGCTTTGTGTTGTTAGGGCTCACTATTTTGCAGGAAGCTTTTGGTGCTCGGGCACTGCGCATGCGTATTGTTCATTCATGGTATTTGCATGGCATTTCTTGGCGCGATGCGGACACTCTGTGGGACAGGTGATGGCTTCATTGGACAGGTGTGGTGAAGAACGAATCAAAAAACAAAACTTAAATTCGTATAGATAGCTTGTTCTTAAAATCACAGTGCAGTTTTATCTCCAATCCTAATAGAAGGCTGAATTACTAGTTTACCGGTTAACTAAGTGTTTAGAACAATTGTTGGCATAGGCCTAAAAACGTTTATTTATATGTATTTACATGCTATACATTATATTTTAAAGTATTAGCCTAGCACTGAGTTCTTAGGCTAGTCACGTATTATTTAATACATAATTACTGTATGTTTATGTTGATTCATGTACACATTTATTTTTATTTTATTTTTGGACAGTTTATATTCTTTTGATAATAATTTATGTTAATAGGCTATGCCATTTTGGACAACTTGGTCATGTTAAAACAATTATCAAGAAATAAAAGATATTGCTTTATTGTTTTATTTGAGTCACACAATGAAATTATCCTCATCTTTATACAGTAGTACGATAATGTCATGTAAATAAATATACATGAAAAATATAGAAAACATAACACAACTTCCAAATGTGGAAGAAATTGGTTTAAAACAATATATTGCCTTATTCTTAATTTTCAGCGATCTTGAAAATGCCCTCTTAAGCCAATATGTAGAACTACAATGCGAAGACTTGGAAAGGAATGAAACCAAACATAGTTCTCTTTGTAAAATAACATGCAAAAATATTACGGTAATTATTAAGTGAAAACCTGCATCACCTGTGATATTCATTTCCATAAATGTGTAACCGCCCAATAGATTGTGAACTAAACAGAATTGTACATACAGTATATTGATCAGGCCGTTTTCAACAGGCACAAAACATTCACAGTTCTTTTCTAGAATTTCTAGAGTTTTTGTATCTGTACATGATCATGTGAAATATAAAACTACCTAAATAGTCTTACGATTTTTCCAGAGGTAATCTCCGACAGCAATCACTTCATTGTTGATTGATCATTGAATACATGTGTTATTGCTGGCTGAACAGTGTTTAGCATTTTATGTGAAGAAAAATATAGTTTGAGTATGCAATATTTTAGCATAGTCTCTGTTAGTACATTTAAATAGAATCTGTAGCATTTTGTTTAAAATGTAAATATTTGTATCAACGTTCTCTACAGTACAATTTTTCTTCAGTTTACTTTGAATATCTGGTCCAAAGTTTATTTGGAACAATAATAAGTTGGTACAAATATTAGTAATAGTTTACACGTTTTGAAATGCCACATGAAATTCATTAGCCCACCATTCTTTTGAAAGAGAAACTATGTGCAGCTGTTTAAACCAAATGACAACAGCAGTTGTTGCTCATGCTGAAATGTTATGTTACCGCTTCTGGTTACCTCAAGTACAAGTGGATGTTCAAGTGAAAGAAACCATCAGTAGATTACATTCGCGTCGAAGAAATCATTAACATACGCAGAAATATTGCGAAGGCTTCGCCCAGTATGCGAATAGCGTCACGGAAAGAATTCCAAACCGTGTGTGGACAGCTGGCTCCCGCCAAACTGTTGCTACTGTCAACACTGCCCGTTGAACCGCAGGCACCAATTCTCTTAATTTCGCCCAACATCTGCGAGGCCCTTTGCTGTCAGAGAGCAATGTGTCTGTGCCCTTTGTAGTATGCAAGTGCATCCTGATTTTCAAGCTTGGCACACCTTTTTTTTTTTAGTGGAATATTCCGCTCTCTGTCAGTTGCACTTCACTGTTGGGGAGCCACTTTTAACATCCGCCACCCCCACCTGGTGGTCCCCGAGTGGAACTGCGACAGTTCCTTGTGCGTCGAGTGCTGGAGATGGAGGGACGATGAAGGACGAGGACAAGGCCACGGCGCAAGTCGTTCACATGAAGCTGTGCTCAGCCGGGGGGCCATAGGAGAAGCCCGGGAAGGCCCCCGCCGCCTCCCGCATGCTGCTGGTCATGTGGGCGGGGTCTCCGTTGCACAGGGACGAGCTCACGGGCAGGTGAGTGAACTCAGGGTCAAAGTGCTGGAGGTCAGTGGGGCCAGACTGTGAAGCCAAGCAAGGGGAAGGGGGGAGGGGGGGGGGAGAAGAGAGAGAGAGATATATATATATTACAACCACTATACAGTACTATTGATCTGTGGGGCCAGACTGTTAAGCCAAGTAATTTAGCGGCAATTTAAGCAAACAGGAATGAGTTAAACGGCAACTGTAAGGACGCACCACTGACGGGATGAACGGAGGGTTGATCTTCCTGGCCATCAGCTCTTCCCACTGGATGGGCGAGAAGAAGGAGTGGTGCTTGAGCTCCAGCTGTGGACAGTTAGAAACACTTGGTCAGTGTGCCATTTCCGACACAAAGCTCGTGAGGGGTCTTACATCTCCATTTCTTATTTAAGATCTATGTTGGTACTTCTATGCGTCTAGAAATTAATTCCTGGAGTTGTACGGCGTATATTAGGTAAGGTACGTTGTTAATGTGTAATTTAGTTAGCCCTGATCAAATGCGGTTGTCATCCTTTCAGAATGTTGGTTGCGTACGACAACTGCTGTGTAAACTCATCTACTATTGGCTAATGTACTGATTGTATTTTCTGCTAAACGGTGCACACGTCATCTGCCTTGCACTCACAAAGTCGTCCTTGGCCCCCAGCCTCCTGGTGCGGTCCTTCTGCAGGAGCCCCTCCAGCAGGTCCCGTCCCGCGTTCGACACATTGGGCTTGAGCACAGGAGCGCTGTGCAGGATGTTGTTGTACATCTCCGCTGTGTTGCGGCTGTAGAAGGGGGGCTGTGAAGGGGCAGAGGGGGCATACTGTTGACTTTCACCTGCTATGGCTAGAGCGTATTAGTCTGGTGTAACCAGACCCAAAATCTACCTTGTGAATAAGTTCTGGCCACCCTCCGTTGGGAAGTGTTAACTGGTCTTCTGGACAAATACCTCTGGTTCATTTTGAAACTGTTTAACCAATTGGCGTTGTTGCAACTGTTCTGGTTTCCTCATCTAGCTCTACCACTGATTAGAAACACACTCGACTCAAACGTCATCTCACTAACCCACCCTGATTGGTCTGCCAGCAGGCTGACTGTGAAAATGCTAATGCAAACAGGGTTTGCAGACTATAATATATAATCTCAGCTATGTAAATTCTAATGTTCTGAGAACATTAGTCTGGCAGAGCGATGCTAGGAGTGTTTGTATGTATGTATGTATGTATGTATGTATGTATGTATGTACACTCATACATTTGGGTCTCCCATCCCCATTCTAGCCTTGTGAGACCCTCCTGATCTTGCAAGTTTGACTTTGCCGTGAGTAATCAGCCTGGACAGGATTAGTATCAGTGCGCTTTACTCAAACCACAGTGGTTCTGACAAGTCAGCGTCGTACTGGCATTTTACGGGCGTGATTCAGGCAAAGACATTCTCTCTGGTATAGGTTTGACGTTGATCAACCATGATGGACAATCAAAGTTAGTTCATCCAATCACGTCTTTTTTGAAAGTGCCTGCCCTTCAATAGACGCCTTCCCAGACGGTTCAGTGTAACAAACTATATATGCATGTCAGGCTAACCCCACATATTTAAAAAAAGTTTTTTAAACTTTGTGTACAGCTATGCATCATAGAACAGTGAGCCTGGGCATAGGAAGCGCAATAAATCAAGGTAACCCCAAAAAAATAAATCATCTTTGCTTTAAAACTCTAAACTTTGTGAACATCTATGCTTCAAAGAACATGCATTGAGCTCCGGCATGGGAATGTGGGTACATGTGCAAGTGTACATGAAAAACTCGGATGCAAATACCGCTAAATCCATCAGAAAAATACTGATTAGCATCTTAAAACAAACAATAGTTAAGTAGGTTTCCATATTTGGGTTCACTCATTTAACTTTAATTACAATGAAGAGGCTGTGTCTCACTGACTAAAAAGTTATGTCTTCCAAAAATGTAACAAATAATTTAAATATTGCCAATAATAAAACGAAAGATGTCAGTTGATTTCGAGGTTTTTGCATCTGAACTATTCACATTTAGGTGAATGGCGGCAGTTGCTTTTACTCACAAGTCCATAAAGCATCTCGTAGAGCACAGACCCCAGACACCACCAGTCCACCGTGCGGTCATACGCCTGCTTCTGCAGCACCTCAGGGGCCAGGTACTGCATGGGACATGGGGGAAGAAGACAGCGTTACGTTAAGGTTCTCCCTTCCCGCGATTCTACCCATGTATTATAATGGCCTATGTATAATAACTATATAATGGCAAATATTTGGTTTGGTTTTTTGTGTTTTCTGAAAAACCAGAAATAATTAAGGCAATTATTTTAGGAATGTGATGATATGACGACAATAGTAAGCGTTGAGACACAAAGTCGTAGACTCAGCTACATAAACCATGTGATCTAGAGGCAGCAAGATAAAAGATGCTGGTGTCCGTCTGCCGTACCTCCGGGGTCCCACAGAAGGTCGACGTGGTCCCATTGGCTTCCAGGCCCTCTTTGCAGAGGCCAAAATCCGTCAGAACAATATGGCCCTGTGAGTCCAGCAGGATGTTCTCAGGCTTGAGATCCCTTGTAAAATAAATAAAATACACTAGAGTTTATCAAAATTAACGAATTATTTATACAATTGTCTTATTAGCAACATTTGTGTCTAATTCTCATCCAGTCTGACTTTTGTATTATCGTAGCATGGGTGCATGCCAACTAATATCCACCAGGGGGTGCTATAGGCCAGCTCTATAACATACCTGTACACAATATGCAGAGAGTGAAGATAGCCAAGTGCACTGGCGATTTCAGCGGCATAGAATCGGGCCCTTGGCTCCAGGAAAATTCTCTCTCGTTGGAGATGGTAGAAGAGCTATGGAAACCAGTAAAGCATATTTTAACATTTCAATACGTTTCTCTTTTGCTTGATTCATTGTATAATGCCATTCTTTCTGTATAGATATTTTACCTCTCCTCCATTGACGTAGTCCAGAACAAAGTAGAGTTTGTCGGTAGTCTGGAAGGAGTAGTGTAGGCCCACCAGAAAAGGATGTTTTATGTTCTTCATCAGTACACTCCGCTCTGCCATGATATGCCTTTGCTATGAAGAAGGTTATGGAGAGATCATGAGGCATATTAGTCCTGTAGTAACATTATTTCCATTTCTGCTTGACATGATTTAGTTATGACTTGTATATAATTTAAAAAGAAGTCACCTACTGCAAGCTAAATGTAAGCTTAATACACTAACTTTCACCAAATATCGCCTTGCATTTTGCTAGTTTACTGTTCTCTGTGCATGCAAAATAAATGATCTGGTACTTCTACACAGCCCTAACTTGTAAATAACAAAAACAACAAAGACGTTTTGCTTCACAATGAGTTTCAATGTGTTTGCAAGCGTTCTCAAAAAATTACTGCCCTGCCTTTAATTTACTTTCTTTTATGACTTGATTTAGTTTGACATGTATGACTTGATTTAGGACTCACCTCTTTCTTCTTTAAGATGATTTTCTTTTGCAGAACTTTGACGGCGTAGTACTTTGCGGTCTCCTTGTGCCTAGCCAGGAGGACCTGGAGCATGTTCACATCAGAGACAGTGTTACAACATGTAAAACAGGCTGAGAACCTGAAGAACAACAGATGAGAAAGAGACGCTCACCTTTCCAAAGCTGCCTTTGCCAATGATTTTGAGGTAGTCAAAGTCACACGGTTTGACTCTGAGGACAAAGAGGACAGATGGATTAGGATCAGATTATCGCATATAGCAAAATTAATTTGTAATTTGTAATTTGTAAGCAGACGCAGATGCATTAACAATTTCTAGATTTATAGGGGGCTCTGTGACTACTTACTGAGTTTCCTCCGCAAGGGAACTCCGTGAATTTAGGCACTCTGCAATCTGAAGAATGTGAAAGACAAAACAATAAGCGCATGGTTTCGGAATGAGATGTATAAATAATTCAGGACAGCGTTTGAGTCATCTTCGAATGTTTCAGCTCACCTGACTTTCATCCATGTTCTCATCCATCTTCAGAAAGTTACTCACTTCAGCACTGAAAGCACAAAGACAGTTCTCCAATGTCATAACTAATTGGGGATTCAATAGGAACAACAGTATTAATACTTATGTGGGCCATATTACTTAATGGAGTTTCATGACTGAAGGATTCAATAGGCTAAGAGAGACACACATTGCATTTTTCTATAGTACATTTAAAAAATATGTACTATAAACATATAAAGCAGCAAATATAATACAATTATCTGGTACAAATACACTTGAATCAACATTTTAAAATAAACCATTCGATTAAGCACGTGTGACATATTTCGGTGTCTCCCGACACAGTTTGACAACCAGTGCCTTTTGTCTAAGGGACTGAACGGATTTATGGAAAAGGTGATTAGGCCAGGCTGGCAGGAACGCGCTCGTCATGAAAGAACTATTCTTGCTGTCCGATATAATCCAGATTAGTAATTTCACCGAATGTCCAGCCAAACCCGTGGTTGATTATATTCGTTGAAGTGCACTGACTAACCACATGCAATTAAGGCTATTATTCAGAAACAATCAGATTCACCACGAATAGACGGAACCCATAAGATGCGTATTTTGTAACAATGCGTAATGGTCGCATGAATATATTTCTTTCGTTTATGTGTTTTATTTAATTCCTTTACAGAATGGGTTAGCCTATTGGTCTCCATGGATATGGCTATACTCACTGTTGGCAGATGTGTGGGGTAGACACCAGTTTCTGAATGAAGTCGTTCAAGCCCATTTTTCTTTCTTTGATGAAAGCTGCATGACAACAGAAAATGCAAGTTCACATCGCGTACAGAATACAGCGTCACGTTGCATCTCATTCAACAACTATAGGCTTTTTTTGAGTGATGCACAAAAAATAGGCTACTCGTCCATTTTACAAGACGTCATGTAGGTAGCCCACTAATTTCGTTTGTTCAGACAAATCCGCTAAATTGTTCGTTCCAAATGCCAAGGTGGAATGATTTGCTGGTTGAACTTGCGCACAGGCCTAAAGCGGCGGGCTTACGCGTTATGCAACCACGGAACTCATTAGACGTTAAACAGTGATGGGCAAGGATGTTCTATCCTTAAAATTAAATTACCCATATATACACTTAACGAATACATGTATGTAGGCCTAAATCGAATTGCGCATTCATGCGCTTTAGTCCATTCATATTCATCTATATCCTAGGGGTTTCAATAATAACCATAGGGCTAATTAAACAAACATATGTGTCACAATTGTCAGTAGCCTATATCCATCAATTATGCCTGCACTAATAAACACTAACAGGCAAATAAAGACGAACAGGGTTTGCTCACCAGCGAGAACTGACACAATTCCCCTCATTTTGCAGTAAGTCAAGTCACATCCCGCCTCAGTCACAGCCATTATGAGCGAACAAGAAGATATCCAATAAGCACAGACAACGTCTATTTAACAAACCATCGAGCACGTATCGCAGACTATTGGCGGCTGGTCCAGTTAATCCTCAGTCAAGTGCGGCGCTCTAGCGAGCTTTCACTTAAATGCTGCTGTCACTGAGAGAGGCGGCCAGTTATTATATACGGAGCACGTGGTACAGTACCGGGGGCGAGGCACACTGACGTCACGCATGTAGCCCGTAGCCTAGGCAACTGCTGAGAAGTGACGTCACGGGATTCCGTTTGTCTCCGTTCTGCCTGCCGGAGGCGGGGGCCGGGGGGATGACGGCCAGCTAGCACCGCATAGGCGGACAGGCGGAGCTGCGCTCCCGCCTACGTCTCGTTCAAATGTCAGTGGAAATATACAGCAATGTCTGCAATCCACGACAGAAGAGGGATTCTCCAAACATTGACTAAAACATTGACATATTTACCAAGCTAATTTACAGTCTGAATAGATCATTTTCCTAATAAACAGCGACGGCGTTTACTCGAGATGGTAGAAATCAAAGTAAAAGGAGGACCAAAACGCACGACAGCAGGATTGGTTTCAAATGTTTTAATAATCCAGAAGAAACAACAGGCTGGACCACACAAAAGACTAGCGCAGTTAAAATGACAACGCTTATATATTATAAACGAAAACACAACACAAGCCATTGGACAGAAGGAAAAGGAGCAGGTGAAACCAATACACAATCAACAGGACCAGTTCTTCCTGAGGCCAGGAAGCTCGAAATCGTGCTGATCTTAATAGTCAAGGTGGCTTTACTCAACAAACTTATATAAATAAAATCATATAAGACACATGCCCCCTTTAAGACCATGCAATGATTGGTCCAGCTGTGCTCCACTAACCTCGTGAGTTATATAACTGTGTCATAATGCAGCTATCGATACAGCCTGGCATCTATGGGCTAGATTCTGGTGGTGGCAGTCTCAAAACCTCCCCATTAGGTCTAATAAGTCTTCTCCGTTTTGTGCTCGGGATTACCCATGCAACTGAAACCAGTGTTACAAAACAAAAACAAAAACGGTGTTACAAAAACAGTGACGCATTGGGTTTTGGCGCTCGTACGCTCACGGCGATTCTCACACCATTCTGTGCTCCCTGCCCACTCACACCCACCACAGCCACATGCACAGTTATGTATTGCATAACACACAAGGATTACAGATGAACTGGATGCCTCGATGAACAAGGCGGTATTGTCGGAGGGGGACTCCTTCAGTTTCCTTAATGTGCCGCACATGACACACACACACACACGCACACACATGCATGCATATTTAAAAGGAGAGCAACTCAAGACTGGTCGTTCTCGCAGCATATTAAAGGTCAGGTGAAATTACAAAAAGATAAACTGAACAGCAGCATAGCTAAGCAATGAGTCCCGCAGGACAACTATTTACCCTTAAGGCTAATACCCCTTTAATTGCAAGACATCGTTTCACCTCTGCAAATATCTGGCTGCTTCAGGATCCCAGACATGAATGAGCCTTTCCGTGAACCATTGCCATGTAATAGAGTAGTAGTGTGTTACTTTTTTATACTTTAATGCTGTTTGTCTGTTGGGAGAGATTCCATTAACAGCAGAGCGATTCAACTTCACTGTTGTGTTTTTATTTTTGCATATAACTGCATATTTGTGACGTAATTCAGAGTCACCCAGCTATAAACTAACTACTATCTACTATCACTAACAAAGTATGTCCATCTGCGGTGAGAGATATCACCAGAATGACTTCCCAGCTGGACACACACAGCATACCGTCCGATAAGTCATGGTGTATTCAAGCAAGGCTTTTCTCTAGCTATAATTAACTTACTACTCTCTTGTAAAACCGAATAAAAATACAAATTTTTACCATCTCATATTATGTCACTATACTGTAGATCAGTGTTTCCCAAACATGAGACAGACAGACCACAATACCTTATACCACAAGCAGTTGATTTATATATAAACCTTTATTTAACCAGGTAAAAAGACTCATTGAGATAAAAATCTCTTTTTCAAGAGCGACCTGGCGAAGAGGCCATCTTAAAATGGAATGTCCACATACAACATTTAAACACAATGTACACCATTAAATTACAGTACCACAATAAATAAAAACATGAATCTAACAGTCATAGTCAATTAGACGTTTAGATTAGATCCTTGTCCCTTTTCACATCCCCTAAAAGAAATAAAAAGTATTTAAATTAAATAAATTCACGCAGCTCTTCAAGTCATTCTGTACATAAGCAGTTGATTTCATATTTATATTCTATTATCATCCGCAGTGAAATTTACCATTCTTCTGAAGACTTGTATGCATGATGAAAGAGATTTACATGTTAACACCTGAATGTATGACATTAACGACCATAAGCTTGTGTAGTGACAGTTGTGATTCAAAGCCCTGTCACACTCAACATTTACACTAGTAAATGGACTGTATTTATATAGCACTTTGGTCATC
Organism: Forbesichthys papilliferus; assembly: GCA_025399855.1. NCBI lineage: Eukaryota > Metazoa > Chordata > Actinopteri > Percopsiformes > Amblyopsidae > Forbesichthys > Forbesichthys papilliferus. The sequence continues at coordinate 1,603,785 of JAODOY010000003.1, read as the reverse complement.
CAGAGTGCTTTACAGTGTTGTGCCTCACATTCATACACCGATGGTGATTGCTGCCATGCAAGGTGCAACCAACCACCGGGAGCAGTTAGGGGGTTAGGCATCTTGCTCAAGGATGATTACAGGTAGGTCAACACCGGGGTTTGAACCTCACAGCTGGGAACCCGACACCCAGACCAATAGACCACGCTGACCAGTCTTCCATTCCATTGGCACTAACATTCACATAGAGACTTGTGCGAAACAACTGAGCCTTATGGTGCAATCCAATGTACTTGGAACTATTTGTATAATACAGTATTTCCCAAATATGTTTTATTTATTTATATATAGCTTCAAAAATGTATATTCCTGCTTACAGTAGTGATGTCCAATACTATAGTGTATATCTTAACAAAATGTTTTATATTGATCTTTATATTTGCCTTCAGTACAATATAAGATGTCATTGAGTGTTTTGAAAAGCATCTTGAAATAAAATGTCTTATTATTATTATTATTATTATTATTATTATAACACTAGTCCAGGAACGTGAGACTGTGCTAGTCATAAACAGTACCAGTGATATGTGGCCCACTACACCCAGAGCCATGGAAATAACAGAGTTACGTCAACAGAAGTTCAAAATATCCAACGGTCACATGGTTCATGGAGAGGCAAAACCTATGGCAAAATAGTTCCCGGAAGTGCTTGGTGGGCAATTAGAATATATATACACAGATATATAAAACATTTTGGTAATTAGTAAATGCACCAATTTACACTTAAAATATAATTTATAGGATCATTTTAGTATTTAGGATAACTTCCAGGAACACTTTTTAGGCTCCACGATCTTCCATTGCTGTGAAAAAACGGTCCATTGGAGTGGACGGAGATGACGCGACTCTCTCTTTACATGGCTCTGGTGATAACGAGCTATTCATATGAATCAGGTGTTGGAGCGGGGCGACATCTAAACATGCAGGACAGTGGCCCTCCAGGACCAGGGTTCACACCCCTGCCCTATGCCTTTAACAGCATGCTATCACCAGGACAGTGGCCCTCCAGGACCAGGGATCACACCCCTGCCCTATGCCTTTAACAGCATGCTATCACCTCACTTTACAGCCCTTTGACTGTATAATGAACAAAACAGCAACATTTTGGTAATTTACAAATCCATGGAGTGTGCGTTTCCTTTTGTATTTAGAGGTCTGACAATGTATGAGGGGACAAGATCAACATGAAACATAGAGACAGTATTCCAGACAGAGACAGACAGACAGACAGACATCCATTAAGTCTCATGACTTAATGGAAGAATCGTAATGGAAGAAGGCATGGACGCCAGACTACACGCTCCCCCCTGAGAAAGCCTAAAATAGTCGAGTCGAATAATCAAGTTCACAATATCAGTTTCTCACACGTCACACACACACACACACACACACACACACACACACACACACACACACAATAACAGGAGCTCTTACCTATGAAGGACCTCTTGCTGGTCTTCATGCTTTTGACCTTCTATTATAGCTGTGTCCAGTCAGGACCTCAGGTGAAAGTGTCTTAAGCACCTCACCCAGCTTACGATATGTAGTCCATACGTACGTCGCCTACAACTATACTTCTCCAGTATGTCTCTCTCTCTCTCTCTCTCTCTCTCTCTCTCTCTCTCTCTCTCTCTCTCTCTCTCTCTCTCTCCTTCTCATATGCCACAGCAGCGCTCGTACGGGAAATCTACAGCTCATCTGCAGCTAAAAAATCCTTTCGCCCCACGTCACCTCCCCTCTCTCCCCTCCTCTCCTCTCGTCCTGCGAGCGGCACCGAAGCGACGCCGAGCTGCTGAAACCACCTGAACCCCCC
>JAODOY010000003.1:1551659-1568854 GCA_025399855.1 Forbesichthys papilliferus | reverse complement strand
TACACCCCTAAGTGAAAATGTCCAAACTGGGCCCAAAGTGTCAATATTTTGTGTGGCCACCATCATTCTCCAGCACTACCTTAACCCTCTTGGGCATGGAGTTCACCAGAGCTTCACAGGTTGCCACTGGAGTCCTCTTACACTCCTCCATGACGACATCACGGAGCTGTTGGATGTTGGAGACCTTGTGCTCCTCTACGTTTAGGAAAGATATGCTCACATATTTGCAAATATGTGAGGGGTGTACTCACTTTTGTGAGATACTGTATATGCTGTGTTTTCAAGTATAACCACAAAAAGGGTAACCCAGTGGTGATATGAATTCAAAAACAATATATACAGTATATATTAATGTCTTTCCAGTATGAACAGAGCCTAGGGGCAGGCCAGAGGGGGAGGAGTGCTAGCAACCCAGCATTGAGGTGCCAGAGGTACTATAGAAGTACTCCAACCTAAAACAATGCCTTCGTCAGGCTGGTATCAACCACACAGGGTTTGCCAGGGACATATTGAGGAGTGAACTGTACTGTACCTTTAAAGGTGATACACAATATTGTAGGCTAATGTTAATACAGCAGCAAACAACCACTTTCTATGTAAAGATACTGTATAGTTCAGTAATTGCTCCCTCAGCAGAGAATAACATCACATTCCCTCTGTGTGTGTTGGGTCTGTTATTGGTTTTTCAGTCCGGGCCGACCACGTGTCCATGTTAGCGCGTGTGTGTGTGTGTGTGTGTGTGTGTCTGTGTGTGTGTGTGTGTGTGTGGGCCACAAAGCATTTGATTTGGTCTGGATATCCTGGTGCGCTTAGTGGTGACATCTAGTGGCAGAAAGTCATACAGACCCACATTCAGGACATGCAATACAGTTATGTAAGCATGTAGTGAGAGCTCACTGAAACCTATACAAGAAGCAACATTTGGACTGAAGTTACCAGTGCTTGTGTATGGCACCATTCCAGAGCTTGACATAAAGCGTTAAAAAGAACATCCATCCAATCACGGCCCAGCAGGGGCGTGCCTTCTTCACAGTGTGTTAAACCATAAGTGAACACCAGCTCTAGTAGGGAGTCAGGAGCCACACAGGCAGTCAGTTTGATGACTAACCTGCTACTACATAATGGTGTGTAGTACTTGCTATGTGATTTGTGCGTCTATTAACACCGGAAGTTATTTCCTTGTGTCTAATGATGCCATCCCATAATTGAGAGTGGACTATAGTTTGCATACCATATGTAGTGTCTGGCATAAATGACAATTAGACCTGTGTTTGTTAGTAGAGCGTGAACACATACATATGACCACATCCTGGATCATTCGCTGCATGTGACACCACCCTCATCGTCTACAGCCTGGACAGTGAAAGGGGAGCTCACAGCAGGCTGGCCTGGCACAGGACCAGGTGGCAGCTGATGGAGACTAATTACTGTTGTCGGGTGCGAGCCACCATGTCTCCGTGCCCGTTACGCCGAGTGCCTCTCTCCCACTGCGAGGCGGGGGGGTCATTTCTTTCCCGCGGTCGGCCGACCGCACTGCGGCGGCGTGTCCGCGCGACGTGGACATCTCCAGGCTAAAGCGCATGAGGCAACGTCAGCTGCAGATTTACAGACGAAGGAGGGGTTGTGTCTGTGTGCTCATTTCCCAGATTGTCACCCTTGGCTGCTTTTTAAAGTCTCTTTCTCAGCGGGATAAAAAAGTGATCAAGTTGCCGCCTGTGACCTACGCACCTGGGAACACCATTAGTCATTATGCTAACCATTAATTTCTTATCGTGAGTCACATTGGATGAAAGCGTTTGCTAAATGGCTGAAAGTAAATCAAATAGAAAAAAAGCTTTTCTTAAGAACTGGAGTGTAAAGTAAGTAATCTTAACTGGGTTAACGTATAAAGCATTAAGAATACCATAAGGGGAAATGACTGAGCTTGATAACAGGCAGTGTCCTGTCCTGTGCCGTGCTGTGTTGCCTGTCCAGCCTACAGTTCCCTGGCTCCAGACATTCATTAGACTAATGGGAAGCTAGAGGCTGGCACAGAGAGCGCGGCTATGGGAGGACAGGCAAGAAACAAAGGCCAATGACTGGTGGCTGTTAGTGCCTGCTGCTGGCTCATTCACCCTGCTATGGAGTCACTAACAACACTAAGGTGGTACTGACTGACTGTGTGCTAGCTTGTGGCTTAAACCCAGCATACAAAGGTCAGCTACAGTACAGTCAAGGCTAATGCCAAAACATTACAACAGCAGCCAACTGACAAGTGGCTAATGTCTGCGCTGTTCAAAGATGGCAGGATTTGTGGTAGCTGGCCGTGGTCACGCGAGCCAATGTGTACATAAATGTGTACGTAAATATGAAGAGATTAAACTTGACGCATGAGAACGTCGGCAGTGTAAGATGTCATAAAAGAAAATGAAAAAAGAGCGCGTATTCCTCCAGCGTTGTGTCGCACGTGGCCTTTGCTGCCTGCACTCCCCCCCGGGACACAGCCTCAGATCTGGGCACACACAGATCTGACAGGGGGTGGGCGGCAGGAGGAAAGCTGACGGATCAAAGAGTGTGACAGGTGACGGAGGACCAGGTCTGCTAGACAGAACGACGCCTTGCATTTTACACACCACAAACACAAACACACACACACACACACACACAGGGGAGGCGGCAGGAGTACAGATAAGAGCTGCCAAAACCACAGAGTGCAGATAAAGAGAATCCATTGTGGGAAAAAGTATTGGCCTGGATTATCATTACATTAAATGAGACATACAGCACCCAATGCATTTGTAATGACTTTACTTTCAAATGTGCAGTCAAGATTGTTGATAACTATTACTATTACTATTACTAGTTACTCTTTTTTGATACTATCAAAACAAAAACACCTCCCTTTAATGCCATAGGCTGCTCCCTCAGAATCTCCACCCCCCTCACATTGGCCCCACGGCCGCCAGTCGTATGCAGACCCTGATCCTCAGCAACCCACCTGCACACTTGGTCCGGCTGACCAGGGGCGGTCCGGGCGCGCCAGTGCCCCCGTCTCCGGGGCGGGTCAGCAGGACGCTGATGCGGTACTCCGTGTCGGGCTCCAGGTGCCACACCTTGTAGGTGAGCGAGCCCACGCCGTGGGTCTCGGTCCAGGGAGACTGGCTGGCCCGGTACTGGATCTCCCTCCTGATGACGGGCCCGTCCCCCACGATGGAGTTGGTGTTGAGCTGGATGATCAGGTAAGTGGGCCCAGCCCTCAGGAGCTGGGGGGGGGCGATGGGCGTAGGAGGCACTGGATCGAGGTGGAGAAACTCATTATGCCTGGGTACTCTGAGGGAAGTCATTGGTGTTAATTGTATTGACCTGAATAGTCGCTGGTGAATGTTCTCTGCGATATTAATAACACTATTACAATTAATCTTATTCAATTCTCATTCTGACATAAATAAACAGAATCTGGTCACAAGGTTTGCTTTAATAGTGTGCAGCACCCACAAGTGTTCATCTAATCTTGTTAACCTAAAAAAAAGAGAGAAAAATACATGTTTTAGGTCAGAAAGGATCTGAATAAAACTTTGGTTCTCCTGCAGCCACGCAGTGAAACAGCTGGCTTCATTAGTTAGTGTTCATTACCACGGTTTGTGTTTATTAGCATCACTAGGCAGACAGTGTGTTTGTGTTTATTAGAATCACTAGGCAGACAGTGTGTTTGTGTTTAGTGCGCCTGCTATTCCAAACCTGTTTTGTCAGGAGCTAACATTGTTTATCGTTTTGCTGCAGCGCAATAGGCCAGAGGCAGTCTGGCCTCATAAGAGCACATGTATAGAACATACCGGAGTTCTGATATTCAAACAATGCATGCTCAACATTGAACTGTAAACGACACTGGTTTGAAAGAGGAAAAAAAATCTGACAGAAAAAGTATTGGGACCAAAATAAAAGGGACCAAAATAAAGAGTAAGTTTTCTCCACCACTTTCATTTTTTGGGGGAAAATATCACTAACATTATTTATGCTCGGCTGGATCTGTGACTCATTTTAATATTTTAATTATGGTGGGACTGCAGGATTCTATTGAAAGGGGCAAATTCTTAATTTAATTTTTTTCACCAATAATGACTCTGAACACAAGCTTATTTGCATGAACGGCAGTTTGCCTAATTCTGTCTTCTGCCTGTAAAGTAAAGCAAAGTGGAGGAGAATTTGACACTTATTAGCGCAGTGTGAATAAAAATCCACTGCACATGTTGACAGGGGAAAAATAGGTTTTATTTTCACATAATTCTTTAGCGGAGCACGACAGAAACGTACATATAAAAAAAGGAAAAACATGTGAAACACGATTGAGGACATTCCCTCAAGCTATAGAGCGTGGAGGCAGATAGAAACAAACATGGCTGTGAGTGTGTGTGTGTGTGTGTGAGGGGGGGAGGCATGAGCTGAGTGACCAGTTGGCTATGAATGCTGGATAATTGTGGTTGCATAAAACATCAAGCACTATGTTTACTTCGCCCAGCGGGAGTGTGTTTCTGTATATCCCTCATGAAACGTGGCCCCTGTGTGGTCCCTAGACCTATAGTATATTGAAACATGTTGGAGAGCCCTTATAGTGAGAGTTACATGTAAATCAACACAATACAGTACAACTCTATAATACAGTAGTTAGGGAAAATATAGGGTTCAATTGTAAGTGATGACATGTGTGTCGTCTCACCTCTAACAATCAGCTCTCCATAGTTGGACACAGCGGCTCCGCGCGTGGACAGCGTAATGCAACGGTACAGGTCCTGCTCGCCGCGCTGGGCCTCCACCTGGAAGGTGGCCATCACCCGCTTGTGGCTAAGACGCGACAACGCAGCCGTGTCCAGGACAACGCCGTTGCGCCGCTGACAGACGCACGAAAACCACACACAGTCATACAAACGTCAGCGCGCAAGCTAGCTCACCCGTGGCGCGCGCAAGCTAGCTCACCCGTGGCGCGCGCAAGCTAGCTCACCCGTGGCGCGCGCAAGCTAGCTCACCCGTGGCACGCGTAGGTGATAATGTTTATCCAAGGTGCTGGGGCTAGTCTGATGGAGTGCTTATGAATGTGCAGAGGCGCGTGAAAGAACACTGGAATTAGCTATGTGGGAGGAAAGGATAATGAACGTGTGATGAATGTCAAAGTTAACAATAGCGTCTTGGCTTCAAAGCGGGTTCGGTGACAGCGGCTGAAGTGCCGCGCTGTCTTCTCTTCAGCAGGTGTCGGCGCTAGCTTGCGTCGCGTCCTGGCCAATGGCCTGGGTAAGCCGAGGAGGAACTCGCGGAGCGGTGTCAGGAATGAGAGCAAATGCCAGTCACTCAGCGTAAGGAGAATAGGGGAAAGCTGCCACATGGCGCAGCTACATACTAGCAAGTGGCTTGACATCCGGATGTTGAAATCAGTTTAGTAAGTGGGGGGAAGGAGCAGGTGCCTTCTTGAAAATGATGATATTCTATGTAAGGCTGCTATAGGTAAAAACATCCTGAGGGTGTTGCTTCACACTTTCTCTTCAGGTTCAGCTCCAATTTGATTCATAGTTTTCTTTTCCCCCAATTCAATTGCTATTTTTTTTCTCTTCACAGTTTCCCCATGTTTGCAACTTAAAGTAAAATGTATGTATGTATGTATGGAGAGCTGTTAAGGAAACAGTATACCACACGTTGGTTGACCTGCATTTCAACCTGTCTGTCGGGCATCCAGTACAGTTATCATATCCAAGTTACCATGTTATGTATTCATTTGAACTGGATGAGACAGAGAACAAACTGTAGAGTATGTGAGTGGGAGATCCCAACAGCTAGCGATATGGGCCACACACACGGCAGAAAAGATTATACTAATTGATTAAGAAGCAACATGTTAACAATTTGTTTGCCGTATTTAAACAATGGGAAGATACACAGGGAGATGAGATCCAAATTAGTCCAGAGAGGACTTGTGCCGTGCCAGGGAGATGAAAGACAACGTGGCAATTAGCAGGCTCATGCAAACCACAGCGTTGATGATCTAGCAGCCCCCTCCCCACAAAAACAACAAATGGAGAAACAGACGGCAATAATAGTTCACAATTTCTGCTGCTCACACACACTCTCTCTCTCTCCCCCTTAATGATAAATATCAGGAAGGGCTAGTGTGAGTGTTGGTGGGTTGACAATTAGCGCTGCTAATTCTGTATCCTATCTAGAAGATCACAGTACCATATTGGAGGGATAATGTTTGTATCTTGTTATTTGTGTGTGACAATTTGTGTCTATGTGCTATTGTCTCTTATCTATGTGCTTCTGCGTGTTAATCCTTTGCTTGTGTGTCAGCTGTTCATGTGTGTGCACATACAGTAACACGCATAGAACAATGATAGCGCTGATAACATGAAAACCTGCCGTGTTTCCACCACTACACACTGGCAAGCAAAGGCTACGATCTTGCAAAAAGAGGGGTTGTAACAAAAACAGAGGCACCCAAGAACATTGTTCCAAGTGCTGAAACGATCTATTTGTGTCTGTGCATACAGTAGACACTTAGGGGGACACAACATGTCACAAGCTTCCTTCATTATTTAGCCATAATACAATTAGTATAAGCATGCTGTTCACTTCACCCTGTAATATCATGATAGGCTGCTTCGTCTACAACCTTTAATTCCTCCTCCATAATCCAAATTCTCCCGACCTTTCATCCAGATGCTAATACCTGGCCTCATCACACCTCTCTCTCTCTCTCTCTCTCTCTCTCTCTCGCTCTCTCTCTCTCTCTCTCTCTCTCTCTCTCTCTCTCTCTCTCTCTCTCTCTCTCTCTCTCTCTCTCTCTCTCTCACCTCCAGCAAGTAGGGTTCTGACTCGGTGGTTTTGCCTGTAGCCACGCACTGGAACGTTGCATTCTGGCCGGCATTCACCTCTACGTCGCCCAGTCTGGAGAAATGGGGCACCTTGTCTGTGGGTGCGAAGGAGGATTGACAAACACACACACGCACACGCACACACACGCACACACACACGTACACACACACATCATCATGTTTAAGGAGGAGCAGAGACTCTTTCATACTTTTAAAACATTATGCCAGTACAGCATCTGTACTGGCATAATGCATCTTTTAAATGTTAATCCAAAATCCTTTTATACCTCAGATTGAAAGCAGAAAGGATTAAGACAACGCCTAGTAAATTCTCATACTGTGTTTTTCTACCAGTCATCATAACAGCTTCCACTGGCTATTGTGAAAAAATACAGTGCAAAACAAGACCTAATTCACTCATTGGGTGTACGGAGCGCAATGGTTCATGCAAAACTGTTGAACAAAAATGCCCATGGGAGAAATGATTGTAAGTAAATGCCAGTGGGCTGGTTTTGCCTGTAGTTAATCACTATTCAGAGTAAAAAGCTAATAATTTAACAGAAGGAATATCACTGTGTTCATTTAACTTTGTGATGTTATTCTGAAAGAAAATAGCATGACCAGTTAGCTCCACACATTTTATGAAATGTACTGTAAACATAGAGCAACAATACAAAAGCAAGTAGAATTGATGTGTATTTTTACAGTTTGAACATTAGTGATATGCGTTTTCTAGATTACAGTATTACTGTAATATAGAAATTCTGAATTTAAAGTAACGATATAAACCTTGAAAGCTTTTATTTCAATATATACTGTTATATTCTTTAACCACTGCAAATCTTATGTTGTTTTATTGAATTAGTCAACATAAAACATTGTGATCAAAATGTGCATATTACGTTAACATGTATTATAAGAAATGCTAAGAAATCTTCACTGTGAAACCTCCAATGTTTTGGCATGACCGATATTTAATTTGAGTGACGTGAGTGTGAAACACACCTGTGATCCTTTGGATGTTTGTAAACCCACACTTGTACATTAAATCGCAGACATCGGTAACATAAATAGCTCAATAAGGTGATTGATTTAAGACTAGCTAGCTAGTCCTCTGGTGCAATGGCGTAACAAGGCACGAACGGGCCCCAATGCAGGGCGGTGAAAGCGGACCCTTAACAATATTTGCCAAATTATATTCAAAATTTAACCAAATTTAAATGGCAACAGCTAACTGCGCTGCACTAGCCTACTGACACCATTTCAGGACATGCCTGCATATTGAGCACTATACTGTACACAGTATATCTACTGGCGGCTAGCTTTTATACAGTAATGGTAGTTATCCAGAGCTTGACCAGCTCGGAAGCTCGGTTGAAGTAAGAGATATAAGAGAAATAATCGTGTTCACGGGCCCCTGGCTAACGCCAGGCCCCAATGCGGTTGCATTGTTTGTATTATGGGTAGTTACACCTGTTGCTGGTGTATGAGTCTAACGTGTTCTTTTTTCAGTGTCAACTGCTAGACGTTCAGCTATGCTGACATATGCTGCCAGATTGTTGAGTCTTTTTAATCTGCATTCTGTTCTTCTGTGCCAAGTAGAAGGGCAAAATCTAAGATGCTACAGTACAGTATAGCTAGGATCTTAGTACTGTCATTTATCACCATGGCATGTGCTTGTATTCATAAGAATACATATATTCTGATGAAGCAATATGAGGGGAGGTATTCTCCATCATTGGGTTCATGCTTGGTTAAAGCTGACAAAGTAATCTTGTGAGTGATGTGTTATGGCTCCAATAACAGAGGGTATATTATGACACAAGCCAATCAAAATCAGCTCATGCGGTCCAATATATGACAACTAATTATATACCTTAGTAGAAGCATTGCTATTATACACAAATGTTTCCATTGATAATATTGCGGTTGAATAAAGTACTGTAAGTGTCACATTTGTATGGTATGCTTTTAAACTTTTATGCTATAGAAACTAAATGTACAAATTACTTGAATATTTTAAGTACAATGTAGGCTACATGACAAACAGGCACAACAGCTGAGACAGATTTCCCTCAAACATGTATAACATCTAAACCCCTCCCTAAACACTCCCTAAGCCTAGAACTGCGATTCCCAGATGTTTTGACTCATGTCACTGGTCTCAAGCAAAGGACCAACTGTTTATATAATCAAATTTATATGAATAAAATACATAAATAATAGAAAATTACAGTATTATAGAGCGTAACCTCAGACCAGTCTTGGTCACGAGACCGGTCTCGAGGCCACTTTTTGAAGTTCTCGGTCTCGTCTCAGCCTCAATCGCATTTTTACTCGGTCTTGTCTCGGTCTCAGGAAGACCGGTCAACTGCCACCCGGTGCATGTGTAATTATTAGAAGTAAATCCTACCTTAAATGTCTAATGTTTTACTCTACATCCTGCCATTGGGCAGGCCGGCTGGCCATTTGCAGCGCATCCCGTGCCAAGTAACAGTCAGCAGCCTGGAGAAGCAGTACGGGCTATAGCCTATAAGCAAGGTCTTTTATTTATATTTATTATATTTTGTGTGTATTATTATATTATATTTTATATTTAATTGCTTTTAATAAGCACTCTAAAAAACAAGAAATTATGATAATTTTATGTCTGGCCTAAGTTTTATCCCTAATGTTAGATTTTGCATTCCTGGTTCCTGATTTTTTTTTTTAAAGCAATACAGAATGCCTGAGACACTTATTGCATTATATACAATTATATTCACTTATATTTTGAATTGTCACCTGATCCTTTTTGTATTTTCCTTTACATAAATAAAGACATTAACACCACAATGATACAGAAAAGGCACACATTGTTGCTTAAAAATTTACCAGAATGCAGGAAGTGTTTTATGGAAACAATAATGTAATCTGCTTTGTACAGCATTTCATATTCCCAGGAAGGTCTGATAGATTCACCAAAGCTGATTTTGAATGTACAGACTAGAACAATTAAAAACAATTAAAGGCCAAAAGAAAGGTCCAGGCTATCTCCACAATTAAATAAACTACTGCATCATAGTTTAAGTGGATGGTGTGTAAGCTATTTGTATTTGCCAACAAGGTCTACTCCAGTCAGTTCTCGGGCCGGTTGTCCAGGGCCGATTTTCAGTCCCAGTTTGACCCTGCCACTCGCCGACCGAATTTTGCTCATGTCTGTGAAGTTGGTTATTAATTGGCATACTTTTCTAATGTGTGCATTCAACTGTAGGCCTACAAATAAAGAAAATACTAACGTCATGCCTCCGTCTAATCCAACAAGGTCAAGCGATGAATTGCACACATGCATAATATAGGCTACTGTACAGTCAATGCAGTGTGTGCAAGAAGGCTATATATCTTGCAATACGGGACTCAAACTTGTCTGGTCTCGGTCTTAATTCGGTATCCACCTGCCTTTGTCTCGGTGAAGACTTGGTCTCGACTACAACACTGCGTAACAGTGACTGCCCAAATTTTTGGGGGCTCTGGTGCCGGAAGAAAAATTCCCATTAATTTTATTGACTTTTCACAAAATCCTTATTTAATACGTTTTAAACCTAGAACCAAGCCACATAGCTACGAAAGTGATTGTGACCATAAACAATTTGGAGCATAAAACATTTAATAAAAACTGAAAAAAGGCAAATGTACAAGACTGTGTACATAACATATTGTAATAGTGAAGGAACTGGGCATCCCATAACCCATTGGGAATCCCAGAAAATTTATTTTATTCCTCGGTTCTTCTTAATTAGTTTGTGTATATCATACCATTATACTAGTATAATACAATAGTTTTCATATTATTTATACTTCTAATATAAACAATCTTACTTTTCAGCGCTAGCAATACTCAATAGCCGATATGACTTTGCGGGGTTTGAAACATTTCTATGGTAATAAAACCAAACAAACAGATCCGAAGCACCAAATCAAGATCGCGAGATTAGGATTAGGATGATATACCAAGATGAGATACACCTGCCAGTTCCACTAATCAGAGATGTCACTTTTACATTTTAAGATTGTGGGTACTGTAGTAGTTATCCGTGATATTGCAAATAAATCATGTTTATCTTAAAACAAGGTTGATATCATACGAACTTGTGGCTTCTACCTGAGCATATAGCATTGATTCACAACCTGGTAACTGTTTGGCTTGGTTTCAAGCGTAAAACATTTTATAGAAAGATTTTCCAAAAAGTAAATAAAGAAAATGAATGGGAAATGTACTTCTGGAACCACACTGTTATGCTCTAAACTTTAATTAAAATCTTAACAAACTCACAAACCTACTGTAAAAGAACTTTCGTACCCTTCTGGATTCCTGGCCTAACCTGACATGCCAAATGGATTTAATCTGGGAAGCCATCCATCAAAATCATTGGAATAGGGCAGGCACTTTCAAAAACTACTTGGCAGTTGATTGGATCTGTCTGTCATTGTTTTCATCAATGCATTTTCGCTGTCGGCACACTTGAACCACACCCACAGATATCAGCACAACGATGACTGGTCGGATCAACTGCTACTCGGATTCAGTAGCAAGGATTGTTGACTTTCCGGATTGATTCTCGCGGCAAAGTTAAACTGAAGCTCGCGAGACCATTCTGATCTTGCGAAGCTATTCCTGGCCCACAGGAATGTGTTAGTTTTGGGTGTATATTTATAAATATATATATACGTATATTAGACGTGTAACGGTACGCCAAATCCATGTTCATAATGTACCTCTGTTTTTGAGCCACAGTTCGGCTCCTATGTCAGTTTATCTTTTTTTTCTGTGAGGGGTAAAAACTGGGATTATTTTATCATGTTCTCTCTATAGACAGCTGACTTTATTTTTAGTTTATTTTGTGTATATGACTTGCCACTAGATGTCACACTGTCTGAAAACGCACCAGCTTTTCATCAAAACAAATTCAGTCCAGCTATGTAAACAACAGAGGAGGTAGGATTACAACACAGCTGTTAATGTCGTTCTCTGCAGAACGTAATTTTTCCACTATACATTTACACAGAAAATACTAGTTTGCTGCTCAAACTTTAAAGAACTTTTCAGTCACCAACATTTTGGAATAGTAAAGAGGAGAACAAATGTACTGTAGCTTCATTTAAAGATGCTGCTAAGAGTTACGCAAAGCAAGCAGGCGAAGCCAGCACACAGCACACTGAACGTCGTGTAGGCGACCCAAAACCGTGGACGTTTGTATCGCGGTTTCAGTCTTGTCGGTTTCAGACCTTTACACCCATAATATATATAATACAATCTTTTGCACCTGCACATAGCATGAGAGAGCACATCTACACAGTCCCTCTTGATACAACTGACACCTTTATGATACATCTCCATGGAAACAGACATCTGGCTGTAGACAGGGCGGCAGAGATGGCATCTCTGATCCTCACTCTCATTTTCTTTCTTTTCTTTACCTACCGCTTTTGTCCCTCTGATAAGCAGAGCGGGGGGAGGTGGGGGTCTCGGCCATAATTGATTTCTGCAGTTCGCTGTCTTCTCCGAAGGCAGTCGTATGTTAAAATGGATTAACTAAATATATGGGCACTATGAAATGTACCAGGGCAGGAGACACTGCCTTTTTCTTAATTGAAATACAGCGCAGGCAGGCAGGCAGGCAGGCAGGCAGGCAGGCAGACAGACAGACAGACAGACAGACAGACAGACAGACAGATAGACAGATAGACAGATAGATAGATAGATACGTATTTAAACATAATTAAAGTGCCTTTTATTCAGAGCAACTTCTTGCCAGAACAAAGGTTCCTTGAAATCCTTGAGTGAAACGCGTGTTCAGAATAAAGGCCCAGCCTCTAGAGGAAGGCAGAAAAATGTCAGGCACGCTGGAATGTGAACAGAATAGCAGGTGTGTTTGATTTGTATCTGTCCTGGGGGCTAAACAATTACCTCATGCTGCCTGTGGAGAAATGTGCTCCGATTTAGTCATGTTTACTTGTGTGTGTTTGTGATTTGTCTTTATCTGTGTGCATACAGAGTGTGACTCAGATTGAAGTGTGTTTTTATTTTTGCAATTCAGTATTAATTATATTGGGGACTGGGACTAATAATCTTACACTGTACAGTATATGTTTAGTGGTCATAACAATGCTAGTAAATAATAACTTTTAATGGTAAAATATTATCTTTGATTTGTTAAGTCCCACTTCTACTGTCAATCCCACAAAAGACCATTTGCATATTATGACCAGATGATTTTGGAATGAATGTGTTGGTTGCTAAATGAATTCTAACTTGCCCCTTGGGGATAATAAAGACGACTACAGTCAAAACCAATTTCACATGGATAATAACTCTCAATGTGTTTTCAATATAATATTAATAATTAATAACATAATACAATATTTGTAGTATTTCAAGGAGCTACAGTATACCCTGCATGCGTTATATAAGCTGCTGTACTGAGTAGCATAGCATTGAGCAAACTGCACGATGACAAGCAAAAACAAAGACTATCGCACAAGAGTGAAAAAATGCTACATAACTTGGACAGGAGCGAGTCTGGTGTGGGTTTAGATGCTGAGGTTGAGTTACTGAATAACCCATCAAGACACCGCTTCATCCGCTCCTATTTCAGTTTCAGTAAGCACTACACACAGTTAGGCCGACAGGATGCAACGTGACTGGACAGTTTTCAGTTATCTTGGTGGACATGGACATGTTGACTTATATGGTCTGGCCACGCTCCATTGTGTAGACCTCTGGTCTCCAACCAATGCTAACTGTTGGATCAGTCGCTGTAGTTGGTGTTAGTCGGTTGAAATTTTTTGAGTTTGACATGTCCAGTCGGGTCGGGCACAATTTTGGAATGTCTGCATAGTTTTCCAACAAACAATATGAGCAATATGAGTGTGTTCTGCTGACAACTTGCCATGTACAATGCAGTTTCTGAATGTAGGAACATGTATAAAGCAGAGTTGTGGTAAGAGAAAACCCAAATCGCCGCAAGCAGCAAGCTGTCTTCCAATCGCAATAGTAGCCTACTGTAAAGTCTCGAGTCTTGATTTTTTATGTCGCATTATTTAAGGTCTAAGTTGTCCTGTCAGTTATAGTCTGGGCAATTTGGACAGGGAGCTGGCTTTCTGAACATTCTAAAGAAGTTGGTGTCAGTTGAGCACAGTCTGGTGTGCAAGCACCATAATGTGAACAGGGTTTCCAGACTGTAATAGCGAAAATAAATTGACCCGAGAGCAATAGTCGGGCGGAGCCAGGCTAATGTTGACCCACCTCAGAAACAAACCCATACGGGAGAACCGCATGAAAGCCAAGGTAATTGCTACACCAAGACAGTGGAAAGTTTGTTAATCTTACAGGAGCTTTTCTCAGCAAAATGATGCACCTATTATTATATATTTATGAATACAGTTTTGCTTTATTTACAAGCAGAGCAGAGGAAATCAGATTACAACACATACAGAGGGAGTGTGATGTCATTCCCTGCTCAGGACACATTATATATATTTACATATGAGTGGTTTGCTGCCGCAGTATTAATTTACAATGTCACGGTATAGCCATTAAATAGTGTACATGTGAGAGCCAGTGCCATCCCGGCATCCTTGCCACACCCATCATGCAGGTTCCTATGGCAACACATCTAAAATCCCCATACTTCAACTGAGGAACCAATAATGGCAGAGGGCCAGTGGTAACAGATTGACATGGGATATGTGAAAAATGCCAGACTAACACTAAAATTATAATGAGCACCCTCTGTACCCTGTGAGAGGTCAATGAGAGTTCAGTGATTTAAATTTAACTTCATGGCTCCAAGGTTGTTGTTTTATTTTTTTTATTTTTTTATCATGCCCAGATATGACATCTGCATTTCATAAGCTCCCAAAAATTCCCACAATTACCATTCATAGAATTTTAGCTCCTTAAACGACGCTACGCTAGCAACTACTGATCCCGCATGATGGTTATTTTGGCACGAAAACCACTTACAGTACTTTCCCTGCAGTGCAGCTACAGTATTCTCTGAAGTTGGGTGCAGGGTTTTTACTGGTTAGCCAGGGGTCTTCAGAGCAGTGTGTGGTGTCCAGTGGTGCTAACTAGCTAGGAGACTAGTTAGAAGACTTGCAAGGTTGTGCGGGGCACAACAGCTATGTGCTTTGTGTTGGGGAAGAAGCGCCCCATGTGGTATAACAGGTAAACCTCTCAGAACATAATGTGATATTACCCTGGACCTAGACATCCTTGAGCTTGGTGTGTCGAGGACAAAAAAATCTCAAGGTTCAAGGGATAAAGTCCTAGCTGTCCTTTTTTTTTCCATTTTCTACACTGTACCATCACATTAGCTGTGAAAGAGCCCGACCAGGTGTAACATCGAAGGCAAAAAGGTCAGCCGTTCTGCCAGGTACAAATGGAAAGACCTCCCCCCCTACTGTGTAAGTGCAGCTCTGACGCAAGCCCAGGACAAGGCGTAAGCGCCTCAATTGCTTCCTGTCAGCGCGACTGGACCAAGATTGCATCTTCAGTCGTCTCCGGGAAAAGCGCAGAGGTTCCTGTACTCAGGGTTTCATCACCTCGCTAACCCTCGTAAAGGTCAGCAGGTAAAGCTAGAGAAAGGTCGGCTACTCACAGCAGGGGTAGTTGAGCAGCAAGATGTCATCTAAAGCGATGTAGCCCTGCCGCTCCTCAGAAACGCTTGCCTCAAAGACAACCTGTTGAGAAAATGTTCAGAGTAAATGACTAAGAACTGTAATGGCATACAGTATATGCCAATCAATGAGGCAGAAAGGAATAAAGGTGTCAGTCAGTAAGGCTGATACAGTCTTACTGATAGACAGTAAACCAACACTGTTGGCATGCTGTGAATGTACATTTATAAACACACATTTTCATGTACATGTATTCCTTTGCAATTACTATACATTTAATCATATTTTTTCATATTTAAAATGTAATAGAAATGGGGTTTTGTTATTCAGTCAGCTATACCTGTATGCAGCCCTACAGTACCAACAGTGCAGTATTTGTTAGTTAATGTGCAGTGGTCAGTAACAATTTAAGTAGCTAACATCTAACTTCTAGTTATCAACATTAAAGGCAGGGTTAGTTATTCTGGAGAATGCTTTATAAAGTCAAGCTCAAATCAAAACAATATCCCTCCGCATCCCTCTTTGTATAGTAATTGTTGTTGTGAGCGGTGTTTGTGTTCTATTTATGGAGCCATGTACTGTATATGTAGAATTACAGTACCAGATTGTTTTTTTCAGCATGCATAGAGAAAGGTAAGCTAGCGAAATGCAATTAGATATTAGTTGAATTTGACAAAAAGTGTATTATCTTAGAATTAGCGTACAATAGCTGACTATACCCTTAAGAGTGCCTGTACGACTGACCGGTTTACATTGCATTTACAGTATGTACCTTCAAGAAGCCACAAGAACTGCATAAACACGACACATGTATTAACCATCAATAAATAAATTAGTACTCATTGCCAATTCCTTTTTTGTCTTGTGCTCCAGAGATGAGTATACTGTACATAGTACCTCCAAATATGTGCATGTATGGTATGTTTGTCTATGTGCCTGTGTTGCATAATACAGTACAGTAGTGATGCGCAGGCCGACCCGAACGGGCGGCTTCGGATAAGCTTATCAGAAAATATCGCCGGCCGGTGGGTAGAGTCAAAACGCTGCAAAGCGACATTCCGACCAAGTAGGCCTAAAACATATCTACTGAAACACTGTGTGTGAGCGGGGATTCTTCGATCCACGCTCTCTCAAACCACACACACACACACACACACTACAGACTATGCACTAGCGGCGGTCCAGATCCTTTCATGCCCTGGCTGTCAATATTTTGCATTAGCCATACCTAACTATAAAGTTTGTTAGGCCTGCGTAAACTTTGTCTATTTAGTAGCTATGCAGATGCGCTACAGTATGCAATCGTGTATTATGCTAGCGTAGCATAATGCTAACAGATAAACAAACAAATGTAATAGGCATTTAGCACGGCCGTAGCCTACCGTGTCATTGACATTCTTGCATAAGGACTCGAGGCTTTGCTCTGCAATTATGTCTACGCCAGTGTAAGCTATGTGTCTTTTAAACGTGCATTAAATTAGAAATTGGTATCTCTATAACCAGTGCTATGCAGGCACAATTTGGCGGTTTTCCGGTCGGGTCGGGTTTGGGTTGTTGCAGCGAGTTCAAAATGCTGCAGCTCGCCTGGTATTCAACCAGCACAAGTTCTCTCATGTAACCTCCCTCTTCCGAGAACTACACTGGCTCCCTATTACAGCTCGGATCCAATTCAAGGCACTGGTGCTGGCATACAAGACG
>JAODOY010000003.1:1524151-1546029 GCA_025399855.1 Forbesichthys papilliferus | reverse complement strand
GTTATAACACTCCTATTTAGTGTTGCTATATCACCCAATGCTCATCAATAGTGTTATAACACTCCTATTTAGTGTTGATATCACCCAATGCTCATTAATAGTGTTATAACACTCCTATTTAGTGTTGCTATATCACCCAATGCTTGTACATACTGCTACACAACACTTCCCTACAGCGTCACAATCGACAGCAGTAATGCCCATATATTTAGTGTCACAGCCACCCAGTGCTAGGCAATACTGTTACCTTCATGTTCATCTTAACTGTCTCATTTACCTGTGCTAATCAATACGGTTAGATGATCATGTCTGTTTACTGTTGCTATCACCCAATGCTTGTACGGCAAGCTTGAACCTCTTCTTTAGCGCTAATATCACCCAGTGGGGAAATTGTCATGACGTGCATCAACTATTGTACGCTGTCACCGTGGCAACCCTCCTTTGTTGTCCTCTTCTTCAGTGTGCTGTTTGTCATCACCATGGCCACGGTGTTGCTACCTGCCTCGCCCAGAGGAGAAGGGGGGTAGGGAGAGAGAGAGAGAGAGAGAATAATACAGTAGCTTCTACACAGACGTATACAGTATATACAGTACATGCACATAAATGTACAAACACACACACATGCACTGAGCGTACATATACATGTGCCACTAAGACTTTCACTGACTGTTAATTTACCAAATGAAGTCTCGGCCTAATTGAGACAAAGGCCTTGTCCGTCTGTTAGTTAGGAGCTGTCTGATTAGAAGACATACAGTATATCATCATACCATCTCAACAGCATATACTGTAACACCCTGCCTCTGGACGATGACAGCAGGTGGGTGCAAGTCCACGTGACCTGTGGATCCCGTGGGGTTAACAGCGGCAACGGTACCGCGACGGCGTTACAGCAATGGCGCCCATCCGTCCGTCTGAGGGATGGCGCTATCTGTGCTCTTTGTGCTTGACTGCATTCTGCTCGCTTCTGAAGGCTGCACTACCTCCACGCTCATTTATGAGCCTGTAATTAATTGGAGCCTCTACTTTTTTCATCTATTTTTGTTTGGCTGTTGACCGACGTGCGGTCCTCTCACGCTCTCCTCCTCAGGTCGGCACGGCAGCCTAATTAAGACTCCAGAGGACGGCTAATTGCCGTTGCGTGCCTCTCGGCGGAGCAAGAGAGCCTTCTCTCCCGGCGCTGCCCGGAAAAAGCGCCCAAGCGCTGAATTAAAAGGGGGGGCTTATGTAAGCTTGCGGTCCGACTATTAAACCCCAGCTAACTTTTCTTGTGAGGAACTGCCACTTGATTTAATGGGCCTCATTAAAAGTGCACATCACATAGATCCAGACCACTCTCTCTCGCTCTCTCCGGCTTCGCACGACAACGGCATAACCATTCCCCTCCTCCGCGGCTTCAAAAACCTGCTCTTAAAAATGGGAGGGGAACTACAGTAGGCTAGTGCTCCTGCGGTGCTATTAAAATTGGCTGCAGTACCCTGTCAATGAACAGATTCCCATCATTTGTCTTTCTCTGACAAGGTGCAGGGCGGAGCAACTTAGGAAATATATGGCAGTAAGCAACTGCGAGTTATTTATTGTGAGAGGCGCATGGAGAAATTTGGAGCTGCATTAAAAAAATTGATGATCCCTTTCTAAAGCAGAAATGTTTTTTTTTCCATTAAAAGAACCCGGCCGCTCACGTCTTTCTCGCCGGTGGGTGAAGAACAAACCCACAAGACAAACTCTCATAGGCTCTCATCAGCCAATGGTTTATCAGCTAGAATGTGAACCATAACTTGTTAAACACTAAATATTAATTTGTATTCATATACTTTTTTGTACAGTGTTTTATTGTTTTGCAAAAGACAACATCTATAGCCATTGTGAGCCAACCATGAAATGAGAAAATTAGCAATTCTCAATATACAAAACATAAAAGTGTATCAACCTAAATATACTGGACAAGCCCCCATCAGTTAAATTCACAGATCACAATTGTTTTTGATCTAAATAAGATGAAGCTAAAACTCCCACACATTTTAGACCCACTCTACACATAAACTGAATGCAAGGAAGTAATAATAGGCCATAGATTATAGGAGCTCTATCCCATTGAAATAAAAAGAAGACAGAGCAACATTTTTTACAACACAGATTTGAGTTCAGAACAGTGAACGGCCCATTACTACAATGTATACCCTTGAAACATCCGTTCTCTTCAAACACACACACTCATGGTTGAGAAAAGGCTCTATAGAGAAGAGAGGAGAGGAGAGAGAGAACAACAGAAAAACACATCAGGAAGAGGCTGAAAATGAGTCCAACTCATGCATAACTTCAAACACTCCATCTTCAAAGTTGTATACCATTAAAAACCAAGCCCACTCTCTAGTTTAGGGTACAACATCAAATAAAGTCCAGCATCGAGGGGGCCTGTGCCTAGCTTGCTCCCCATACCATATCCATCCCGCTAGTCCCCCCTTCCCCCCTCCCTGTCCCCCCCCCCCCCCACACACACACACACACACAACATGGACACACCCTTCTCCTTTGGGTATTTCTTCCCACAGAGCAAACTTCAATTGCAAATCGCTCTGCATTCTGGGTAGGGGGCGGGGCCCCAAGAGCAGGTGGTGGTGACAAACATAACGACGCCGGTAGAGAGAGAGAATACAGTGCCGACCCCATGGTGCCGACCGTGTAAAGGCCTACGCGATGATACATAGAGTAGAACTACTTTCCGATTGCTTATGTTACGTAAGCCTGTGATGACGGAGTGGATGGAGTATAATAGCAAAATCATTAAAATGTGGCTTCAGTCATTCATAATTAATGGCAGTGCATAATATCTCAATTATATTTCACTGTATCACATTTCATCTGAAAGACACCATTTCCTATCATGATTAGGAAAAGCATCCACCATTTACAGCCTGCTATACTTTCAGCTTCACTCATAATGGAAGAGGGGTTGGGGCTCAGGCGCAGCTAGGAAGATACCTTGTAGGTGTAACTACTGTATGTACAGTACAGGGTTCTTTCTGGAGATCCAACCCAATGACACAACACCTGGTGTCTCCAAGTCTTTGCTTGGCTTTTAAACCTCTTCCCATACGCTCCCCAACAAAATTCACGAATATACTGATAAACACGTACAAAATCCCGCCCCCGCACTTAAACAGAAAAAAGCTCTTCAGAAACGCACCTTTCCACCCACATATGTTGACATACGCTCATGAACAAACCTGTAATGTTCCATCAAAGCTTATAGCTTCCCATTAAACCGCGGAGACGCGCACGCAGCGGCTGCACGCTCGCGGAGTTAACGCCCACGCACTCGCGAATGGCACGCCTCTCCATCACCGCGCGCCCCATTCAATTACACCTGGCTAATTGTTAAGATGTTGACACGCTGCCATTCAGCCTCACCGAGACAATTAGGACGCGTATTTTTCACATAGTACATAACTATAGGCTGTAGCTTAGCACACGCGTCTGATCTCTGCGTTTAATCAGGGAATCAATTATTTAAACATCCACTTTTGACGAAGACAGCTTATAAGGCATAAATGACAGGTTCTCTCACTCTCCCTGTGTTACTCTCTATAATGCACGCGTGCGCGCGCGCGCACACACACACACGAACGCAGGCACACATGCACGCACACACAAACACACGCACACACACGCACCCATGCATGCACACGCACTGTACACAGTACACAGCGCACACTTTGCCTGAAGGATTTTAATTTGAGCTGCAGACTCCAGTGTCATAGTGAATGATATTAAAAGTCGTATCATGAATAAATCAGGAGACAGAGGACTCACCTCAGCAATGTGACAGATAAGTAAAGGGAAACCGAACACTGAAGAGACAGGGAGATGGAGGGAGCGACAGAGAAAGAGAGGAAATATTCGGGACACATCAGGCAGTGGAATAGACTGGAAGACAGACACAAATAAACAGGCGTGCAAGAGAACAACAGCACATGTAGGCCATTAAATAATAGCAGTTCCCAGCTTGTGAGGCAGTAATTATAGCATTGTTGAATGTAATGTGTATAGCCTACCTTAATATTTTATCTAATAAATGGTGGCTTTGTGTTTTGTGATGCATTCTAATTACAGTAAGTGTGGGTTTCATATGAACTAACGTAAACCCTGACATAAATACATTTAAAAAAAATGTTTTTCAATGCTCGACCAATCTGGTTAAGGTATTTCCAGTGCTACCATTCAATAGCTGGTTTAAAAACATCCTCGCTTTCTTGACTTAAGCAAAAAAACTTAAAGAGACCGTGGTTTTCTTTATGCAAAAAAGCAATACTGATGTTGACAGTGGATTTGACTCAAAGGCAATCACCTTCATTTTGTACATGCTTGCCTTCCTCTGAGCAATTAATCTCGTTTTCCTTTGGATATTCGGTTGATGAATTACGAAATTCCGTTCGTTGGATTCTACTGGGTTCCTCTATTCATTCCATTACATCGCTGCTGGAAACACTCCATACTTACATACATTTTTTCATATTTGTTTCCTTGTGAAACACAGGCTGTTTTGAACAGCAAATTTAATTAAATCAAATTATTTAATTTAGGTTAAATCGCTATCAAACCTCTTTAGAGAACAGCAACTATTAGGGACTTTTTACGCCTATGAAATCATAATTACTATTAAAGGTTACTTTAATGAAGGGGTCTCAATTTACCCACACAGGCTAGTCCAGTCTGTTAGGGAATTACATTTCTGGCACCCCACATTTACAAT
This sequence comes from Forbesichthys papilliferus, assembly GCA_025399855.1. Classification (NCBI taxonomy): domain Eukaryota; kingdom Metazoa; phylum Chordata; class Actinopteri; order Percopsiformes; family Amblyopsidae; genus Forbesichthys; species Forbesichthys papilliferus. The sequence continues at coordinate 1,541,276 of JAODOY010000003.1, read as the reverse complement.
ATATTATTAATTCTGTCCCACAAATAATGTTTTCACAGAAAAGGGATTTTTCATCAGTCAGCTTGGCTAACTTGCAGAGAAATATCCATACACACCTTACAACATTATCACATGCATTGTTTAAATAACTTCCCGTCCAATCAAAGTAGCTGTAATAGCAACATGAAATAACTGTTTAATAGCAATAGAAGTGAAAGTGTGTGAAGAATGGTAGGAAGACAACATGGTGAATATACCCTCCTTTCACCCGCCTCCTTTCCTATACTACTTTAATATATAGACAGAACAAACAATGACAGAACCAACCACAGTCAGAACCAACCACAGTCAGAGCCATTCATCAGGGCTGGCAGGTCAAATGAACAGTGTTTCTGCATAGTGGTGTGTGGGCAGTGTGGTGGGGGCCAGTGCACACCCTGACCCGTTCCCTTAGCGGCCCAGGAATCACAAGAGCAGAATGGCACTGTGCGCCTTCTCTGCACACATCTACATGGAGGGCACGTATGTGTGTGTTTGTGTGTGGATTTGGTGCACAGTGAAGAATGCTAGCACGCGTTTGTAGCCGTTTAAGATCGAATCAGCGGGAGTGCTGCTTTTGCCCCGCACGTTTCTGCATTCCTGTTTTGGGTCACCCCTAACTTCAAATACTGAGGTTGTGTTGGTGACGGTGGGTTAATCCAACCCTCAGGCGAAGCATCAAACTTTCAGATCAGAGAATCAATAATTCAGACGAGGCTTGTCAGGATCCATCACCCAAACAACCAAACGACAATGGCACAGAGGTGATTTACGGCCTCATACCACGCACACGCACACAGACATGCTCACATGCATGTTGTAATCACATCATGAAACGTCATACTCCATTACAAGTGGCACAGGCAAATATGCTTAATGTCCGTGTGTGTGTGCACGTGTGTTTGTGCGAGTGTGAGTTTTCGTGTGAGTGTGCGCAAAATAAAATCTAACAAACACACGTGAAATCTTTCTCTTCGACTCACACCCAAACAAAGGTGCGAGTGAAACACTTTTGCTCTCAGCATACCCGTTGCGTTTTGATTCAGTGCAGTAGGCATCTGAAAGCCCAAATCCTCATTCTTGACAATGGTGCGTCATAGATATACTGCTGTGCCTCTGATGTGCCTGCCAGTTGAAGCATAGCCCTACTTTAATATGGCCACACCGCCCGTCGTTGTAAATCCCAGCAAATCAGACAAAAGAAAACAGAGCAAAAAACCCGTGTCTGTTTGGCGTGTGTGTGGGGGAGGAAGGCAGTAGGGGGTAAGAGAAATTGAGGGATATTTCAGCGCGTGGGTGTAAAATGGCTATCAGAGGTGACTTTAAGTGGGATCAACTGAACGCACAAACACTCGCACACAGAAACACACAAACAAATGGTTTTAGTGAAGCGCTCTCTCGCTATCTCTGGGGCTCGCTCCACCCCAGACGCAAAGCATTAACTCGTGTGGACAGTAAAACTAAGCAGCAACCAACCAGCAGGTGTGTGTGTGTGTGTGCGTGTGTGTGTGTGTGTGTGTGTGTGTGTGCATATCTGTGTGTGTGTGTCATAAAGAGAAATTGCTGACTTTCAGACAGGTTTTCTTGGAGCTCTGTTAGTCCTGCTGGCCCACTAACCTTCCAGTTCAACTTCACAATGACCTGTATGCGCGCATGTGTGTGTGCGCGCACGTGTGTGTGCACATGTACGTGCACCTTTCCCCATAGGTGTTGTCTGGCCTCTGCCCTCACTACGACCCATCTGACCCCCTGCAGTGCTCAAAGCTGCTTCACCTGTCTGAATTCACGACAGAGAAACAGAGCAAAGAGAGAGAGAGAGAGAGAGAGAGAGAGAGAAAGAGAGAGAGAATGAGGGAGAGAGGCAGTCAGATAAAGCGCTAAAAGGACGAAGCCGATGAGGAGAGGGTAGAGGAGAGGAGATTGCATGAGGCGCTTGCTTCCTGTGTTCATCTATATTTCACAGCACTTTCAATTAGCGCCGCTGTGGTTGAAGAGAGAGAGAGAGAGAGAGAGAGAGAGAGAAAGAGAGTGTGTGTGTGAGGGAGCGACGAGTGCTGAGGAGAGTGTGTTCTCTGTGGACCTGCTCCAGGTAATGGCCTCTTCTAGTCTAGCCTGGCTCATGTCTGTGCAGTGTGTGTGTGAATGCAGAAGGTCAGTGGTGAACAGACAAACCATGGGTTTACTTCAGCCAAGCTCGAAATCATCTGATTAGAATTATAACAAATATCTAGCTAGGGAAATTAAACTAATTAGTGAAAGCTGGTTTGGCACAAAATCGTCAAACTTTTGGAGCTACGACCCCCAAAATGAAGTTGCTCATAAACCACTTGCATAAAATACATTATTATTCAAACAACCATGTTCACTGTATTCTTATGTACTTCACAAGTTCATAGGTTCTAATAAAAGTATATTTCTTTTAATCATCTTGCGCCCTTTTAAATTAATTATCCCATAACCCACAGGGAGGTCCCCACCTACACTGTGAAAATAATTTATATGCATGGTATTTCTACCTTTTCAACGGGGTATGCTGACTGGATGGAGTAGGTGGTATAATACTCACTGCCTAGAGTTGTTTTTGTTCTTGTGTGTGTAGGTGTGTGTTCGTGTGTGCTTGTGTGTAAGGCAAATCTGGTAGCTCCGGCTTCTGTGAGTCCAGGCTTACAGATAACTGTGGAACAAAAGGCCCCAAGGTAGACAACCCCGTAGCCATATGCTCTTCTAGCTAGCTAGCTAGCTAGCTAGTGTGCTTTAGCCACTGTATTAGCTGCATGAATGGCTCCCGTGTGACATTTGGACTGTCAGCAGAAGCGTCAGCGCTTTGTCATCACAACCCAACCAACGCCAGGCCAAGTCAAACACCGGGGCCGCAGAAGACGAGCGCTAAAGAGCTCCAACAGCCTCGGGCCCTGGCGAGCATTTTGATGTCAAACATGGCGACGTTTGATAGCAACCCTGCATACATTTCTTAAAAAATTAAAAATACAACAAAAGTCCTGTGTGCCACAGGGCGCAGAGCAGAAGACGTGACCTCACGGAGCAGTGAGGAGTGACGCGTACGGAAATTAATTAACGCCCAGGGAGGGGCGGGCGGGTGGGTGCCGAGGTACCTTTTTTGCCTGGGGGGGTGCAGTGCGGAGCAGAGCAGACCACATCAGCAACCCTTCCCCCTGAAACACTGAAGCCGGTTCTGCCACTCTGTGTGACCTGGCGGCCGAGCCGCGGCGGTTAGCAGCGTATGAAAGCGTAATGAGGTGTCTGCCGTCTGGCTGGGCGTACCGCGGCCTCTGTTTCAAGCCAGCCCGAGCTGCGCCGGGAGGACTGTGATATGATAGCAACAACTGACATGTCGAGAATTGGTCCTGAAAAATATGAAAGAGTAGAGAGGCAGGTAGTGTATAGGGTGGGGGGTGATGATTGCACTGTGATAGATGCAATCTACCTGCCATACACCCAATCCCGCGGTCCTCCCTCCCGCGCGCCACGGGGGCGCCCCCCCCCCCCCCCCCCCCCCTCCCACCCTCTCTCCACTACCCCCCCCCCCCCCCTTACCCTCCTCTTCATTCTATAGTGATTGGCTGCCTCCAAGGTCCTTTGGAACTTTGGGTTTTAATTGTAATTACAAGGCAAAGAAGCACGATTCCTTTGTGATGTTTTGTCTTCTCAAATTACCTCGTTACATTGTGCGCGACAAGATGCACTTAAAGTTTCACTCCGCGATTCCGTTATAGTGCCGGCATCAGACCAAGCTTTTGGTATTATGGAGGGGGAGGGGGGGGGGGCAATATCATCTGAATGATGTGCTGAAAATATTAAGTACTGTTGATGTCTGTGTAATGACCACATGGCCCACATTGCACCTTTACATAGTTTTTATGTTTTTAATTACACAGCCATCCCTTAAAATAAGAGACGGTGAGAGCTGCTAATGCTACCCATGTTTGCCCCATTTGATCTGAGCTTCTCCTTGACTAACACACATTCCTCTCGCATCATCACATATGGTGCTTCATTGATCTGTTTTCTCTGCGTTTCAGCATCTCCACACGGAGTCAAAAGGAGAACTCCCTCGGGCTGTACAGAGTGTGGCCAGATGTATAGGATTGCGTTGAGTTCTGCAAGTCTTGCAAGCTACAGCAAATATTAATTATTTGTATGTATCATAAATGATGTACGCCGATAAACCTGTGAGGTAAATATATTGTATCTGGGGGTACCCAGGTAGACATTGGTATTTGGAGGCAAATGTATTCCAACTTGAGAGTTTGTGGCGGAATGATGATGGAATTATGGAACTCATTGTTCTGTGAATCATATGAACAGAACAAGGTCCTTACCTACCCAATGTTCCCATTAGTTAAAACCATTCCAGCCAGCTGTAGACATGTATAGTATTACATAAATATCGTCCTCAACTCTGCAGCCATACCTTAATATTAACTTCTCCCATCCTAAACAATATTTACAATTATCATTCATGTTGGATGTTGCTGTTTCGCATTAACATGCCAAACAAACGACAAATGTTAAGCATCGCTTTAAGAGCAGAGTCAACTCAAAGTACATACCTTGAATGAAGGTTAATTCAGCCAATCAAGGAAAACAACAAACACTGGACCTTGAATGAATTCCATTATACCTAAAACAATAATTAGGTTTTGATGAAGATATTAAAATCCTTAGCGTCACTGCCGACAGTGACGCACCACCTCCCCAACTCTTCGATTGAAGCGTATTTGTTAAAATACATGTGTGGTTGCTATTATTATACACGCCTGGATCGCCAAGGCTCTTGGCTAACAATATAATCTAACAAGCAGTGCTCAAATTAATCTATTTCTCAAAGTCAACCCGATTAAAACCAATATTGCATATTTGCGCGTGTAAATATCGCGTGTGCACGTGTACGCACACTTAAATAGCACTTTTCTTTTAAAATTAGATTATATAAAAACACACCATCGTAAAGAGCGCAATCCCGTCGTTCTAGTCATGGTCAATGCTTTCAAATACCAGCACGACTGGCAAAATCATCTTATAAAGATCGCGACATGAGTATTAGAATTAGAATTAGAAATAGCACACTTCGCCTTACCTGTGATGAATTAGTTGAGAAAGCTGGCCTCGAATCGACAGATAAATGCCTTTTATATTTAAATGATATTCCATGAAGAAAAGGATTTCAAGAACATCTTATTGTTCGTCCATTTTGAATACATCCCGTCGATGTAGAGGGGCAATTCTTTTGGGGCTGTAGTTCTTTGAGAGGATGTTGGCATGTTACAGCCAAACATACAGTCTGCGAAAGACTACACTGACCATAAAACCACAACTCCCTTCTTCTCTGTATTGAAGCAAACATTTTAAGGGGTCACGTGTCAAATTTGGCCAATCACAGCTCTTGCCGTTGAGTAGGCATTATTAGTTACGTCATCGTTCGCCCCAAACACGTCTGGAATGGAATTTCTCAATGAGGAATAATGAAACCTTTGGACTCAGACTGTAGATTAGTACATATATTAATAAAATAATAACATACACACGCACATGAGTATACTTATTGATTCATATGTGCAAATAAAAGTCCACACACATTTCAAAATTTCTGACATTCATAATAAAAAAAAGTATTTTGATATGTTCACTCACAATTCCCTAATACTTGACAAATATATTCATCAGATGTTGAACTGTAGTCATATAGTGTAAAAGAGCTGTAGATGATTAATTCCAACAAAGTATTGATCTAGATGTCAGGTAAAAATGAAAAAAAAAGTATGTATGCTGTTTTTGAGTTTCATTTACTAAATAGCAGGGTCACCCACATGGAATTTTTAACCTAAGTTGAAATCTCACAAGTGTTTCTTACAGTTCAAACCAGTATCAAAATTACATATATCAGACTTACAGGCTTCATTTGACATCAATTAATGTATGAGCATGCTTTTATGGAGCTAGTGATGAAGAGGATTTATTAAAGGTATATTTAGTCATGCTGGAGAAAGCTTGTTGATATATTGAATTTGCTCATAACAAAATAACTTATCCCTTCAATGCCATATGGGTGATCCTTCTGCCCCATACATTGGAAATGCATTGTGAAGGCAAGATGTTGTTGTGTGCAGCCTGAACCATTTTGTTTGGCCTGCAAGGTGATATTTGGTGAATTTGACAAAAACAGTAAGCAATTGTAAATTACATTATTTTAAGCATACTCTTGCTTATACTGTATCTTTAAGTACATGGGCGGATTAAGGTCCAATGAGGCTCCTGGGCACAAGCATCTTTGGAGGCCCCCCCACCCCCCATTAAATGCCTTTTTTAATATAGGAATGATGCTATTTAGCCCCTTGATGCCGATTGAGGCGTATTCGCGACACACCGGTTCCAGTCTGCAGCCGAGATAGCGTATGTATTCTCCCAATTCTGGTTTGTGCATGTTCAGTGCATACATAGGAACCTTTTGCATGCACTGGTTTATCCTAGGACTACTCCGAGTGGGAACTACATCCGGTTCAAGAAAGCTTATTGATGGATAATTCCATGTGTTTTTGAGGCTGCAAATATTAGGAAATTGTGCTAAAGGAGTAAAGTTGTGCTAAGATACAATTTACCAGCTTATTGTTTGCTTCTACAGTTAACAATTTTGGAATAAACCTCATGTCAGTAATATTTAAGTTATTTGACCATTTCTGTTCGTCGCTAACTCGCTACATCTGCCCAGAATGGCCAAAAATGTTCGTAATGGCTGTAACCCAAGCCGACTTTGGTGCACCACGGGTTGGCCAAGATGCCACATAGGCCTGGGTCTTCACCGAGGCTTCGGCGGAGGCCAAGCCGAACTTAGTCCATCAAGATCGGCTTAGCTTCCACCACGTGTCGCTAATTTGGACCATACATAAAAAATAAATAAAAAATGCTATATAAAAATGTACAATCTCAAATTAATTTAGCATCACCTTGAAAGCAAAAACACACTAAATATTTTTTCATTATTATTGGAAATATATTTAGAGGTATGTACAAAACACATTCAGTGTGCGTAAAAACACATTACTGTAATGAAAGAGGTCAGAGAAGTATGAGTGCCTTTTAGCCTGAGGCCCTAATGGTCAGAGGCCCCTAGGTCCAGGCCCATTGTACCCGGTCCATAATCCAGCCCTGTTAAGTAATGTTATATAAGTGCATTGACTTAAATGTGTGAATATCTTTGCTCAATATGCTATACAGTACATACATTAGAAAAACTACAATGATATGGCTCTATGAAACCTAAATTACTGTTTACATAAAAGTCGGTCAAGATCAACAAGTAAAACACAATTTGCAGACAATACTGTATCTGTTACCTGCAGATTGAAGTCATTGTCTGACGCTGGTACTTATCCCTACTCGAGCCATAATTACTGTCAACCATATACCAACACATAAAGAATGAGTGACAATGATAATTAGCATGCATGCACCACATACACATTTTTCTATTTTGCCTTCCTTATGTGCACGCGCTAGCGCACACACGCACACAAATTGCAATAATCCACCTCGATCGTGTCAACGCTGTGTTCAGTTTGAGAGATTGTCACTCTTGCTAATTACTGTTTAAGATAATCAGTCTGAGAGTCTGGTGCTACAACTCTCTACCATCCCATGGCGTAGTGGGGAATAAGAGGTTTAATCTATGGCTGGATCAGAGCTATCGGGGCGGTGGGGGAGCGAAGCGAGCGAGTGGGCCGGGGGTGGTGCGGGCTGTGGGGGGTGGATTTGAGAAGGAATTTGGGCATCTTAACAAACTCGCTTAATTACGTTCTCTCTCCTCTGGTGGTGGCAGGCGTAAATGCCAGTCCCCAGGGAGCCTCTGATCCACTTTCTGATCTGCGGAATTCACAGCCGAGACGCTGATCAAAAAGACAGAGCGGCCTAGATGCTTCAAACACCCGGGACCTTTTTTTTTCTTCTTTTTTTTTTAGCGCGGGACTAGTCGCTTGTCGTTGAACGGAAGTTTGAATTGTTGAAATCCATGCTTTGGAAGATTAAAACAAAAACTTATTCTGTTTAAAAGAGAAGGAAAATGAGAAAAACTGATTTTAGGAGAGAGAAAGAGATCATTGAATACATAATTAGAATTCTGGCGCAACGCGCTCAGGGCGTTCGTCCCGTTATAGGAGGAATTATTCATAGGAGATGACCTCCACCTACGCTCTCGCTTTTCTAATATACCAGGCGGAGCTTTGATGTTCGCCATCACCTTCCTCCCAAGGGACGCTTTGCTACCCGACAACGACCCGATATAGGTACAGCGAAGAGCCCCCACACTAAAATACAGCTTTTTTGTTTTTGTTTTTAAATACATTTGGTTATTCACCTTGACCAGCTAACCATGCAAAGTGGTTTTGTTTTGTGCAAGCACCCCCACCCACGTGCATGCACCAGCAGCACTGAAATGTGTATGTTAATATATTTTTGTTAATTTTCAGTTGAGTTCAGTAGATAACCATGCGAATGTAAAAATAAAAATAAAAAGTTAAGCTGTTGCAATTTGACAGACAATCTTTGACTAGACTACAATGACCATATTTCTTTTAATCATGACCCCTGTAAAAGCACCATGGTGTTCCTTGACCCACAGTTTGGGAACCACTGCCTAAAAAAAAACACTAACATTTTTATTTTCTTTAGTGTCTCATATTCACCCTTATAATAGGCTTATTTGTTTCAAAATACCGATACCACATAACCGATGAAACAAGACCAAAAATATGTTTAATTGCAGGCGATCTTTATTTTTGTGTGACAATTTTAACATTTGGCTATATGTGCTCATCTGATTTCCATAGGAGTAGTCTATGGCACCAATACATTAACCCTGTGCTGTTTATATGTAGCAACCATTGGGTCAGGTGTCATGAATAACACTTAACTCCTCCATGGATAGAGACTATCCTGTCAAATAATAACCAAATACAGCTGCTAAGTGCAACACTGTGTCCCAAGCATATGCAGGTTACTTTTCTCTATTTCGTTTCAATACATTCACACATATAGCAGAATATCTATATCTATAGTACCTGTAATTGAATGGCGTCAGTACAGACCTACAAATACTTATGTTTGATTAAAAAGAAATCCCACATAATATTCAGTGGAATATTGGAGCATCTCTGAATAAGCAGGGGAAAATGTATTTGTGAGAAAGGTGCATTAGGATGCCAGGGCTGTAAATACATACGAGAGAATGAGAGAGAGAGAGAGAGGGAGAGAGAGAGGGAGACAGACAGACAGAGAGAGGAGTGTAGGTTTTTAAGTTGCTGTCACAGGGCTGTCACACTGTCTGTCAGAATAGATCCATCACCGCGCTGACACGTCAGACTCCACATTAGCATGGCGTGCTAGGAGCCCGTCCTCATTATGCATTCTGTTTAAGACTAACCTTCCCCTCCGCTGTATGAACTAACCCAGGCATCTGAGGCATTTTGATAGAATGGCTCGGTGCGCAGAGTGATGGAGAGGAGTTAGTTATTCCTGAGAGGTAGGTGGGGTGTCTGGCGGCCATCTTCCCAGGTGTACAGAGATCAGCCATCTTGTCAACGGCACATCGCTGAATGTCGCTAGTCTCTCTCGCTCTCTTCTTTCTCTCGCTCGGTCTCCACCACCCTGCCACAGAGGTAATGAGGACATCTAAATGTGTGCGAGTGAGTTTTGGATGTGCGTGTGTGTGTGTTTGAGAGGTGTGTGAGGTTGGGTGGGTGTGTACACAGGTGTATGTGACTGTGTGTGTGTGTGTGTGTGTGTGTGTAATAAGCCTCGTTAACAACCCAGTGCTGTGCCACAGCTGTGTCAGTCCCAGAGGAGACGTCCTACGCTGTAACACACACACACACACACACACACACACACCGCTATCATACACATGCAAATAATAAACACCCATATGGACATACAATATGCACTCAAACACACACACACACGCTATTAAAGACCCACTGGAACGCATCCACGTTTTGTTTGAACTTTATTTTACAGTCACCAGATGAGCAGATACATCATTTTAGAAAAGAAATTGATATTTGCAAAAAGAAAAAAGAAAAAAAAAATTATAATACAATTTTCATAATATAGATTATGTACAGAATGAAATGTAGTTAAACTGAAAACAGCATTATGCCTCTTTGTAGCAAAGAAGACAATGGGAGGGAGAGGTCAGAGGTCACCCCCTGGACCCATCTCTCTAGCCCAATAAATATAAACAGTATATATTATGAACGCCGAACTTAGCCCAGCATTAAACATGCCGGGCCAGTTCTCAATGTATTCCCTTAATCAGTTCTTGAACATCACTGTGTTACGCACATACACACACACGCACGTGCCCGCCCGCACGCACACACACACACACACACACACACACACACAAGAAGCTTGACACACGAGCGCATACTGGGCCAGGGGAAGAAGAAATTACAGTTGGGGGGTACAACAATGGGCCATCTCAAGCCACGAAAGAACGAAAGAGGAAGAAAGCGAAAGGGAAGGTGCATGAGAAATACCCGTCATTGTCCTTGATCAGGGGAGAGAAGTGGCTTTCTGTTGGGAGCCCAGCGGAGCCAGCTGAGTAGCACTTGACATTTGGCCTGATTCAAACAGCCAATTCTACAGGAAACTACTGAGCTGGAAAATCTCTTGCGGTGCCAGCGACCCTGTGTGTCCTCCCACCCTCCCTCTTCCTGGCTAACTACCCACCCACCCCATCCCACATCCCCAGGTTGCCTCACTCTGTCTATCCAGAGGAGGAAAGGTGCCTCCCCCCCCACCCCACCACCCACCTACAGTCTACCCACGCTGTATTCAAAAAACGTGACGAACTAACGACGACGGCACACGGCACGGAACGATCACGACAAACGACAGCAACAGCAAAGTAAACGTGTGGCCGGCTTATGCCCCCCACGGAGGGGCTTCAGGGGACGTGGGGTCTGGCTGAAGGACACAATGAGACACGTAGCTCACCGCTTTACCTCGTCACTGGGAACAACCTCTTTAACACCTCCCCCCCCCCACCCCCCCCCACACACACACACACACACCTCTTCCTCCTTGTGGCTGCTGAGGGAAGAATTATGACTTTGTGCCGATGAGCGAATACACTCACTTGCATAAATCATCCATCTTGTTTGGCGGTTAATTACTCTTGTTTACCCTCCGAGTAACCTCGGGATGGGGCGGTGTGATAGCGAGGAGTCTGCCAGGAGCAGATAGCAACGAATTGTAATCTGCTGACACCGTTTCGCCCCGGCTTGCAACACACGGGAGGGAGAAGGAGCGCTAGCAAGCCTCTGTGTTAGCGAATGAGACAAGGTTGGTTGGGTGGGGAGGGGGGGTGCTTTTGAGGACAACAGCTCCATCAACAGGGCCAGCCTAGCTTGGCCTGACCACCGCGGATGCTTGCTAACGCTGTTCTGGGGTCAGCCGGTGAAGGAGCAGAGCTTAGGCAAGCGTAGCGTGCGAGCCAATCAGCGGGGTTTCTCAGGATGTCCGGGCGGCGCTGATCGTTGCTTATTTCATTACGGGGAAAGCTACATAAATCCACAAAATGTAGAGGAAGAGGCACAGAGGGAATATTTGCATGTATCCTCTTCTATCATCCTCCTCCACCCCAACCCATTTAGTGCAGAGTGACTTTAATCATCACTTTCGCCAAAACACATTAAGCCGGTGTGTCCAGAGGTGAAGGTGGGGGGGGGGGGGGGGGGGGAGAGAAAAAAACAAACAAAAAATAGTGTCACATTAGGTTTGCCATAGTGATGCATCACGCACGATGGCATTACTTTGTAGATTAAAGAAGGGATGTTGCAGATGGCTGTCTGATGGATGACTGTCCTTCTGCTTGAGAGCTGTGAAGGGACATGATACCAGCACGGGAATAACACAAGCATGCCAGGAGCACTCACAGCGCTGCCTGGAGAAACTTCAACTTGGTCTGTCTCACTTCTCCACACATGTGTTCCCTTATCATGAGCCTTGTTTATAACTAAATTTAAGCTTCCATATGGAAACATCTTTTTTTAAAGATGGATTCATGAGAATTGTTTGCTAATCTTGGATGTCCCTCTCACTAAGGTTCCTCCTGTCATTCAGTGAAATATGATGCCAGTGTAGGTTCATTGTCTACCTTTTCGTTATTTAGACTAGTCAGGAAATCATATTTGAAGCTAAACATTTAATATTTTTCTAAATAAAGTATCACACAACTTTTTTAGTCATCAAGGTTGATTTTCATTATATGAAATTCATGTTCTCAGACTCTAATTCTGGATTCAAGATACAAATGTATTCTAAAATCGAGGATTAGTTGGAAATGATAAGATCAAGAGAATCCCTTCAAAGTGCCTGTTATTTATTTATTTATTTATTTATTTATTTATTTAATTTGTCTTTAATTCAACCTGTCATTTATGAAGAAAACTTCATATTCAAATTTCACTTCAAATTTTGAGTCCATATTGAGTCCACTGTATCAGTATTTCTGTGGGAACGTTTATGGTCATGTTGGTAAGTCAAACAAAGAAACAAAGAAAAATCATTTTACCCCCCCTTTATCTTTCAGGAGAAAATACCGCAACGTGGATTGCATCCGTAAAAAGCGTTCAATGTGACTTGCCCTGGTCTTTGTGTGTACTGCATTTGTGCGGGCGCGTGGATGTTAAAGTGCTTCACAGCTTAGGACAGGCTGCAAGGGTACAGGAGCAGAGCGAGCAATGTAAAGGACAGAACCGGGGCTTAGCGCCAGGCAGACAGGCTTGGCAGACAGACAGACAGACCACCTGGAAACGAGAGAGGACCAGAGAGAGAGAGAGATGACAGAGGGAAGGGGCGTTTTTTTTTTTAAAGGGTATACGGGGAAACAGAACGACAATACATATTTAGTTCTGTAATCTCAGAAAAACAATAATAATAATAATAAACAAGAAAATCACAGTCAGTCAGTCCAAGGGTACAGCCCATTGCAAGGCTCTTAACGCCAGAAGATTCCCTTATATTTGATTTTTTTTCTTCTTCCCTGGGATCTGTGGGGATCTATTAGGGCCTGTGGGGGCCTATGGGAGTCTGTAGGGGTCTGTGGGGATCTGTGGGGGTCTGTGGGGGCCTGTGAGGGCCTATGGGGGTCTGTAGGTGTCTCTGGGGATCTGTGGGTGTCTGTGGAGGTCTGTGGGGATCTGTAGGGGTCTGTGGGGGCAGCAGCGAGGGGGTGCCTTTCACCCTGGCACCCAGCTCTGGCTGCTGTGTGCCTGCGCGGGGCAGGCAAAGGCCCCTAGGCCCACGCCCATGCCCATGCCAACGCCCTGGGACAGCGAGCCATCAAAGTTGAAGTCCATGCCCTCCGTGTCCATGAAGTCACTGAGCAGGATGGAGTCCACGTCGCACTCTAGGCCGCCGTGCACGCTCTCCAGGTCCAGGCCCTGCGGCTCCTGCTGGTCAGCGTGGTAGGCCACGGCCCCCCCGCCCCCCTGGTGGCCATGGTGATGGTGTTGCTGGTGGTGGTGATGGTGGTGGTGGTGGTGGTAGTAGCCATGCCAGGGCTCCGTCATGGCCTGGTGGGCCTGTTGGGTCTGAGGGTGGTGGGGGTAGGGTTGGTGGCGGGCGTGGGGGGCCGAGGCCAGCCGACAGGGGTCCTGGGGGACGTCCATCAGGCCGGCGGGGTTGGGAGGCAGGGCGGGGGGGGATGCGGGCAGGTGCGCGCGGGGGGAGTAGTGGGCGATGCTCTTGAGGCCGTAAGGCCGCAGGAGATCACCTCCACCGCCACCCGACGCCCGCAAGGAGTTGTGGGTGTGGAGGCCCGGGGTCAGCTTGCTGCTGCCCCCGCGCACGTGGGCGTACTCGTGGGGCTTGTGGGTGTGGCCGTAGTCCAGGCCCGGGTGGATCTTGTGGGCCTGGCTCGGCTGGTGACCCGGCTGGTGGCCCGGCTGGTGGCGAACGCCGGCGTTCTGCTCGTGCACGCTGCCGTGCTGTTGCACATGCTCTTGGCTGTGGCTGTGGGCGTGGACTCCCAGCACCATGGCCCCGCCCCCGCCTCCTCCGCCCGTCAGCAGGCTCTGCAGGGCGTTGCTCTCCGAGTAGCCCCGCAGGGGGCGCTGGAAGCTGGCTGGCTTGTTCTCCTGAATGGTCTGCATGGGCGCGTGGTGCCGCAGTAGGCCCAGTGGTGGCTGCCCGTAGACGGGCCCGCAGTACGAGCCCTCCCCCTTCCCCGGGCCGGGGGCATAGGGGTAGCCCGGGGCCGGCTGGGGGTAGCCCGCCTCGTCCAGGCTGATGGCCCCCGTCAGGTCGGTGAGCTGGGGGAGCTCCACGGAGGGGCAGTGGCCCCCGGTGCCCAGGGCCGGGGAGCGAGTGCTACCGGGGCTGGGGTAAAGGCGCGGGGAGCCCGAGCAGGACAAGCCCCCCTCCTCGGGCTCGTCGGCCTCCGCTTCGGCTAGGATGGGCGACAGGCAGCCGCTCAGCGTGGAGCCCGAGGAGGAGGTGCGCGAGTGGAGGTCCGTCCAGGCGTCGTAGTCCTCGGTGGGGCCGGCCCCGCCCACGCCCGCCTTGCCCGCGGGGCTGCCGTGCTCGGGGGAGCCCTGGATGCCCGGGCCCAGGCCCAGCCCCCGGCCCTGGCTCTGGACCCTGGACATGCCCCCAACGGCGGCCCCGGCCCTCTTCCTGCTGACGCGGCCCTTAGTCTTCAGGTACTTGGCCCCGGTGTCGATGGAGGCGGCGCGTCTGCGCGGGCCCTTGCCCATCTTGCCCCCCTCCGGGTTCAGCATCCACCACGAGCTCTTCCCTGTGCCCTCGTTCTGCACCCGGATGAAGCGCGTGTGCAGCGACAGGTTGTGTCTGATGGAGTTCTGGAGGACATGGAGAAGATCGAGGGGAGATGGAGAAAAGATGGAGGCAGAGACAGAGAGAGGGATAAGCGTTAAACGGCACCCGGGGGAACATTCAGGGTTAAATAATCATTTCTTGGAGCAACAACACAAAAGTCATTTCAAATTACGCTCAAACTATCAAAAGGCCACACTGAGCGAGAGAAGTGTAAAAATAGAGCGAGGGGAAGGCGGGGGGCTCTTCGGCGAAAGATCGATATCCACTGCCCCCCTCCTTCTTCCCCCTTTCCCACCGCGCAGCCTCCGCTCTCCGCACGCGCTCACTGAGTCATAATACGGACAGGGGAGGCAGGCTGCCTCCGACATCAAACCATCACCAAGGTTACAAAAATGAATCACACAAGGCAACCCAATCACAGACAGACCGTATCGATTGTAGGGCCTCAATATATGAGATCCAGCCAACAAGCGGAGGGAGCGAACGAGAGAGATTTGGATGGAGAGGGCTTGGAAAATAACTATATTCCCACACAGCAGTTGGAACAAACACAGCAAAGCAAAACACAGGACCTTCCTTTAAACGTCCTTTGAAACAGTGGCACAATTAACACGACCGAGCGTTTATCTGTCACCGTACGGTGATGAAGTCTGTATCCCCCAAGTGGCTTTTAGAGAGATGTGTGTAGGATAAGCCTCTCCAGACCTGTGTTTAAGTGTCTGAATGACGGATCTATAGATAATCCCCGAATCTTGGCGTTTGAAGCTGTTGGAACCTGGTGAGACGTGTGCCCGCTTAACGGACGGCTTAGCGGGAACGCAGTTTGCGGCCGGCCAAGTTAGTCTAGAGTACAGTGTGTTCGTCCAAATCTCTGCGCATGCATCATTATTCACACACTGCCTTTTGCGTTTCCCCGGTTTGTCCCTCCTGTCTTTCCACCCCTCAGCTTCTCCTAGCTTAATACTTTTTTTTTTTCCTTTTTTTTTCCCTGTCTTTTAGGGGTACAACCTTCCTGAGGCAAGCGCACATGCACACACACACACACGCACACGCGCACACGCACACATGCACCCCGCCCCGCCATCCTCTGCTCACACTCTTCTTCTCTCTCTGGAGATATCTATCTATTTCTGCCTTGTTTATTACCGGCACATAGCTCACAATCTCCGTCTCCGGCTATCTGAGGTTCCCCTCCGTCTTCATTCTCTCCCCGCCTCCAGTCCAATTTTCCTGCTCTCGGCTCCATTCATCTCTCTCTCTCCCTCTCTCTGCCTCGCTCTCTCCCTCTCTCTCTCCCTCTCTCTCTCTCCCTCCCTCCCTCTCTCTCTCTCTCTCTCTCCCTCCCTCGCTCTCTCTCTCACCCTCCCTGCATCTCTCACACCCCCCCCACAACCCTCCGCTCGTCACCTCTCGCTGACACAATTTCCACCCCCCTCCACCGCCCCGCCTCTCCAATCCACATGGAAACACACCCAAATCACAATAACAACATAATACACACACACACACACACAAACATAAAGTACCAAAAACAGAAAAGCATGAGGAAAAACAAATATGAGATGCAAATTCGTGTCCGAGGTCAGCTAACCGCATCCCCGTACAGGTGGTGCGTGGCGTAACGACGCCGCTGAAACAGCCAAAACGACTCGCTGAGGAGGTGATACCTCTTCCACGGGCGTCCATCTTATTACCAAACGCATCCCAGCAGCAGGTAATAGGCTCCTCTCCGTGTTTATAGCCAAGTGCGGCTTTAAGTGGGTCGCAAATCTGCAACACATCACACAGGCCCTGGCATTCTCATTCATGTTGGATAGACACCCCCCCCCCAATACACACACACACACACGGCCAAGCTAATATTAATGTTCTGCCAGGCCGGTGAAGATGTGGGGTAGGGTGTCCAATCTCCCCCCCCTAAAGTAAAATACACGGGGGTCTGGGAAATTGCAGCGTGCAAGCGAGAGCCGACGGACGCCACGCAGTCTTTCACGTGCGCGCGTTAATCAAAGCCCCGAGTTGAACAATGGCGGCGCGTGCGAGGGGGGCCGTCGTCAGGTGATCCGAGAACAACGCCCCAGCGAGCGCCTCATAGCCGCGACGGCTCCAGCTGGGGGTAACCATAGCAACAGCGTAAACCCAAAAAAAAAAAAAAAAAAAAAAGGAGACAGAAGGAAAAAAAAAACTGGAGTGGGGAGGGAGGGAGGCAGTTGCAGTGTGTGTGTGTGTGTGTGTGGGGGGGGGGGGGGGG
>JAODOY010000003.1:1471392-1524051 GCA_025399855.1 Forbesichthys papilliferus | reverse complement strand
GAGAGAGAGAGAGAGAGAGAGAGAGAGAGAGAGAGAGAGAGAGGCAAGCAACAGCCATATGAGGATAATAAATGAACTAACAAGATTGACCTGATATTAAAACAAAAGAAGCAAGGCTGCAAGGTAATTGATAAAACATTAATGGCTTAAGTAAATATAAACCGCATAACAGAAAAACATAAATGAACAGAATACACCCCCCACCCCCTTCCATTTTAAACGGCTCACAACAGGCTCTAAAGTTGCAATAATGGTGATCTGGACATTGGTGTCAAATACATTTACCAAAAGCAAGGTGATGATGGAATGATTGATAGCAGGCTACCAGCCATTATTACTATTTTACTGATCCCCCCCCCACACACACACACACAGTCAGTGCCTTCTCTCCATCTTGCCTTCCTCGTAAGCTGCTCCTCTCAGAATCTCCCAGGAGCCATGCCAAGACACTTATATGATGGCTAGAGCAGGTGAAGTCAGGCTTTACGGCCATAATCCTCAGAAATAATAGCCGGTGGTGTATATTGGGGGCGGCATGCCAAGATGACTTGTTTTAACTACAGAGCTAACACTACAACAGTGGGAAGGTGGACTGCTTTTATAAGCTATTAGATGACATATCAGAATATATACAGATGCAATTGATGAATTAACAAACTAGAGATACAAATACATTAAATGACATTGATAAATAAAATTCAAAACATGGTACATGTTGGTTGGTGGATGGTTAAAATCCTTTTGGTTGAGATGCTCCACCTTTCTTTGTTCAAATCGTTGTTAGAATAAAATGCAACTTTAGCGCTACGGAGATAGGGATAACCTGTTCTTCTGGACATGACATCTGGAAATTGCATCGCAGGCCTGATTGTTAAACGATGTTAAGAAGAACAATTCATCTCACTCACACAAGAGGCACTATTTAGCGGCTAATGCAACTGGAAAAAACAACAGCAATGTTTTGTTACATAACTTATTCAAATCAAACTGAAGTGTGAGCTGCTGTAAAGCCCCGTGGTCCAGGATAAGGCTATATAAGGAGTGAGGGTGTTGGCTTTTTTCCCGGCCATGACTCTTTGGCATATTTCTTCTTGCGGGGTTCGTTGAGCGGCTCCACCGTGTAATGTTGCGGGGGCGGTGCGGGGGCGGGGTTACGGCTGACAGGAAGCTGTGATGTGGTGGGGCTCAGCTCCACCTCAGGGGCGGGGTTGGGGAAGGGCAGCACCACGCCTCCCACATTAGCCCCGCCCCCCTGGGCTGCAGAGGGGTGCGTACCGGCCTCGTGGCTGGTGGGAGGCAGGTCGCCGTAGAGACCGCCGCTGCTGAAGGGAAAGTTCTGCATCCGTCGTGTCCCTCCGTCGTCCAGGCCCAGAGAGCTGTGGGCCTCCGGCCTCTTCTTCTGCGTCAAGGTACACACAGGAAGCACAATGTCACGCTTCACAGTGTCTGAGTCCAAATCCCTTACTTTAAGGTATAGTAAGGCTAATACACTTTGTCAAAGTCACCAAATATCCCCTCGCGTTCCACCAGCTTACCCTTCTGTGTGTATGAAATAATTATATTATTCTGGTACTTCTACACAGCCCTGCCTCTGTAGGAGGCAGGGCTGGAGCACATAGGAGCACAAAGTGGTGCAGACTGCTAACAACAACACTATCTTAACCATAGCTATGTGTTTCTAATGTGTGGGGCAATGTGTCTGCGGGAGCACCCTATGGCATTGAAGGAAAAGGTGTTTTTGTTTTGAGTTCAAAAATCAACAAACTTTCTCCATAATTACTTAATATACCTATGTCCCACATACTATTAGTGCACACAGTATTAATAGTATGTAATGCATAAGTCTACCATAGTAAAATCAGCATAAAACTATAGCTTCTTTATTTTGACGTGAGTTAAATGTCAAGAAATTACATTTGTTACAATATATTTGTATAGACAAATTAAAAAATATTAAAATTAAAATGTTGTTGCTCAACTGTCAGTGAGGCCAAACTTTAGTAATTGAGTATTCTACCGATTATTACATCGATTTATTGATGAATCAAATAGATGTTGCTTTATTAGAGTATTAGTAAATATTATTAGAGTATTAGTAAATATACAAAAGATAAAATAAGAAATATCATATACTGAACAACAAATGTGTTTCTTTCAGAAAAATCTAAACTTGTATTGCCTAAATTGTATACAATATATTTATGTCAAAACTAATTTAGTGCATTTAAGTGCAATTATTTGGGAGAGTCACGTACAAACACAGAGTCCTTGCCATCTAAACTAAACTTAATATAACCCTATCTGCTGCATTGGATTGGTGAATTGTATTCTCCAATTGCTAATTACACCACTTGATATGTTTGCATTCTGTGGTGTTTTGTGCATTGCTGTGAGACACACACACACACACACACACACACAATGTGTGAGTGAATGAGTGAGAGACTATCATGTACTGCATATAATAACATGAATGACCTAGGGTTCACATATTGACCCTGCATTTTATTTTCTGTGGTTCATTTCTTTAGCAAAATACAAAACTTCAATCAAGAGACTAAGCAATTATTGCGTTAATTAGTCACTGGCCTGACCTATGTGGGCCTTTCATTCCTTTCACACAAGACTATAGCTCAGCGAAGGTGGAAAATACTACTACATGTATTATTTAAGCCAGTATGCATATTATCTAAAGCCTAAAATAATAAGTAGCCCACCTCTTTAATTCTTTACTCTAGACAGTTAACGAGCAATCGTTAATTCTGTCGGCACCACTAGTTACACACAGATTTTAAAAACAGAGACAACTCAGATAGGGGTCTATTAGACATAGCTGAATGAAAAAACAGTGAAAACTAACAATTATATTCTGTAGCCAGGTAACAAAAGGAAACATTGGCAAGGAGTAGACCTAAAGCAATTGTTTGTCAGGTAAAAGTGACGTCTTCATTTGACAAACGAGGTGAGCCATCGGCTCCACAGGAGAACATTCACTTCACACACAACTAATTAGTTGTAATTTGATCGGTGAAAGGTCCAGGGTGGACCCTTTGAAGGATTATAAATTGAGCAATGGACACATTCTGACTTAATGACCGCTTCCAACTTCAAAAAGGTATGAGACACTTCTCGTTGCCTTTGTATACATGCTGGTAAATCTAAATTAGGTAATTACTTTGATGTTACAATGTTCTGAAGAATCTCACGATCAAACGTGTAGCGTGTCTACTTTGACACAAGTTAAAATCATAGAAATTTGGTTTAAACAAGTTTAAATGCGTAAACCCTGCTTTCTTCATGTCATGACCACAGCATACGACAGTAGGCCTACATAGAAACACATTGCACAGCACTGGTTCACATTGTTCAGTAATGTAGGCTTGGAATTCGCAATGACGCAGTACAGATGTCTGTATTGTTGTTATAGTATTACAATATCAAATTGCCTACCATTAATATTAGGAATTATGGCATGAATGAATATGGGCATTTGTACCTTTATTGGGACAACAGCTGTCTGGATCATGTTCCTAAAGCGCCCGATAGATGGATCAACATCCTCTGGGTTGAGACAATTGTGAGAAAGAAACAGATTTAGTTGTTAAAGATAAAACATTAACTTTATTGTCCCCTCAAATAGAAAATTTGACTTGGGCTTTCAACCATGCCGCCACATTAAAAAACAACCAATCCACACATAAGACATACAAAAGGTGTTCCTGAAAAAATAAAACATACAGCACGATTCATAAAAGCACCCATATACAAACAAAGATAACCCCAATAGAAGCCAAAATCCACTTAAACCCCCTTCAATTAAGCTTTCCTTATCTTCTGCTATATAAGCTTATTATTGACTCCGGGATGAATTAATTATTCTATTCAAGCTGTAACAGGGCACTCTGAACCTATTCCCAGAGGGCAGTAGCTGATACCAAGCGTGCAGAACATGGGTTGGGTCAGTAACTATCCTCTTGGCATGCCGTAGGGTAGCCTGTTCCTATGGTAGCCTGCATCAACCAGACTAATTTGGAACTGGACAGGTTGCCAAACCAAACTGTGATGCCATATGTGATAAGGCTCTGTAAGGCTGCCTGCTAAAAAACGACCACACATTCATACAAGTTGACGCAGAAAGTGCAGATACTGTCCACATGAACGTTCCATGTAAATTATCTGTACAAAAATTTAAAAAAATAAAATAACCAGGACATTTGTATGAGGAACCCTGGGAGATAGTTTCATCATGGATGACCATGGATGACCATGGTGACCAGGCCTGGTGGTAGACAACACCCTGCCGTGACTATGACTAGTCCATGTTGTGCAAAACCAGCTGATTTCAATGGTTAGTGACCGCCGTGATCATCATTAAAAATAAATACAGACTTATTTCAAATGTACGACAAGATGTTATGCAGAAATTCTAACATTTCCCAAAGTAGAGACTATATTTCCCACAGGCCCCTTTGCCACCAAGACTCTCCTGTGAGAACTGTGTATTATAGAGAGACAATAGAGTTGAGTGTGTGTTTGTTTACCTGGATTAATGATCTCCTCCTCCTCACTGAAGGACACGCGGGAGCTCCTTCTCCTCCTCTTAGGCCTGGGTATGTCCAAGTTGCTCTCCTCGATGGTGAGGGTGGAGATGCGCTTGTTGTGCGCCGTGTTGAACTCTGTCAGGTTCTGGAAGGATGAGTTACCGTTTATTAGCGGTCCGCATTCCTCTCCACTCCTCCGCCTATTAGCATTAACAGACTTGGACTGTTCTCTACCCCTCCCCGTACAACCACCCACACTATACTGGACATAACTAATCAGCCCATACAGAAATGTGCACAGAAAAACACCTGGTTTAACTGAAACGCAATCAAAGAGAGGATCAGGAAAATGAGGATGTCCGTCGCGGTACCTCCAACTCTGTCTCTTCCTCTGGTAATCCCAGAAGGCCTTTCAGCTCTTCATCCTCGCCTGCCTTAATCTCGCCTGGCGCGCTGCTGGGAGGCAGCTGGGGCTTTTCCCTGAGTGTGTAGACACGTGTGGATGCTCCGAACGACATGGTGGAGTCAATAGGAACCTGCTATATATATATATATATACACACATACATACATATTTTAAATTGTCTATTTCTATTTCATTATATATTTATTATTTTAGGTTATTAAAATACACTTTTATTCCATAATCTATCAATAGTTATCTTTAAGAAAAATACTAAATGTAAAAAAGTGAGGGTTCTAAAGTGTATTTTTTAAATAGAAATTCAAATATATATTTTTTTACTCACTGCTGTTGAGGTCTATGAGGAAGACCCTCTTGAGATGCCGGTGGTACACCAGTGCAGAGTGAACCCGTGAACAGGACTGGTGGTCTGTCGTGAAGTCACAGAGATCTGGATTCCTCCCAAACAAGTAGTATTTCTTCTCATCAATAATCAATTTCTAGAGAGAGAAACAATGCAATATAATAGTGTTGAATCATAATTGCTTGTAGACATACAGACCACATGTTGGGCCCATCCATACATTACGTGAATGGTAGAATGCACCATTCAGTAAATCAGTCAGGCTCAGAACAATAGTGTAGTAATTAGAGATTCATGGTTCCCACTCTTTTTCGCTGACAATAAATCTGAATTTCCATTACCTATAATGAACTGAAAAACAGGCCACCAGAACGACGTCTGTGTAAAAGGGACCGCCAGTGTAACGGAGAACCCCGTTTTCCCATGCAGAGAGCGGATGCATTACTAGACGCACTAAAACCCAATGGGCTCTAGTGTGCGTCACCAGAGCATCCATGAGATGCCGGAGTTATGTAACTCACTTCACAGCCCTACTGCCTAGCCACCATTAACACCAGCATGGTGACAATAAATAAAAACTTTAATGTGATGATATTTCAATGTTTGTTGATGCCACACCCAGAAACATTTATATGAATGGCAATTAAAATGTAAAAATGCTTCAAACTAAATTCCATAATATTTCATGATTCAACCCTGACTTTCCATGTCCGGAAAAGACCTGTTAAAAATTACATGAGCAGTGGCAACCACTGCTCAACAAATGTTGTTGTTCTTGTCTAGTACTCTAGACACTAGAAGTCACAAACTGATTTCCAAGGCTTTCAAAGTATATTTTCAAAGTTTATTTTTTCAATGCTTTTTTCTTATTGGACAGGGCAGTGAAGATAGACAGGAAGAGAGTGGGTGAGATACAGGGAAGGATCGAAAAATGGCCTCGGGTCCAATTTCGAACCAATATCCCAAGGCACAGGAAGTTGTGCAACAGGTAGCACCTGTTTTCAAAATGCTTGAATCGTTTTATTATAGTGGTGTATAGCCTAGATGTTTTCCAACAGTATTTATGTTTAACTACAATTGCGCTGCAAAAGGATGCTAGGTGGGTCAAAACAACTGGTCTAGTCTAAACCTGCTTCCACCCAATCAGTAAAGTATCTGCTGTCTGGGAGATGTTTGGTGTCGTGTCACACTGACTCACTTATGACGTCAGAGGAGCAGCGCTCTTCCAGCATCATCGTACCTCACAATGACCGTGCGTTCAGACCAGAGCCGGCAAGAGTGTCAAAGAGACCGCAGGTCATTCACTTTCAACGGCAGCCACAGTCTCTTGCAGGCGAGATGCTGCAAGATAATTTGTCTTCGGCGTCAGGGGAAAGTTTTAGTCCAGTCAGCTTTACGGTATATAGCTATCACGCGGTTTGGCGGAAACAAATTGGAATGTAGAAGTGCTCCGCTCTAGCCAATTCTACTGAACACAACAGGGTAAACATTGGGTCCCATCAAACATTAGTTCCCAACCAGAACAGAGAATAAATAAATTGGCGTGGCGGGTTTCCCAAATCATTTATCATTAGGCTATTTAGTTAAACAAAATGAACTGGAACAAATACATTAGGCCAATTTTACTTACCAACCAGTAACTAGAAATTTCGAGACCACTGAAAACACAAAATTTCAACACCATTTAGGCTAAAACAAAAAACATATACTCACTGTAGACTAAATGCAAGGCGCTCAGCTGCCCCATTTTGACAGCCAGCTGGTCCCTGTCCAGACTGAAATATCTCTTGAACCTGTCGTGGTCCAGCCAATCAACTGCTGCACCAGCCAGTGACTCCCCCTGCTGACAGGCTTGTAGAGCATCTTGAACCCGGAGTGATCTCCGATGTCTTCTCCGCAGGTAAAGCAATTGCAGTAGGCTACCAAATGCAACCTTTCCGTGATCCATTGTCATATTACACATTCGATAAGCGCCCGACTATAGGCAACATTTTCCCTTTAGAGCCTTTTCCCTTAGCAGGAATGCAATGAAACGATAAAACCAGCACCCTGTAGTGAAGGCTACACACAAAAGTATTTTACAAGGCTATACTGTAGTGAACTATGAACTGCATCTTGAAATTGTACTTAGCAATTATCCTACAGAATAATCACGCCACAGAAGTCTTAGACCTAGTTCATTTTGTTTGTTTCATTTGGCCCATTATCTAACAGAAAATTTAGATATTTGACGGATGTTTAGGTCATCCGTCAAATATAAAGTGAAGTAATACATTCTGCACAAAGATATCCGTCAACGTGTTTGTTTGCGGCCCCTTTTAATTAAAGTCTGCGAGACCGAATGTTGCTGCCTGTTTAGACTACGTCAGAGCGACTAGGGTGTCCAGGATACTTGACGACGTCGTCGTTGGCAGAGAGGCCAGAGCAAACGACGCTCTCGCCGGCTGCGGTCTGAACGCATGAGTTTGCCTCATGTATAAACTGTGTTAAAATGCCTTGCCTTACCTCCACTAACTTGTCTCCTTTCACCACATCCAAGTGGAGTCCAGTAGGTGGTTTTCCTGCCCTGGCAACACAAGGGTTTGACATTTGATCAAACACTCAAAGACATTTGATGGAAATACATACCCTTCCTGGGGTCCACAGGGGAAACCCCATAGGAAACACCAAGCGAAACAAACACAAAACACACAAAAACAAGAAACTATGAAATACAAAAAAACACATATTACTCTATTGTCCCAAATGAACAGACATCAAGTTTTTCTTTACTGACATTTTAAACCTAGTATTATGAGTTTAATCAATAAAAATAGGGAGTTCCATTCATTTCATTCAAGAAATCACTGAGTGTGAAGCAAGAGAGACAAGAGAGTAATTTTTTACTGTTTATAGAACTATACAAACAAATGTTTGTATGCAAATGTAAACTATAGAAAATAATCACAAAATAGTGCAATAGCTGTGTATAGGTATACGGTGTGTATACCACCAAATAACCTAAACAACATGTAGTTGCTTAAGTCTTTGCATTTCAGTCCACTCCACTCCTTTTACAATGGGGACAATACTTGATTAATTTAATCATATCTAAGATTATTGTACATAGCTCCATCAATTCTTAATGGATGTTCATAAAGTAAATCACTTTGGTGTACTCTATTGTTTGGACAGGACATTGTCATGGGCATGTTAAGTAAGTTCAGCTAGTATACTAACTAGTCTACAAGAAGAATTTCCTGGAATTATTTCCTCAAGCTAATCATAAAACTCGTATTTGTGCAAAAAAAAGGTGACAAAAACCCCTGCTTTGGCAACGTGGTACCCACAGACTGTTGCTGTCAGTAAAATGACTTTGGGTTTATTAGCTAATTGACAAAAACCCTCATATCAATTATGACCATAGCATCTCACAATCAAGTTAATATTTTGATTTAATACAGATACATAGTTTTCAACAGTCACAGTCTGGGGGCACAAGGGGATTAATCTGAACTCTATCAGCCAATCTGTGAGGGTTAGCAACTTTGGTGCTTAAAGATGACTTTAAAGTGGGTGGATCTTTGGCCAGACCGCATGAACACACTAATGCCAGTTGGCTCGAATTTGTGCCAGTGACGCAGAATTACAGAACTCTGGGCCAATATAAAGAATATGTATTACGACACATGGAACCTTGAGTCCTATAGGAATTATGTGGAGGATGATACATGCTATATCCTTAATGCAACAAACGAGCCAAGTCACTAGCATTGATGCAAAGTGTAACAGGGATTTAGGTCAGGTTTTAACACGCTTTAATGACGACATAGAAAGTAATTGTCAGAGTAGGCTACATTGTAGTCTAGTCGCCCAATGAGAAATATGTTCAAGTCCATGTAGACAGCAGCCGCCACATTGCGTTACTGTGCCGTAGACTCATTCTGCCCGTAAACAGTTACTTGTAAATATGCCATGGCATATAGTTTCCTTAAGACAATGTCATTAGATCACTAAAGTTTGTTTATGCTCCAGTAGGATATCGTATGTACCGTAGTTTGACCAAGCCAAAGCGGTAGGCTACACTATTCAACTGCGCTAGCTAGCGATGTTTACAAGATCTCCCATGATGACAGACTTCTTTTTACAACGCAAACGAACCTTAGTCAACAGGCTACACATTTGCCAACGATGAAACATTACATGTTCATTTCCAACATGCCATCGCAACTGCCCTAATATATATTCAACAACGTGCACACTTTAAGCCCTTACCACGACGGGCATTCAAAAGTAGGTGTGCTCGTGTTGGGGTTTGCTGCCATCTTCGCCCCCTTCCCGTTGAATTCTGGGAAAACAAGTTCAGCATGCAGATCCGAGGGGATTGTAGTCCATTTAGAAATAGGCGAACGACGCTGATAAAGTACCCAAGACACTTTTTTGAATAATCAGTCGTTTTAACAGGTAGGTTTCGTACTACCATTAAACAATAATGATTAAAGACTAGAAAGAAAAGTAGTTAGGCTAACCATTATATTAAAAAATACAATAGTTCACAATAAACCTAAACATAAACAGTGAGCCTAATTAAAAATTATAAATGAACACACTAATACAACATAATTGAGGCTGTCACTTCTGTGCATAGGTGCCTATAAATAACATGAGCCACCCATGTCAAACTACACAGCTGACCATCTTCCAGGAAGATAGTCTGTAACCATCCATCATTCTGGAATTTCCACAGAGCAAAACATCAGGTGTCATCATTTGTGGCCTTGAAATGTCCATCAGTCGTTGAGTAGATATGACCTTCACATAAGAGAAACTTCAGGGAGGTTCTGCAGAGAAAAAGGTAGGCTATGATTGTCAGTATTTGTGTATTTGTGCAAAAGGCAATGTGAACAAAATAAGATTATAGACTAGAGAGGCTACTTGATGGCTGGAAGGTCGAGATATTGAAGGGTCGTCCTAAGAGCCCTAAAACTGATGCCAATAGGGTGACGGCAGCTCTTGATTGCACTCAAAACCTGCAGATACAAAGATTTGGATTTTAGCATACCTTCTTCCAGACAGTCAAATGAACAGCACCACATGCTCAGGTAGAGTATTTAAAGATGGGATTATCCATCAATCACTTAAGGAGATGTTTCTATCCCTCCCCCCTTACAAGTACCTGAGTCTGGATAGTTGACAATCCATATGGTATTGTGTCTTTAGGATGTCCACCACTATACATGTTGCTCGGCCCTCCTCCCAATACACCCCCTGTCTGGCTCACACACATTTAACATTACTAATTGCAGCAACTGAAGACCCATTTACTGTGGGCTGTCACACTGACAGTATGAGTCTAAATACCTCCCCAACAGAAATGCCAAACAGCTTCATATGAGCTTGCACCACTTCCAGCATGTGGGATGTGAGCTCATTCAGGTCGTCAAGACAACGGCTCTTGAATGCCACTAGTGACCTCTGACCCTAAAGCAACAGATACAGGATAGTTGTTCTAACTTAGACAAGTGTAAAATGATACAGGAGTAATATCTTAAAACAGCTGTTACATTAGTGTTGTGTAGATTTCCTGACACTTTTACATAAGTTCCAGGAGAGAGAGGACAAAATAGGCCAAGGTCCTGTAATAGATATGAAAGGTAAGATCAAAAATCCAAACAAGGTGACAGACTTCCATTTGGTTTTGCATTTAAACAAGCCTTAAAGACACATGTTCAGTCACTAGCCTCTGTGTTCACCCATTGCAGCACAGTGACAGGTGAGCTAGTCATGTCATCCACAGAGTACTTGACGTTCATCGACGAGGGAAGATACTCTCTAATAACACCCACTACTGATACCTATAGTGAGAGAACACACACACACACACACACACACACACACACACACACAAAATGTTTGCAAAAACACAGTAGTGTGCAGATTCTCATTTTGAAACCAATAATGCTGATAACAATAACATAATTTCCTTTGTGAAAGCTGTACATATCAGGAACAGTAAATCCACCTGGTTTATCTCATAGGCACCTATTCTGAAGGCATCACAGACTTCAGTAGCAGACAGCAGCTGAGACACTGTGCATGGCAGAATCTGGAGCGCTGCCCTCTACCCCAGAGCAATGTAAACAGTACTGCATGTTAGCTTGGTTCACTTACATGTGGTTTTGCATGAAGCAAATTTATATTGAGAGGCTAATGGTATATTATTGTCTCAGTAATGGAAGCATTAAGAGATGCACATTGACAAACCTTCATCCTTTGTGGTCCAGTGCACCCAGAAATCATGTATTTGTGGCACACGTGTCCTGTCCAAGAGATTATTCATTTTATAAACACACATTTTGCACACAGAATTACATTGGTAAGCCATAGGCTACAGCTACATAATCAAAAAAGCTAAATTATATGAGAAATATAAAAGATACCTTGGCTACACGAGACAGCACAAAGGAAATAAATGCCTTAATGTCAAATTAACCTGCAAATGTATATATGAGATATAAACTGTGCTATATAATGGAATTAAACCACATTCACCTTGGCCCCATTAGCTTCTTAAGGCCATACACACCAGGTGGACTGAATCACATTAATTAGCATGCCAGCTAAATTAAACCACATAAGGCCATTTGCATTTCCCTCCAATCTCATTTTAAAAGTAAAGATATGATCTATTTCATGTTTTTTTTTATTTAATTTAATTTAATCTCTTAAAAATATTTTACAATCATATGATTTGTTCATCAAAAGTGGGAGGTTTGAACTGGCTGTGCATCCCTGGCCATTTAATATCTAATGCATCTAGTCCATATTGAGTGCTGCCATTTGTTTATTGGGAAGTGGTTATAACTAACATTTCAGTCCAAACAATCCAGTGTCAAAACATATTTAAGATTAACCACACTGTATTATCAGATTATTTTATACAGGGCAAGGAGAAAATGATCACATTGACAGTATTAAATGTAATATAACATCCTTTTCAATTGAAGTACATTGAATTAACATGTAAAACATAAATAAAAACACAACACAGAAATTCACATTTCAAACCAACAATGCCCTTATTAAAAACTGAGCACATACATCAACCTTGTTTATTCCCTGTAGATTTGACACAGTATTTACACATGTGCAAAACAAATGTGATAGAACCAGTCACTGTGTGGAACCTTCAAACCTTTCAGGCTTAACATTTGTATAGCAAGCATCTATAAAGAAAACAAGCTATTCATTTCCCTCTTTTCTTAAGGGAAGGGGGAGCACTACCCTGATAAGATTCCCATCATCCTCTCTTCCAATGAGATGATACACTCATATCGTAATGCTGCACTTCACACGTGATCAACTTTAAGCACACATTCTGGCAATATTGTCAGTGCAATTTCAATGGGCTAATGAGGCCACTTTAGTGAATGTGTCAGAAATTAGCCAAACGGGGAGGGAATTGTGGAAATAAGGCAGTCTGTAGCTTCTTTACCACAATGTTCAGTGAAATATTACATTTTATTCTATTTTATTTATTTTTTTCTCCAAAAGGCTCAGTTTTTACAGTATCTCAACTCCTGTCTTTGGCACATTTTGACCAAGAAATACCTCAATTCATTAATATATTAACACATTTAGCAAAGGAATATTTAATCCCTCACATATCAGCATGTGTAGTATTGAATGCTACAGTATAGTCTTACAGACCTTATATCGCAGATAGGCTATATGTCACGTGAAAGCAGATTCTCTGCCAGTTTGATGATGATATAACTTTACGGGGAAATATTACGAGCCATTGTGATATGAAAACTTAAGTTTGACCTGAAAAGGCAAAATAGGGACTCGATTGTGTGAGTGACCCTCTGCAAGCTTAATAGGCTTAGAATTAGTCTGTCGGAAGCATGGAGAAAGGGATTACTGGTTAGACTTAGAGTACAGCGAGTTGGGGCTGACACAGTGAGAGGAGATCAAGTTAAATACAGTTAAACAGTATTACACAAATGAGAGAGGGGGGGCGCGGGGGTACAAATCCTCTGGCTCGTGTGTGCTGGTGTCTAACCCCTCCCTCGCCCTTGCACCCATTCCCTGAAGGTGAGAGGCATGCATAAGTCGACCGCTGCTTGACAGTGTGCTCTCTTGGGTTAAAGAAACACTGATAGCAGTTGTCATGCCAGCAACAGCAGCTTGTTGCAAAGCTCCTCAATATGACAATGGGGTAGCTGGTTGCAAATATCAAAAAAAGCACACACGAAAAGTGCATTAAGATTCACTATTTCAATGAATCTCTCTAGACTCCCCAGTCCATAAAAAAATAAATAAAAGAAAATCTAAATAAAAAAATTCTCTAGCTGAATTCATTTTAAGTCTTGAGTATTCAAGTCACAGCTCTAGGTTTAGGCAACACAGGAATTTCTCCATGTTTAGAGTAAGCAGCTTGTTGCCTTCGATTTGTTTTCTAATAAGTATATGCAGGCTGCAAAAATCTAATTCATGCTCAAGATATTTCACTTGAGGCCAGGAAACATTCTGGTGAAAAGATTAAGGGTGTTTGACTCTTTTGCATTGGTTCATACTGGCCCACGTCCACCAAAGAATAACAGGGAAGGAAGGAAGGGGTAGGGGATGAAAGCACCTGCTTTCTGGACACTTGACCCAAACCATCAATCCTAAATCCTTATCTCCAAGACCCGGATTATGTCTTCCGACAGACCCTGCAGGGACAATTCTGCTCTTACTTTAAACTGGAGATGTGTGTCCACAAATTCTACTGAAGTGGGTGTGTATGTGTGTATCATTATTTCTTTACCTGAGAATTAAGGAATCTGTACTATATGTCAAGATATAGTTCGCTGGAAACATAAACTGTTGCGTTTAATCTGAGAGTCATGCTAGTAGTTACAATACATTGCAAACTGCAATCTCTTCCTAATCACGATGCAGGAAGTTACCCAAGCTTCTGTCTTAGCCACAAAAGCAAAACATCCTGTATAGTACATTGAGCTTGCGTGTGTGTGTGTGTATATGTTTACATTGGCCCTTATAAACCAACATTAAAACAATCACAGGATACTGGTATTGCATTGGTAATAGCACCGTGTCTAAGATATAATTTGTGGACAAACATACTTCGTCAAAGAGATCTCAAGTCTCCTATCAATCTGTGTGGCATAATCCTGCTGGAGAGGGGGGGGGTGGGGGGCATGGCAGTAGCTAGGATGTTATTAGCCTGAGAATAAGATGCAGATCTATGTAGCAGCAGCTAATGCGAAGACACCTCTCCCATCAGCACCGATACAACACAATCATACACGCTTGCACAGTGAACATTCCCACCCCAGAGGGCTGGCGGTCATACTACACAAGAAGGACGATGCGCACTGTTGTTCCCCTGTACAGAACACCAACACTTGCGGCCCGTTGTTTGACCAGCTAGGCTAACATATAGGCGTGCATGTGACAGTCTACTGTGGCGTGTGCCTCCAGCTGTGCATCACGTATCCCAGTCCAGCTCTCTGCAGGCGATCTGGACTAGTCTAAGCTCCAGCTCGAAGGCGTCGGGCCTCTCCTGGGGGTTGGCCGACAGCATCTCTCTGATCAGCTGCTTCATGTGGGCGTTCATGCTCTTCTTCCTGGCCGGGATGAGCAGCTCCATCTTGGGGTTCTCCAGCAGGGCCTCTCCCAGCGGCACGATCTCCGAGCCCTGTTGCACGTAGCTGCCCAGGAGCTCCTTCTGGGTCTCCACGTCCACAAAGGTGATGCGCTCTACCATGGCCCAGATGATGACGCCCAGGGCGAAGATGTCCGCCTTCGCCGTGTAGTGGCCCTCCCACACCTCGGGGGCCATGTAGAAGTCCGTGCCGCACGCCGTCGACAGGAAGCACTTGTTGACGCTGGCCGGCTCCCCGGGGTTGAGGCCGGACGCCGAGCACACCTTGCTCAGCCCAAAGTCTGCCACCTTTAGGGTGGGCTCGGAGGAGCCCTGCGAGATGAGGATGTTGTCGGGCTTCAGGTCCCGGTGGATGATCTGGTTGCGGTGCAGGAAGGCCAGGGCGCTGCCCAGCTGCAGCATGAAGCTGGTGTTGGTCTTGCGGCTGGGCTTGCGGGACAATAGGTAGGCATTCATGTCCCCGCCGTCGCAGAAGTCCATGACGAACCACAAGTAGTAGGCGCAGCACGGGTCAAAGGTGATCTCCCCCTTCAGAGAGGTCTCCACCAGCTGCCAGGTAGCCAAACAAGAAGAACACATTGGGAAAACTTTACAAATAGATACATTTGATTAGATTTGATTCACAATATCTGCGTGAATCTGAAGTGGTTCCATCATGATTAGTACCCTCAGGGGCCCCTGGGCACTGTAACGTATGGGGCCCTCCCTCTCATCCGTAAAACACCCACACGATAACAAAAATATTTACACCAAGCAAACGGCAGGCACCTGACAGAACCTTCGCCCCACCATACAAACTATGCATGCACACACATACCATACATATTTACTACCAGTCAAGCTGGCATGTCAAATCACACACCTAGCTGTAGTCCAGCTGAGCAGGCAGTAGTATAAGTTTACCTGTCCCGTTCGATAAACCAAGTAGTCTGACCTCTTACTCACAAATCACAAGACAATGATGAACTGAAAATCACCCAAGCTGATAGCAGACAATAATTCTGAAACATGACTCTTAGAAAAACTGATACTGAATCAATACAATGTAAACCACCTGCTATGGGCTCTGTGCCCACTCACCTACCAATCTATGCACAATGCATTGCGGCCTGTTCCCAATCATGATTTTGTAAAAAACGTGTTTATTCTGATTTGATCATTATCAAGCTCTTTTGTAGACTTCTAGGTACTAAAAGAGAAAAGATGTTTTATTTCTCCCAACACTGAGGGCCCCTCTCTGCCCAAGGGCCCCTGGGCACATGCCCAGATTGCCCATATGGTAGAGCCGGCCTTGCCGTTATTGTAGCCTCTTCGTTGCCTAGAGACACGGTCGAGCGCAGCCGTGTCCTGTCTGAAGGGCCTGAAGAAATCTGCGCTCAACTCAGAGGCTGTCGGCAGCCTGTCTGAGAGGGTTTTAGCCTTGATAAGCAGGCAACACTGCAACAAAATGAAAGTGTTAAAGCTGTTCAACAGTTCTTCTCAAAGACAAGGAAGGACCTGCGTACCTGGCCACTGTACGGGCCACCCTGACACTACATCAACAGTAAGCAAAAATGAGCAAAGCACTACCACCTCACAGATCTACTTGAATAGAAAACCAATCCTTGTCCGGCATTTACAGTAAGATTACTAACTACACTAACAATAGTGGGAAAATACTCGGGCTGTAAGACCCATCCCCATTGGTTACGATTGGACAAACACCCTGCTGTACGGTACCATACTGTAAACTGTAGTCTCACGGTCATGATATCTCGTTGGAATTGCACATTCCCGAAGCACATCTAATGACAATTGTAAGGGTGCCCAAGCATTCACTTGGCGTTAAGGTGCCCTGTGAGAACGGATTCTAAACGTCATCTACCCCAGGGCGTAGTAGTATGACTAATAACTGCTTCTTTTGTGGGTCATCAGCGGCTTTGTTTGTGGGAAGTCAGGTGTTGCTAAGGAAAATCTGGAAATCTGATTCTGATATTACTGACGGGTGATTGACAGGTGGGAAAGGTCTGTTGGAATGCTCGGCTGTGAGGAAAGATGTGACAGGTAAAGCAGTGTTTCTCCAGCATCTTTTGTATTCGTGGCATGTCTGCAGACATCCTTAGTGGGCCGTCTTGCTCTGGCTAGTGTTTTTTTAATCAAAGCCCTGCAAAAATCCTCACATCTTTAAAGCCTTCACTTGGAGAGACACAGTCCATTTCATCTTGCTCAGAATCCTCTTCTTGACAGCGGGCCACAAACCTATGAGGCTTCATCCATTTCGAATGAAAAGGACATGTATTAAAACTATGATCAAATAGAATATCATTTTGTTGGACACACAGATTTGTATTGCATCGTTAATTAAACAGATAAACAAACAGGAACATGTCTAAATGATTACCCTTAATCTAAATGGAAAAGGTTACAGTGAGTTAATGGGATAAAACTGGTCCAACTGGCTTTTATGCCAACTAACCAGACAATACAGTCGACTCAAATATTTACACGGTTGGCAAAACTGACTCGGAACCCCTGCTGTAAGCAAATGGGCTGCAGAGGGTTTGACACCGATAGAGGCCTCTGCTAAACCTAAAAGAAAGAGATGCCATTCATCACACAGAAATGGTCATATGGTCAGATCATTCTCCCCATTATGGTTTGTTTTGTGCAAGCGCTCATTGGAACATTAGAGAGGCGGGGGAGAAAAGGGGGAGAACAAAAGCACTCTGGGAAGGTGTCCAACGGCAACAGGGCAGAAAGCTTAACGAGCGGGGTCCAGACAATAGCGCACGTGCCTCCAACTGACTAGAATCACAGCAGCAGACCTTTTCACTGCACTCGCCGCCCGCCAGCGGGGAGGTGCTGCAGACAGGACTGGAGCGCCCCACTGGAACCACAGTTCTGACCCCAGCACTGTCATGCAGTCTGGAACAGTCTCTCGCATTCTCCCCGGTAAACGCACTGCACATATATCCACAGCTACGTTAAACGCACAACGTTAGGGCTGCAGCAACAAACGTAACCTTTATTGCTTACTTTATTGCTTATTCTATGTTTAGTAAATTGTTAATAATAATAATATATCATTGTATAGTATTATAAGGCCCTGATAATCACTGAGGCAAAGTGTCACCAAACATCTGATGTGTAGCGGTGTAATGCGTAGCTCTCCCATCTCTATGATGACACTCTGTAACTCACACAGACACGCCTCCAAATCAACTACCGAGAATACTTCTGCCGCCAGCTCAGAGGGGGAACAGCATGACTCTTCATTCAGTCTCTGTTCCGGAGCAGTGAGGCGGAAGGAAGGCACAAGATTCCTGCATTGAGAACGCAGGCTCGTCTCGCCCGGAGTCCCGCACACGCATCTAACTGGCCTAAGAGTTTTTAGCCAAAAGACACAATGAGAACTGGCCACTGACAGCAGCAGAAAAGAAACACGCACTTGAGTGTTGGAATAAATCTAAATGTACAATTATTGGTAGGGCTGTCATGATAACAATATTGCAATACCGATGTGTTGCTAACCCAACCGCGGGGGGTGGTAAGCAACCACCATGGCGTTGCACAGTTTCATTACAGACTGAGATCACTGCTTAGAAATTGTGTTAACCACACTATTTCGGAAGCTCTCCGTCATGCACTTGACCACTCAAAAGAAAAACATGGCGATAATACCGCATACTGCGCTATTGAATACTCCCAAATCCCCACCGGAAAATTATTTAACCGAGACAGCCCTGGTTGCATTTTTTTAGAAAAACATAGAGCCGTTGCGAAAAATCATACAGAAATGTATCGTATTTTACCAAGGCAAAGATGTTTGACATGATGCATGAAGAATGTCATCGGTGCACTGTGTAATCGGGCGTCACGTGAACTTTTCTAATATTGCCATGCCTACTGCAGACACACAGAGGCATTTGGCTCAAGGTGTAAATCTGATACAAGAAAAAATAATAATAAAAACTGTGGTCCAAAAAACATTAAACAGGCTAAAGAAAAGACACCATAAAAATGTGCAAGGTTAGCAAACTAGAACCTGTCCAAAGTGGCGGGGCAGTGTGTTTGCAAGCTAGGGTAACATGTAATGTTAAGGAAGTGAAGCAACAGGAGGAGTAGTCCAAATGTTAGCAGATAAATACACTGCAGATTACTAGCCACATCCTTTAGGCCAGGTGTGCCATCCCAAACCCTGAAGTGCAAGGTGCAGTATAACACATACTTGCCAAGCACTGTAGGCATAACCGTGACTGATAGGGAATGCTGTCCTACATCTGGTTGTACCTTTATTGGCCAATTTGTCTGCACCTTTTAAGTAAACAGGAGTGTGCAGCTTCCAACAGAGCTGCAGTCCTCACCTCCATGTAGAGTGGGGACCGGGATCCATGGCTCATCCTCTGGGCCAGCTGGTCTCGCTGCAGAACACATTCCTCCAGGTGGATGACATTGGGATGCTGGCTCTGGATGCTGCTGAGGGCCCAGAACTCACGCAGAGCCAGCTCCACGTTCTCCGGGGAGTGGCAGCGGATCTTCTTCACGGCCATGCGATCTCCGGTGCGCTTGACCGCTGCCTCGTACACCACGCCGTAGCTGCCTCGGCCGACCTCCTGGATCAGCTCGTATTTGGGCTGGCTGCTTACCATCCTCTACTTCACTGGGCAGACAGAGAGAGGCCACAGCAATGTTTGGAGGTGGACTTTAAACATATGCACAACGTGCAGGAATGCTGGTTCACAGCTGGTTCTTAATTCACACATGGAAGTGGAGCTATGAGGTTTTCACAAGTGTTGAAAGTAAATAGGCCTGTTTGTGTTCTTAGTGAAGAATAATATGGCAAGAATACATATGAATAACCCATTTTGATCTTAGTGGTGCATTATGGGCTTTTAAAAAAGCAAATAATCATAACTTCAAATAATAGTCCGGCCAATAAATGTAACCAGCCTTTAATTGAAAGGTGTCTGTAGGGGACAGGGGTTTAATTACACAAAACCCTTGCTAAGAAAATATTGGAAACATGATCAAATAGATTATTTAAACCAGTATGAATATTATTTGTATGTGTTGTAAAATGTAATTGAAAAATAAATACTCTAGAGACTGCTTGCTTAGTGCTCTCTCCTAAACGAGCAATAGTTAATTTCCGGCTCCACTCTTTAATAATATTCGGTGCAGTGAAGTGGATTAAGACACACCTGCCAGTGAATGAGCAACAAGCCTGTAGTGCCCACATACGGCGTATGTAAAATAGGATGAAAAGTCTTAAAGTATATTTTGTAGCCAGGAAATGAAAACCAGCATAACCAACATGTTGCAGGGCAATGAGAAAATGATGTGTGCAGTCGAGCAATCTGCGCTGGACAAGATTTACATCCTGGATTATTTTTCATGAAAAACGTTTGAATCTTTTGATCGGTGGACCTGTAATTACAGACTACAGAAAGAAATATAATAGTGGAACGGACACAAAGGCTATTCTGATTTATGCCCGTTTCAAACTTCAATGGTAGGGAGGGAGCAAGTTTACTACGGTTTCTCTCTTATTTAGGCTACTATGCTGTTACACTGGAATTATCAGTAGTACTTCGGAGCTCAGTTTTAGAAAAAGTAACAGAATAAATTAACAAATCTAACATGTGTAGCGCATGTGCTGGGCTACTTGCCAGGCTTCTGATCCAAACCGTGGTCATCTCTGGTTATTAAAGGATATATTTCATGCTCCTTCACTTGATGACACAGTTCCTTGACTTCTCAAAGGAATGTAGTTGACCATCTTAGGTGAAAATACCACATCAATTATGTGGAATAGCACCATCACAACCTCAACTCTTGAAAAACTGTCAGATTTCAGTGACTGTTGCTTACAATTTACACACACACACAATAAAAATGACAACGCTTTTACAATTTAAAAAATTTGAAAAATATATTTGAGATCTGTGCTTGACCTATGCATCTTAAATTGTGCCTAGCTCAAGCAGATGACCCAGTGGGCAGAGGTATTGTAACTTATATTGCGCTGACGGGATGTGCACACCTTTGCCAAGCCTGCCTCGCCGGTGTGTCTGATCGGTGGTCTTCTGCCCGTGTACCCCACACAACCACACGTGCCGATTGCATTATATACATATAATGCTTACTTTGAAAGAGAAATTCCCACAGCAAGTGGCCAGTCGCCAGAAATACACAATCTGCACAGTCCTAAAAGCACTGAAAACATATTCTGCACTAGCTGCTAAATTAACATTTTTACTGACTGTATTGCAATAATGGGTGTTTTGTTTCCATTTCAGAAATTGCAATATGTGTAGAGCTCTTTGCAAGTAAGTGGCATAATCAAGGGGCTTAGTCCAAAAAGAAGGAATTGTTAGAACTCCTTAATTACTGTGCCTTGGCAAAAGCTCACTTGTGATGCCTGTACAAACACCAAAAGCAGGCTGCACTTAAAGAGCTTTCAGCTGTCAGGTTACACTCTGATTTTGTGGTTTAAGCCAGAATTAATTATAAGATCACTACCTGTAACATTTAATTACCAAAGCATGTCAACATTGGTTAGGCCTACTCTCCAAATTCACATTCACTCACATTGACCCAAACAAAATGAATTATGAATATTTTATGAAGCACTGAAATATGACCTGAAATCAATTTACTGTTCCCAAATTCCAATCAAAGAATAATGGGACACCATGAATAATTTGTTACCTGAACCTGAATTCCACATGATTAATTCATAAAACGTTATGAATGCTCAATAGACTAGTACTTTTGATAATAATGCAGTGATTAATTCTACCTGCTGCAATACATAAAAATGTCAAAGGCCCTTGGCTTTGTCATAAGACATGCCACAAGTGTATTCTCTAGTCGGTTATAGAGGACATTTATGGCCGCATTTACCGCCTATAATTTAAAGGTCTGCTAGCTGCCCATTCAGTGTGTGCGCTGAATGAATAAATAATAATAATAATAACAATAATAATATTTAAAAAATTTAATGCTGAATTTGAAAATATATTGTTGGTGGACTTGACTAACATTTCAGATTATAATTTTTTGCCCATGTTTCAAGTGTTATTATATAGACATGTCTCACCTTTGATTATTTGAATTAAATATCTTATTATTTTACTTACTCCGGGCAACTGACTGACAATGTTATTGTATTGTATTTTTCTAATTGGATTTGTCATGTTATCCAGACAACTTACTTTAAAGCATCAAAAGCAAACTAGCTTGGCAACACCAATCAGAAGAGTAGAATTATGCAGCAATAATACCCGATAATTAACATTTTAATGTATGGAATTTACTGACACGAAATTCGTTTTCTATCGTGTTGTAAACAGTGCCACGCATTAGTTGATATGGAATTATGGACAACATATTTGCAGCATAGTATCACAATAATCTACAAAGTTGCTTATGCCGTTGTAGTATGGAACAGTTTGACGTTTACCGTAAGCTATGCACTATATGCATGCAGGACTACAACGTAAACAAAACGTATACTCATTAAACTACTAAAATAAATGTACAACGTCGACCAGAAACACTGACAGCATGATCTGTTAACTTTCATACACAAGATAACGCACTGCTAGACTAGACCAACATTAATTTATTCGTCAATGGCTGTACAGAAGCATGGGACAAACTGACGGCCCAAGAACGGTGTTACCCAGTGAGCTAGCTGGCTAGACAAGGCAGTAAGTGATTGGCTAACAGGCTAACAACAGCTCTGTGGCCTGGATAACGTTAACTACTACCGTTAATATTTTGGGTTAGCTAGCTAATGGTGTGACACTATGGCAGCTAACAAAGAGTGCCACCCCAATCCGTATTGATATGATAGCATTATTTAGCTGCACCACCACGAGTACCATGAAACTTTCGATTCACCCAAGTAGATTTGGAAACTTGGGACGCGTACCTTAGTGGCTAAACATATGTTTTACACAGTCATTGTAACGCTGTTTATAGAGTGACTGTGTGTTATCATCAACACCTTTGACAGACGCAACGCAACAGCGAGACTAGACAAAGGACCCTTGTTCTGGGGATGATAATAATGGGGTCTTGGTAACGAACACCACAGTTGTATATTGGCTCACCTTTAAATCTTCTCACAGGCAGGGTTCATTTGTTGTCTTCCTCACTTTCACTGGCAGCCATTACCGCCGCAAACTGTTTGCTCTCGCGTAGTCACACGATGCAGCTGGAGCCCGTACTGCGAGCATGCTCTCCGAGAGGCTGCAGCGCGCATGACGTTTTTTTTAACCCATTTTCCTTTTTAGACCATTTAAGCCTTGCCAGATAATATACACAGAGAAATGCTGCCCCCTCTCCAAGGCTTTCTCCTGTTGGAAAAACAACTTAAATACAATAGGCCTAGTAGTCTACTTAGTGTGTGCTTGTTGTTAACGATGCCACTCGTGTTGTTATGTGCGTGCACGTTACAGGCATAGGTCTACTGTAGTAGGCTATTTCTATGTTTGCAGAGTATACATTAGCACACGACTTGCACAATGACGCAACGGATCTATAGGGCCATTGAAATATGAGTAGATGATAATCAATATGAATTATGTGGCAATTAAACGTTTTATTTAGGACTCTGTCCTATCACTACATCTACGTGTCCCAATACTTTGTGATATTATGCATGCTTAAAAGTTGTCACCATGGCATGTGTCCTATATCCTTTGAATCTTTAAATAGTATTGTACAGACTGTTTTTACGCACAGTGTTCTCTATTTCTTACAATAGTGTCTCAATATAATATTCACCTGACACAATAAATAACAGAGTGGACAGGCATAACCTGCCACACAAACATTGCCACTAAGCATCTTATGATTGCAGGCAGATTATAATATACACTTTATAAATGCTAATAAATGTCAATCACACACATAGCCCATATCTTTTGATCATCCTTTAATTTCACATTGCATTGCAGCTCAAATAGACTATTGAAAAAGTTGGAAAATGGTCTGCATTCAGCATTGCCTCAGATCAGGCTACATACAACAAGAGGTGAGTACAGCCCTGAGCACAAAATAAACATACACATCACCACATGTAGCTAGAGGTCAGTTAATATGAACATCTTCTAAAACTCTGCCCAACGTTTCTTGTGTTCACATTCATGGTAGTATTCGCATGAAACACTTGGCTGACATGTCCCCAGAAAGGCAAAACCATTGGATGTGTCTACTCTGCTAAGGGTAGATATAGTTGTTCAGTTCAAGAGTTTTAGGAAGTGTACCTCTTAGGATTTGAGTACAAATATCTCTCCATTCGCTGAAAGTGATAATAATCTAACATTTCACTTTGGTCTTTGATAAAAGGTTGAGCAATATAATTCACAAAACTGATACAGTAGACATAAATCTATAGGAAACAACAATAAAAACACAAATTCAGCGTGAGGTAGGACCCATAGCATTAAACAGGAAATGTAAAAAGTGTATAAATACAAAATCACACAGTATTACAAAATGGTTTTCAGATTTGGAGCGCTGCATCTGTAGCAGCGCAAACAGTCTGTGTTAAAACCATATTCTAAAAAAACATCCTGAGGTAGACTTGTATAGATATTTGACGAGACAATTCATGTCTTGGTCACACGAAAGAGCAATACAAACTAGATTCTCATATGAAAAAGAGGCAAGACACATACTAACTGGCAGAACATTGAATAGATTAGAACATGATGCATGGTAATTAGCCGCCAATGTTACGCAGCGAACTCAAGCACATAATAGCAGCAGCAATGACACTTGATGGTGATCAATACTGATGCCCCTCATACACAGCTGTGAGGGCTTTAGAACAGTCGCTGTTCCCTGTAATCTGTGGGCTCACATAGCAGGCTTTACTAAAACTCTATTCTAACTCTACACTGACTACCATGCAGTAGCAAAACAAACAACATTATATTAATATGGCGATAAAGATGCTGGATATTTACAGTAAGAAACAAGCAAACAAAAACTTTTCTTTTTTTCTGTTAGTGACTGCTTGTTTTAACTCGGTATGGGCAAATTTGACAGGAATCTTGAATGTCATTTCTGGATACCAGAACTAGTATCAGCTGGTTCACAAGCATCTCACAGCAGGACAATAAATATCAAGTGCCAATAATGAAAAAAGTCATTATAAGCAGGTTTCTAGTCAATGTTTACATGATCGTAATGAATATCAGGAAAGGCAACCATGTTGTTAACCCCCTCCCCATTGATTTTTACACTGAACTTTTAGTCACATTGAGAGATAATTCAGTTTGCAAAATTAAGACATGTTGAAACGCAGTGAGGCTGAACACAACCCCATATAATTGTGATGTTTATATTTAGCCTATCCTAGATTCCTTTGTCAAAAATGCACAAGTTCAGGAATTATGAAACAGATATTCATGTCATAAGCATGTTCATGCGAACTTCACCTCCCTGTATGGCAATTTCATGAGAGTCACATATTTATCAGATTGACACGATTCAAAAGGTATATATGTATTGTACTGTTGTTAATAATACTAATAGATTACTAATAGGACTTCACGTGTTTTGAATCATGACTCAATACAAATGTCCATCACAGAATAAATAGTCAATGTAAAAAAGGATAACTGTTTACAATTTACTGGTGAAGTCAAGCCTTTCTCTCAAGGTAAATGGTTAAAGACTTTGAGTATTTCTTCCATAAAAATAATTTTCAATAAAAACAAATTACCTTCCAGCATAACCTCTTGATCCTCCTTTGCAGTATCTAACTGGCATAATACAATATGTTGGAATACGAAAAAAGGACCATGTTGCACATACTTATTTGCAAACAAAGCATGCTGCTCTTGCATAAACATTCAAATAATAAAATGAAAACCGCTCAAAGTTCAGCCACTATTTTTAAACCAGTGAAAATAACAATGATATTTGTGCAGTTATGTCTCTGGTAAAATAATTTCAGTGGACTTTGGTGGAGGTCATTTATAAGCAGACCTCATCGAGACCATTACAAAATGGACCTTATGAGACTGCTTGTCTGGTTGGCATCTCTGGCGTCAACATTCACAAAATATAATAGTGTAACATTCACTTGGCCAAAAGAATTTAAAAAGATCACCATCAGTGTCCAATAAAGGTCCCCTGCAAATGACACAAATGACTTCAAGCTCTACAGTAGATAAGATATTTGTAAAAGACTTTCTCAACATTTATGTTTGATTGTATATTTAAATCTTTTAAAGTTTACTATTAATATATGATGAGTCATTATGCTATAATTGGTATTTTTGATGTTATTGACCCCGTCACGATCGTGCTGTGGGGAAATGGCTTATCTGTGCACAGATGTAGAGTGGCCAGGCTAACTGCATGTTGCAGACTCAGTTACCTAAGCACATATTTCCTGCTGGGATGCAAATCTCAGACCTCTAATGACTTATGTTCTTTAAAGATGAGTCAAGGATATCACTATACTTAGGAACATCCTTATTTTTCTGATTGTTTCATTACACAGCTAAGACACTTAGCCTGTCTAGGCAGAAACATTAATGACTGAAAAGAAAATGAGAAAATGAGTCATTTTTAGTTTTTACGGTTGATATGTCTGTTGTGTTTTTCAACTTAATGCTGAGCTACTAAACAATGAGCATGTCTGTAGAGACCTGCTATTAAACCTGAGGTAGTTCATTCTTTAGGCAGAAGATAGGTGAAAATGAAAGACCTCCCTGAATCATTCAGTCAGAGCTTCCTGCCTGGGGGGCATGACTCAGCTCTTCT
Organism: Forbesichthys papilliferus; assembly: GCA_025399855.1. Taxonomy (NCBI): domain Eukaryota; kingdom Metazoa; phylum Chordata; class Actinopteri; order Percopsiformes; family Amblyopsidae; genus Forbesichthys; species Forbesichthys papilliferus. The sequence goes on along the minus strand of JAODOY010000003.1, from coordinate 1,497,319 downwards.
TCGCCGCTCACCGCTGTCGTTCCCTGAGAACCCTGTGAGGATTGCTGTGCTTTGATTGGACAGCTGGCGACCATGTGGGAAATACTCTGACAAAAATGGCACTTTTTGGGCTGAGGAGGAAGCTGACATTCTTTGGCATGGTGGTCAGGTCCCCCGCAGTTATAGCATCTACACAAGACGAAACAAATGAATAGCATCAACTTCAAATAGATACAGAGGATTTTAGTAGTTATATAACACTTAACAAACATAACAAAAAATACATTATTATAAAAGTGTGCGACAGAGAACCTTTTATAGTTGACATTGCATTATCTTGCCAGCAGAGGGCAACAGAACACCAGACAGGTTCATGGAGGTTCATGAAGACTTTTTGCCCTAATGGGAATACTGTGTAGTGTTTAGCTGACCAGTTTGTTAATGGTTAGATAAGAAAACATAAGAATCCCATTCTTTCGTCCAGCCATACTTCCTGAATTCAAGCATTGTAGCATTAAATAGACAATATGTAAATACTTTTAAATGCTTAATATAATGATAAAAAATATGTGCATAAAATATCAGTGTACTACTGATAAGACTGAGTACTACTCAGGCTTTGTCCAATCTTGTGGTTGAAATTTGCATCCAAGCCCCCTAGTGGCGTGACACATTCATTATACATATGCCCTACCCATAACAGGAGGCCTACAATGCTTATGAAATTGTGATAATAGATCTTACTCAACTAAAAAAGACACTGTCAAGCAGCATTCTACAAGCATGATTAATACAATGTATTTTTATGACCTAATAAAAAAAATATGGATAATACAAATGTGTTTATTGTTTATGCTTATGATATAGTCCTAGTAAACCTGAGGTTTTGGGATCTGGGAATGAAATCTAGTCATGTATGGTATAAAAGATCCACTTTTTTTCTCTCTTCAGTCTTTCTCCCAACCCACAAACCATTCTTCCGAGGAGGAGCGTATCGATTGATGTGGCCACTAGGGTGGGAGAAGCAGCCCTTTGTTTCAATACTACAGTGACCTCTGAACTCTGACCCTGCCCATGCCTCTCACTGGCCTCCCCACCACCTCATTTACACACCACACCCCATGGTTGCTATGGCACTGGTGACCTATGAACCCTCTGAGGCACCTACATCTGTTATCAATTAAATGGATAGGATCCTTTCCTCTCCTGAATTGAACGTATATGCTGGGAAGCATAGAGGCAAAATGGAAAAGGAAGCAGCATCTGAATACAATCAAATCTGACTGATGTTTAATGGCAGCAAATTGTAGGATTTTTTAAAAGGCTGCACACAATCAGATGCTATTGGTGAATGTAATAAGATGCTATTAAATCAACTATACTCTGCAGAATAGCCCGGAATTAGATTTTCTAAACAAATTATCTACAAATCAATTTAGTTTCTGCTTACAGTAATAATTGATTGGTTTTCTTGTTATTTGATTTTTGTTTGTGCTAGGATGACTATGTGGCTTCCAGGATAATTATCCTGGAAGCCACATAGAGCTGGGGGTTGGTGAGTAACTGACTTCTGATGCCTAGGAAACAAGAGATCAGGTCTCCTCTGGAAAGCACAACAAAGCTTCATTCAGTTAGTAAAATACTTCCTGGTTTGAGTATTTTGAAGATGTTGCCTTTATTGTGAGGTTACTTTCCCATATGTAGGCCTACCCAAATGGCATTGCTCTTAGAACTAGATTTAGCTTTGTTTTTGTATTGATAGTCACCCTATAGTCTTTAAAATTGAGGAGTTTTAAGTCTGTCAATAAAGGTGACTAAAGGTAAATATTACTGTTTGTAATATTTTTCAACTCACCTGTCTCCCTTGGATCTGCGTTTCTGGGCTCCTTTGGGTCTTCTCTCACTGCCCAAACATGGAGCTCCATTGGGCCCAGTAACCCGGATAGACTCCAGACCTTTGGAGGATTTCTTGAATGTAAACTCCACAGCTTCTCCCTCTTTCAGACTTCGGAAACCCTCCATGTGCAGTTTACTCTGTCAGTGTTAAGAAGGAGTAAGATATCATATCATGGTTACGCACAGCTGCCACACAGAATGTTACTATTACCTTTTCTTTCTAAATTCACTGCAATACTTATGAAAGTAACATTCAATAAGCTTTTCTCCAGTTGTTTGCCTGAATTCTTCAGCACCGCTTGCCATATAAATGCAACTATCTGTTTGTTTTTTTCTAATACACCAATCTGATAAATCTGTCTGATAATTTCAACAAAACTGAGCTACATTATTAGAAACCAATTGTGCACACTTTGACCAATTTGCATATTAATGCATTGATAGAAACATCTAGAAGCACTCGCTCACTCAAGACCTAAATCCCCCATCAAATCCAATCCTATTGACAGCCCAGTTAAAACATCAATGCTTTCTCACACCCCTCCCCCTCCTGCAGGATATTGTGTGTGTGTGTGTGTGTGTGTGTGTGTGTGTGTGTTGTGTGCACGTACGCGTACCCCTTCCCCCCAGCTAGTTGAAGCATTCCAACCCCAACCCCCCACTCGTCATTGGTACCACCTCCTCCAGCCAACGTGTCTCCAAAATGAGTCCATCTGGTCTCCCAAACTGACCACTCCAATGGAGAATGCTTGGAAAGGCAGTGGGAGGTCCACATTCCTAGAATAGACACCTATAAAGTATGCACCTTCACTAAAGGCCTGCATTACATTATAAAGTGTTTTTCATATTATATATATAATGGCAATACATGTTACAAAGCGTATACGTTTGTAACCCTGCCTGGGGACAAAAAGCGAATTTCCCCACAAAGGCAAACGTGAGCAGGCACAGGGTGGTAGCATTTCACTCAATACAAATATATTCTTTCTCTAACTTTTATACATCCCCACCAGGCTTAGTGCTGAAGGCTTTACACCAGTGTTACCCTCTGTTACAGCTATTATGGTCTCTCTCCTGAGTGACAAGCACAAAATCACAATTAGGGATGTTAAAGACAATCGCTCGGCTTACAGCTAATTCCAAAGTGTCCGCATGTCGCATAGACACACATAAAACGCTTAAACTGAAATGATTATATTATATTATAATATTTAACTTATTTTACAGGGCAAGAATCCCACACACACACACACAAATACACATTCAACCACAGAAGAAGAGGAAACGTGAAGAAAAGTCAAACGAGAGAGCGGTGCATGAGATCCTCCATCCACTCCTTGCTTGTAATAAACTGAGATGTGGTGGTTGCTGGGAACTGTAGCATGGCATCAGGTAACAGCATCATAGCTCTCTCGTGTCACCGAAGCCCCAAAACAGGCATCTAGTGCCGGCTCCTTTCATGTCACGATTTACAACAATGTTAGGACAAAGTAACCTGAGCTTGCTTGCCCCCACGTATATGAGCTGGGCCGAGACTAGTGACTCGTGCTCTGGGTGGGCTTATGAGAGCTACATCCCCCGATAGCTTAATGACTTTATAGCAGGAAACAGGACAGAGGAATGAGCCTTGTTATCTTAACTCAGGTTAACCCCCTTTTAAAATAGAAGAATCTCTAAGCCCAGGCCTGAACCTTTTTAGGTTTCACAGTAACCCTGTTCTTTGCTTTCTTCTACAGCAAGGTGTGGGATAGAGGTGGTGTCTTCTGGCTAAATAAGCCCATGGTCGAGCTAATCTTCAATTTATAGCCCCAAACAGTTGAGACACCATTGGATGGTTCGCATTCCAAACAGTTTTGTTTCAACTTGTTTACTTTTAAGGTTTGCTGGCTACTTTGACCCAGGCTCCAACCTTGTACACTGAACAGCGGCTTGTGGACATTTTGTTTTATTACTATATTAAACCTAAATCTATTTGAGAAGAATATTTGCCCTGTCATCTTTTAACCAAACAACTAAGGACATTCCCTCTCAGTTTAATGTGAGATTGTGAAATAATAGATGTTTGAAATACACAATATAGGCCATAATCTTGCCTAACTATATTATTTGAATGAAGTGTGGTAGTTATGTGGCTTATGTGATCCAAGATTATATTTGAAAATGTCATCAATGTTGGCTATGGCATATTATGTAATTTATAGATATCTGCAGGAATCAATGTTAGAATATCATAAACTCTATATTCTGAAAAAAAAGAAAAAAATGTATTTACTTTTTTCAATAGGGGTCATATGGATTATAGCCTATGTTTAGTCATCTATCATTTAAAAATGCAACAGTGCGTGTGTAAATTAAGGCGACATATACGCTGTAGGCCTAAAACACGGCGCAATAACATATTCGATCCGTATTAAGAAAGACGAGACGATGAGAGAGTGTTAAATAGACAAGAACTCACTTGGTGAACGAAGACATCGACAGGTTCGTCCAAGACGTGTCCGTCTCGACTTGTCATGGACAGAAAGCCGAAGCCCATCCGCACGTTAAACCATCTGCAGACCCCGCTGCCTCGGAACAAGCCCGCACCCTCCTCCTCCGCCTCCTCCTCCTCCTCCTCCTCTTCGCTCCGGCCACAGCCTCCTTACAGAACAGAGCAAATGTGATTCAATCGAGATATTTTGCGATATATGTCGATGAAATTATGGTAATTGATCATCATGTCGTTAGCGGGAAAATACAGGCAAATATATGACCAAGTGCTTACTAAGTTTTTCAGCAGGATGCGACATGTCGCTGTTGAGTAATGCCAAAAAATGCAGAAAGAAAATACTATAAACATAATCAGGGCCTGTCGACCTTTTCGTAATTAGGCTAAAAGTATAAATACAAATATGCTACACCCAGGCCTTTCAAAAACGCACAACAAAGACATAGCATTAATTTAATGAATAATTAACAAATGAAAATGTAGACCTATAATGACATTTTTTTTCACGTGGTTTATTGTTGGCTGTATAGGATACAAAGACATGCCTCATAGTCCAAAACACATAGGCCTGCTGTGGATCTAGCCTGTTATAATTTAGCTGCCAGGGAAATCAAATAATAGGCCTAAATGCATAATTCAATTACACAATTTCCATATTTAGAGGACATTTAGGACTCAGAAAATATATTATATATTATAAATGGCAAAACATTTAGACTACACATTAGCGTTTGATAGAATCACGTTTAAAAAAAGAAAATGCATTACCTATTGTCATATTTCATTCCAAAACGCCACAGCAAAACTTCAGGGCTACAACTGGCTACAACTAAGTTTTTTATTTAATTTATTATTATGGTTATAACGGGCTACCTGTGACAATCAGGGCCCCTATAAATTCTCCTCAGTGTCCTGGTTTACCCTCTGACCAGCAAACCTCCCTCTTCTGTGTGAAGCCAGAGGGCAGAGAATATAGGTCTAAACAAAGGCATACTTTCTCCCTGACAACAAGTCATGGAAAGAAGTCTCAGAGAAGATTTCTGAAAAGAACCTCTACATATGAAAGAGAATACAAGGAAACTCGAAACCCTGCCCTCCTTTTTGTCTCCCTTCCAAAACCAATCTCCCACTGAACCTCGCAAACATCTCCACCGCATAAAACATTTGCAAAAGGTTTACCTTCTGCCATGGTGCGACGGGGTCCACACTCCACGAATTCACACCGAAACACAAAACTGCGTGCTCATCATCCGTGCACGTTATTTTGTCAATCCTGTGGAAGAAGGTGTTTTTCCTGTTTCCCTCTCTTTGCACAATACGCACAACCCCTCTGACCCTACACCTATAATATGGACCCCCACCTTTTCGGTCAAGTCCACGTGATTTCCAATCGCAATCTTCTCATAGAGAAATCAGGCATGCCAAATGACAGAGAGAAAGACCAATCAGGATTGGAGTATGCCACGGATCTCCTCAGGGCCAGTGGGATCCCCTCGTTCTCTGCAGCCTACCCGTCGCCCACCCCCCAACACACATACACACACACACACACACGGGCGCGTGCGCGCGCGCGAGTGCAACAAAAACACGCAGACTCACACAGCGCCCAGGGCGTTTGAAAGGATATTGAAGTGGTTTTGCGGAAGCCATTCAAATTAAGCCTTGCCCTACTGCATTCCAAACCACAGTGTTTCCAGTCAAAATGCCATCTAAATCAACATCTATAAACCCGTATAGGCCCACACATTTCACTAGTGTTATACGCCACACTTTCCCCGGAAGGGAGTTTGACAGCCTAAATGCAGCATATACTGTAGCACTCCACACCAGTTTTAGTAAAACTCGTTCTAAATCATTGTATGATGTAGCGTGTTTCAACGCATTCGATTATATAATTATATTGACATTGTACTCAATGTTCAATGGAGTTAACACGGAATCGAATATTCCTTAAAATAAAAATAGATCCAATTTCATTGTAGACCCATCGGGAAAGAAAGAATAGGCTACATCTAGACTACATTCTCCGCGCATATAGGATACAGCCTATTTCTGTAAAAATACACCAATAGACTTCGTGGTATAGGCCTAGGCCTATTGAAGAAGATTAAATTGTTTCCAGAAATTTTAAATCGTTTTACGCACACGTCATTGTGTAATAGGCCATAGGCTTTTTCCTTATTTATTTATACATTATTACTTTAAAATGTTTTATCTATAGGCGTATATCCAACTGTCTCATTATAACATAAAATACCCTTAACTGCTTGGCTGAGCTGTGACACTGTATACCTACTATTCCTTAGTGTCAGATGAGGACATTGGATACGTAACCAATTTAGTAAATGCCGTTCATACACACTTCTACCAAAGGGAAAGCTTCCGGGTAGCCATCTCCAGGTGGCATATTACGTCTTACGGGTCAGTCACACTTCCTGTAAATGAGCTGACTAACGGGCGCCTTTGTTTAGTGCGAGCAGCCATGTCCACCTGTTGCTATAGGATAACATAATGCTAATCAATCTAGCCATGCTCAAATAACGCGGTCGTAATGAATCGCCTTTCAAGCTGCTGTGTAGAAACATGCAACTCATTATATCACCCCAAACACTAACCCGAACGCAGTTACCCCCACCCCAACACAAACAGCTGACTCATGTCTCTTCCAGAAAGCCCAGGCGCGCTCGACACCTGCGAAACTACACCGTCAGGTGCTCGTTGGGGTTTAATGACATTTACGTAAGTTAGTGTGTAAAAGAGGTAAAGAGAAAATGCGGGAGAGGGAGATCGAGAGAGAATGAGATAGAGAGAGAGAGAGAGAGAAAGAGAGGGGGGGAGGTAGAAGGAGAGAGAGAGAGAGAGAGAGAGAGAGAGAGAGGGGGAGAGAGAGCTAATTAAAAACCAAATGACTGGCTCCATTCATGTGTCTCTACCAGTCCCTCCGTGGGTTGCCATGGAGACAGAGGCCCTTCTTCTGTCACACTACAAAGCAGCTTGAGGTGACCCCCTGTCACCCAGAGAATCATGGGAACAATACCACGGCACGTGTTCCCTCAGCCACCCCTGCTGCATGGACACACACACACGCACGCACACGCACGCGCGCACACACACACACACACACACACACACACACACGCACACACTGTCCACTGATATACATAGCTGCAAAATGATTTCTTAACTTCAGGCCAGGTAGTGTATGAATTGAGATAAGGAAAGATGTTACATGTAAGCTGCTCTCTCCAAGAACCAGATAACATATTCCGATATCACTTAGGAAGAGTATAACGAGAGAATCTGCAGGCCCTTTGTTAAATATATTATATATTATGCTTTTGAATAATGATGATATAAAATAGCATTGAATGAACCACATGCCATTGTATCGATGCAACATCATCTTTCGTGATGCATGTGCAATATGTTATATAACATGCCTGTGATGTTGCCAGAGAGTGAGCACGTGTGAATGCACATGTGTGCATGTTTGGTCCCACTGGGGCAGCTGTCAGCTCACCTTTCACCTCTTGTCCTGAGGGAGCTTGATCAATAAGCTTGATCAATAACCAATCTATAACCTCTGCCATGCCCTACCCCCTAACACACACACACACACACACACACACACACACACACACACACACACACACACAACAAACTGCTATAGGGCCAACACATGGGCATCTTAGGAATCAGGACAACACCTCGATGGAGGGGAAACTGGTAACTGTCAGAGTCGAACAATGAAGCAGATATTTACTCCAGCTGCTGAATTATAAAAATAAGATGGTAAAATTATATGGAAATAACCTTGTTTAAAACATTGAAAGCCCCCCAAATCAGATATGTTTGTATACTATAAACATTATTTTGCACATCACCTAACCTTGCTTTGGTCAATATTTGCAGACCAAATAAATGGTTATGAGATAAATAATCACAAATATAATATACTGCACGCACACACACACTCAAATTATATTGTGTTTATATATATATATATATATATATATATATATATATATAGGCCAAACTAATTATTTTTCATGCTGATGATTAAGGAGGCTGAAATGTTATGCACAATGGCCAGAATAAACTGGTGAAATTGAAATTGATTTACTTCGTCCGGGAATCTTTGTCCTTATCTTTTGTGTGGTTAATATTGGAACTCATTTTATATGCTACTTTTGGTTTAGAACCACAATCAAATATTGGAAAGTCGCATTCTTTAAAACATGTAAGGCTAATTTACTAATTTAGCATATGGATAATCTTATGAACGTTAGCATCGCTTCTCTAAAACAAACGCGGAGAAGCCATCCGTCAAATAGAGGTGACAATGACAGTGACAGAGTACGTTTGGGACAACATTTATCACATGGCTTTTGTCGCAGTCCACGGGGATTGCAATAACTGCAGATGTTAGCAGCTGAAAAAACGAATTATGAGAAACGCTGATAAACAAACTGCGACTTACTTTGCATGTTTAAAAAGCAAACCTAATAGTCTGCCACAAAGCAGAAGAGCTGGGCCGTAAAATTAAGGCTATTTCAGCACCACGGATAGCTCCTATCATCATGCTTTTCAAAGGGTCCGTTGAACATTATTATACACCTGATGCCATTTAAACAAGGATTGCATTGCTACTCTAGGCTATATGCCCTAACTCGCTACTCCACAGTTAATGCATCTGCAGTCTGCACATTATTTTTTAAATGTATCTTAAATTGCAGAGGTAGTCTATTTTACCATCTTAACCATCTTAACCAGGGCTTGGGTCATCATTGATAGCAAGTTGTCACTGTTTCACTTATTGATTATTTGACAACTTATGACATTTTACAAATTTGCACAGAATTATTTGGCAAATAATGGAGGTCTCGTAGGCTAGAATGAATCGTAAATTATACTGAACAGACGCCCCCTATAGGAGAGATAAAATAGAAAGGACACCATTGACATAATCCCATTAAATTATGTATGTAATACTCGATAGTTGTCACTAGATGTCGCCTTAGGGCAAGTAAGATTACTGTGAAAAATCAACATTTTCAGGAGTTGTGTAAGTAACCAATTTGATAAACTGTTTGTAGGCTATGTATTGCGTTTACTAGTTTAGAAACAAAAATATAATATAGCCTATAACATGATTTAAATAGTAGACCTATAGGTTGTTACTGTCACGTATGGCCTTATAGGATGGTTAATTTTACGTTAAACTCCTTCATTAGGATAGCTATCTTCTAGAATCTAGATAGACCGCATTGCCTAGCTCAGCCAATAGCCTATAGGCTATTTTAGCTAGAAGGGAGAACAGGCTATTCATTAGGCCTATTAGTAATGAGCCTATATGTGCGCTCGGCCTATAGGCCTAGGCTGTAACTACTGTATAGCTATTCCTATGTAGTAGGATAGACCATCGGCATTTATAAACCGTCGAGAAAATGGTCTTGGGTTTTATTTTCCGTTCTATCCAAACTGGGTCAGACAAAGGCAGCGCGCTATCCAACCCATTCCGCCGAGGAGAGCATCACGGCAACATTTCACCCTCCGGAATGAGCGTGTGGCGAGGAAACGAATCAATATAAGTAGTGTTCCTAAAAGCTGGAGTGACAATGAAGTCGTCACAAGGAATCGTTCTCAAGTAGCCTATAGGCTAGCATACACGTCGTCTCGCTGGATGATACCGTTCACCCGAACTAAACGAAAGGAAATAAGAAGTAGTCTACATGAACACGATGGCAACCTATATCGAGGTAACACGATTGCGTTTTTTGGGCTAGTTTAAGATCACAGACATGCATTGCAAAGACATCGGACGTTGTTTCATAACGAGATGGTTTCCACCATTTCTGTTCACTTTATCTCGAGGAGGAGCAGATGGGAAAATTAAACCGACATATGGTTCATCGTGGTAAGCACAAAAGCCCAACAGGATGCGCTTTATTTCATTCTACATAGTTTTATTAGTAATCTCGTAAAAACCAACGTGAAATGAATTTGCTTAGATTTCTATGCGAATCCGTGAACCTTGCCTCGCTGACTCGTTTTCCCCTACCGCTGCACTGCTTGGACGCCTTGTCGAGCATCTTCTAGCCGTTACCTATGCCACTGGCCTGACGCCTGTTCATGTTGAAAGACAAGACAGCATTCATGGGCAAGAGTTCGCATTAATAGGAAACAGCAACATTCCGTGGGTCTACTTTACTCTGCATGCAGCGCTCCACTTTGCAGGACCATAGACAGCGACAATGACACGATTGCGCAAGAAGGCTTTCATTGCACTTTTCTTGTTCACCCTGTTTATATTTGGGACGATGATGGGTTTGAGAACACTGAAACCCAGCGATGGCTTTTCAGACTTGGCTCCGGGAATGGAATTCGTGGGGGAAAGTTCCGAGAGGAGAAGGCAGGATGTGAAAGACGTAGTGGTGTCGCCGATACAGTCCCATTTGGCCAGCGACACTAAGGTCGTCTTCACCAAATCAGACCGCGATTACAGCATATTCTACGACGTGCACATATTTTATTACTTGTGGTACGGGTCTCCTAAAATGGACAACAAATACATTCACTGGGACCACGTTTTGGTCCCGCACTGGGACCCTAAGATTGCAGCCAGCCACGCTCAAGGAAGGCACACGCCGCCAGACGACATTGCCTCAAGCTTTTACCCTGAATTGGGGCCATACAGCTCCAGAGACCCAAAGGTGTTAGAATCCCACATGGCCCAGGTAGAGGCAGCTGCAGCAGGTAAGTTTTCCAGCAACCTTCCAGAGGCTGAATAGCATGCAGTCACCAACAAGTGACTGTTTCCAATCCTCCAGTGCTGTTTCCTTTTTAATGTGTATCCTCCAACAACATTGCAATGGAAACACACACACACACACACACACACACACACACACACACACACACACACACACACACACAAAACGCATTAAAACTGCGCTGGCTGAATTGACAGCAGACTTTATCAGTGTTGTGGTGTTGTAGGGGTTCTGGTACTGTCTTGGTACCCTCCCGGGGTGGCCGACAACCACGGCGAGGCCACCGAAGATCTGGTCCCTGCTGTGATGGATGCTGCTAACAGACACAGCATCAAGGTAACTGGTGAGCCAACCGGTATACCTTCTTCTTTATGTTGCTGAACACATGGTGGTGGTTGACTGGGGGATGCTTGTGTGAGACTATTTATTTGTTCCTGAAACTGGCAGGGAGTTGTGGAGATAGGTGGAGAGGCCCATCTGCAAGCACCACACAAATCCTTAACATGCTGCCGGTGCTTGAGACCAGAGAGATCAGACATTTGATTCAGCATAATAAGAGTTATCACAGAGCCCCAATGTTCTCACTAGGCCCATCTTTTTAGATCCATTGCAGCCAGTGAAGTGAATGTGATGGGTAATTGGGACTCTGTCTCGGCGTGAGACTTACACAACAGCGGCCTCTGGTTTTCCAACCTGACGTGTAGGATATAGGCTAATGCTGCACTGTTCCAGACAGCACCAGATCTGTGACTAGATGAAAGTAAAGTGTTTTTTGTGTGTAGATATTCTATACATGATGTCCTCGCATCATTTATAATCTCACTTAGGGTTTGGCACAGGGAAACTCAGGTGTCATGGAAGTGTACGCTTGAATGAATGGGCTTTCTAGATTGTTCCGCTTCACCAAGAGATTTCAGTGGACTATACATTTTCACTATAGTACTATAGGTTTGTGATGACACAAGGACCCCAAATACCCAAGCACACTTATCACTAAAAGGGCTCACTTTCTGAGACATTTAATTACAGTTTGATTATATTCACTCACTTCCGTCACAATCTGTGTGAAGTCTGTACAGTATTGTTTGTGTAGGATTTCTCAAGATGCTTCTCTTTTCTACTGCCACGAAAACACCGCATGCACGAGGTGTGTGTGTGTGTGTGTGTGTGTGGATGGATGGATGGACAAACGGATGAACTACCCATGTTTCATAAAAGCTTGAAATGCACAAAGCAGTGTTATGTGCTGTAACAGCGGAATAGTGCGTGCGGTTGGTGTTCCCGTCAAATAAAGGGAAAACAAGCCATTACTGTTCTGTTCAGAGAGTTCTTTCTAAAGTGCCTTGTTCTGGCACTCTAGAGTCTGCACCACAGGACCAACATGTAAATAGGAGAATCTGTCACCACGGCAGAGCACCGTGGAGGCCAGCGAACAAAACCCTCTTCATGTGCAGGTTATTCAGACGAATGGATGGCAGGAGAGCCAGCAGCATCTCACCTTGCCGTGGTCTCACGCTAGCCGACCGGTGGGGACGGCTTGACAGCCCCCCCGAACGCAGTGCCAGGCGCTGGCACGTTACCTTGGAAACTGTTTATAAAGACCTCGCAGGCTCTTTTGAAAGACAGAGTGGGCGTATTAAAGGGGGGGGGCCCACTGCGCTCTCCCACATTCTCGGCTAGAGAGTTGTGTCAGTGTTGTGCTCTTGTGCTTTCCCTCCGTTTCTGACCACAGCTGTGGTCCTTGGGAGCATATTACCTGTCAGTGGCTGCCATGGTAACGTATGCGTCATGGCCAGAGGAAGAGAGAAGCGGGGTCCTAAATGCTCATTTCTGCGGCGCCCCGTGTCTGAGTCACATCGGGCTGAGGACAGGAAAACAACAGTCAACAGTCATTCTACTCCCTCCCCACGGGAAATCGCATGTAATGAATCCTCTCATTCTCAGTGGAAGGGCCTCTCCTGTGAGATATGGATCTGCTGAGAGACAGCAACACGGAGCCTTTTTCTAGGACAGGCCGGAGAGCATCTGACCCCTCCCCCACCCCCAAAACAATCTGACTACATTTCCCATAAATCCCCAACATCCTGCCAGCTAAACTTAGATTGCATCTCCTTCTTCGTCTCCTGCTATCTAGCAGAGAGAGACAGACACAGAGAGAGAGATAGAAAGAGAGAGAGAGAGAGAGAGAGAGAGAGAGAGAGAGAGAGAGAGAGAGAGAGAGGGGACACAGAGCTGCCTATACAGGAGCTTAATGTTTCCAGTGATTTACCCAGCTAGCTGTGATAAGCTCCATCTATCCAGATCGATGGGCTCGCTCTTTGTTCTGTGTTTAGAATTCCAGTTGTTCTGGAGAGAATGCTGAGCAGTTTGATATCTGAGCATCCACGCACAGACACCCGACCTCTATATAAAAGGTAGCGTTATTTTTCACAGAGATATGCCAGTGGAAATGTCCCCTCAGTAGTTTGTCTAACAGACAATGCTGCCAGATAATTAGTGACTACAAATTATAATGTTTGGCCTGTGAGTAAAAACAATGAACCTTTCTCACAGATTTGTCATAGTGGGGAAACACAGCTGCAGCTAATGAAACAACGGCTACGTTTGATTAATGCCAATGAGCAAGCTTTGATAGTTGTACTTTTAGATCATTTAGCTTTTATCCCAAGAGACGTACATAGTGTACAACTAAAAGTATTAAAGGTGAATTCAGTGATTGTAAGCCAATGCACTTCTTGACAAATTAAGCGAATATCAAAGGCCTTTTCGAAAACGCTTGATAATTCAAATAACACATTGCCATGGCTAGGATATTGTTGTCGTGTGCGGCCTGCACAACTTATGTTCCTATTTACAGAGTCAGGGCTGTGTAAAAGTACCGGATTATTTTTTTCAGTGCGCACTGAGAACAGTAAGCTAAGCGAGCGGACTGCGAGGAGATACAGTATTCTGTGAATTTGACAAAAAGTGCATTACAATTGCTTACTGTAACCCCTACCTTTAAGGAGCAGGTAGGGGTTAAGCATTTAGCTCAAGGAGGCTTACAGTTAGGCCAGACCTATTGGGGATTGGTCAATGGTTCAAGTCAACATTAACAATTAGTCAACAGACCGTTCTCACATTGACACAGCTGCTACTGACGATACTGAAGACTGTGTAGCCTGTAAAATAGTATATATTTATTTATGAATTAGACTGATTACAAAGGGTTTGGGAACAAACATACTCTGCTTCATCGGTTTCTCCTAAGGCAGTGTTCTGTGAGAAAACTAACGCTTCTATTTTGACTGATTCAATTGTCATTACATCACAACCTAATCCAAGCATCTTTTTTTTATCAGCCAAATAAAATGTGTTGCCAGGGGGTGTTAAAAGCAAATGGCGGAACTCATGATCAATTACCGTTAAACTCGGAGCACAAGTTGAAATTCATTATGGATGATGTGTTCTCTGGGTGTTACTGCACTCATTTTGCATTCTAACCTGCAACCTGTGCTCCCATTGTATCGTTGCAGGTGGCATTTCACATACAGCCCTACAAGGGACGGACGGACCAGAGCGTGCATGACAACATTAGATACATCATTGACAAGTAGGCCGGCTGTCCTCATTTCACCGTAAAGCCTGTCTGTCGCGTGCCCGAGATCCACTCTCTCCCATAAGCCTGCTCTCTTGCAAAGCCTTTTCCATTCCTTGTCAAAGGGCAGATCTCTACTTTCCATATCAGTGTCCTCTGACATTAGAAGTGCAGAGATATAGTGAAACACAAACTCTCTGGGGACCTTGAGATCCAGCTAGTGAAATATAGATGGCTCGGTGGTGATCTCAGTGGATTAGCTCAACTGCTAGCCTATTCTAGGCTAGCATTGCTGTGTGACTGTACCCTAAATACATATGTATTATGATTACTCCTATCTAATACAAAGTATTGCATTTGTTGAATTTGATACCTCTGAGGGAAATGACTATGAGATTAATACATTTATATATTGCATCTAATAAGATGTTCAAATATGATCTTGAAATACAACCTCGTTGACTATTCTCATTATAGGAATAGAAGTGGGAATTGGGCAATGGTGTTTCAGCAATGCATTTATCATCATAATAATACACAGTTATAGCAAAGCCTAGCCCCATGTGAGTCAAATCAGTTATGCTGGGCTTCCAATATTTATCATGGTTACCGTGGCGTCTGCATGCAAAGAGAAGACATGCGGAGAGAGTCAGCGCTTAGCTAGCAAAGGATAAACCTTATTGTACACTGAGCGAACCTGTTTTATATATCTCAGTGACTTAGTGATATCTCAGATAATTGTGTTGATTTAGGTTTTCAGTTAGTGTTTCTGTGTTAAAACTAGCGTTTACGCGTTTAGGCTACCCCTCCCCATCCCATAATGTTATTCACTTATGGAATATAGAGTCATGAGTTGTCACGTTACTGTGTGTCAACCAAGTTCCTTTTGCATTGCGTTCCTCAGATATGGAAAGCACGGTGCCTTCTACCGATTCAGGTCCAGCACGGGCCGCGTCCTGCCCCTGTTCTATGTCTACGACTCCTACCTGACCCCGCCCGAGTCCTGGGCGGAGCTCCTGATGCCCAAGGGCTCCCACAGCCTGCGGGGGACGGCGTACGACGGCATATTTCTCGCCCTTGTCGTGGAGGAGCGTCACAAGCACGACATCCTGGCTGGCGGCTTCGACGGCATGTACACGTACTTTGCCTCAAACGGCTTCTCCTTCGGCTCCTCCCACCAGAACTGGAAGTCCATCAAGGCCTTCTGTGACGGCAACAACCTGCTGTTCGTGCCCAGCGTAGGGCCGGGCTACGTGGACACGGCCGTGCGCCCCTGGAACAACCACAGCACCCGTAACCGCGTCAACGGCCGCTACTACGAGACGTCCCTACAGGCGGCGCTGTCGGTCCGGCCGGAGGTCGTGGCCGTCACCTCCTTCAACCAATGGCACGAGGGTACGCAGATCGAGAAGGCGGTGCCCAGAAAGACAGTGAGCCGCCTCTACCTGGACTACCTGCCCAACCAGCCAGACATCTACCTGGAACTCACACGCAGGTGGGCAGAGCACTTCAACAAGGAGAAGGACAAGTGGCTGATGTGACTCTCTCTCTCTCTCTCTCTCTCTCTCTAACTCTCTCTCTCGCTCTCGTCGCCTGCTCCATTTCCCTCCCAGTAACAGAACATTCCAGATGAGCTTGTACACCCGATACGTTTTGCTCTTTTTATTGCCTGCTGATTTTTTCTTACCTTATCATCTTTTTTAAATATTTGATTTAGGACTAATGTCAACACTGGTTTGAGCGTTATCAGAATTTAAACACTGCTAAGTACAATAATGACATTGGGAGTGTGTATTTTCTTATTTGCAAAGATTATTTTATTTCCAGAATTTTGTTTGACTACAAATTAAAAAGGACGTCTGTTTACTGTTGGAGAATCGGTGGTGTGTTTGATAACAAACTAGGACAAGGAGATGTGATTTCACTGGAGTTGAATTGTCAGGCTTAGCACAATGTCCTGCGCAGGGCCAATAGATTAGAATAGAACAAACGTGAAAAGGAAACATGCCAAAGGTAAATGTAATATTGTAATGACACTAAAGTTAGCGGGAAGGTAGCATCATTCTGTACCTAGACAGTATAATACCAATCTCAGTGGGAATAATTCTACACGTTTCCCATCAAACCTAAGTGAACCAACCCGTTGCTGTAAACAGGTGTCCAACTGCACTGGTTCCAGCATCACTGGGACAAAGCCGATCCCTGAAGCCAGACTGACACGCTTTAACAGCTCAGCTCCACTCCCCTCCCCTGTTTGGTCGTGCCCAAGAAAGCCAGACGTTAGCGGCAGACCATTTTGCCGACGTACAAATGTCAGGCCCCAGAGCGACTGCTCCGTAGGCCAGTCGCCTCATCAGTGACCGTCACTTTGAGCTGCGACAAACACACACACACACACACACACCTCTGAATGTCAGCTGCTCAACACAAGTGTGCCCAGAGAGACCTGAAATAGTAAGACGGACAATACCGTGACAGACACAATAACATCTGAAACTGTCTCACTGTTGAGTTCAGCATGAACTACCCTACCCTGAGCGATTAAGGCAGAACAGTCTCCCTTTAGGCACGTGTAGGGAAAGATAACAGGAGAGAAAGGTCTGGCAGGCCAATAGAATGCTTGTGCACTGAACCACCCAACTATCTTAAAAGCAGCATTTATGTTTGTTTATGTTTGTTTGAAGAGCCAGCTTTATGATATTGTGGTCACCTCAAAATGATCTCAAAGGTAAAAGTAAACAATGAAACGGCAACACATTAAGATGCAGTGAAAAGTGTTTTACCTGTAATGTAAAACATATATCCAGTGATTAACATTTTGAATCCCAGATAAACAGAAAACAATATCTAATATCTAATTGTATGATTTATTCAATGTAAATCCAATATTGTGAAGATAAATAAGTAAAAACAATATAGGAAAATAAAATGTAAAATGGCACAGTAAGCTACAACTATTGTTTGTATTGTGTGCCTAGCTTTGGAAAAGAGATTAACTCTAAGTGCTGCAAATATGAATGAATATTTGTGATGATTAATAGGTCAAAATGTTACTGTAAAAATACCAAATTGCTGACAGTTTACTGTAGACCTATGCCTAGTATTGTCAACCAAACCGAACAGTGATGTGCTTGTTATTGTTAAATCTACTGTATATTCACACATTCAAGTGAACATACTGTATATTGGCTTTGTAATAATTGATTTATTGTGCATATTGTGTGCTGGAGACAAGCTCAAGACCATAAAAAACTGCCGCTAGACATGTAATTAATCAAAACGAACTAAGGCAAAACAGCGAGTAAATGACGAGTTTTGTCTTAATTGCCACTGTGTCAATTTGAAATCAGAAAATCACTATCTGTGTTTAGCTCTTGAGAGTGTCTGATGAAATGGAGACGGTTATGAGAGTGTCTGGTGCACACTATAAAAACACATTTTACAATAGCTCATGATAGAATGTCTCTAATAGTCACACAATGACAATAAAAACCGCATAGTTTGCATAATTTATACACTAATAGTATCCAATCAGTAATGTGAAAGACACATTTCTGACACATTTTGTGACATTATTAGATGTTTAGAAGAACAAATCAGTAAGGGTTACAGTGTAACCTGTACCCCATTTTTCTCTCATTCAAATAAACCATTGGCATTGTCGTGGCAGTGTTGCAATTTGAAAAGGAATGCATGTTAATCATCTCATTTACAGTGAATGTCAGTGCCTCTGGTTAACGCTCGTCAGTTGACTGCAAGACTGGCATACCAGTCACGGTTGAATTTGAAGAGGTTTAAAACATAATTTTGCTGATATCTATTAAGGGCAATTGTAAGGTGACATGACTGACATGAAGACAAACATATTTTGTCTGGTTGTCTCATAAACCCCTATAATGATGGATGGTTAGTCAGTTCAAGCCTGACTTCCTTGTCGCTCACAATCGGACTGACAATAATAGGACAAAGCAGAGCGTCAGATAATAAAACATACCAGAGCTATAGCAGGATAACAAACATGGTCAACTCTATTGTTGGTACTGGTGTGTAAAATGCCCCATCATGCATAAGCCTCACAAGTAATTAGTCAGTATCTTCCATAGTGTGTATAGATTCATGAAGTATAAACAGGCATGGCTGAGATAAGGTCATTTGTGTCTGTGAATGTAATTGTACCTATGAGAGAGGACCTTGGATGTGATATTAAACAACTCAATGGCTGCTCGTGTGTGAAGGCATGCTGAAAAACTGGTTCTGTGAGAGACGATCACATTTTTCGGCTTGGAATGATTAGACAGGGGTACTAATATTTTACTAGCCCTGCCTGATTGTTGTCCCATATGTTACATTGGCCACACGCATTAAACTTGAGCAACACTGATGTCTCAGTTCACCCAACACTACACCAGTCCAACAACAGCTCTCGCACAGCCCTACACATTAAGTGTTTGAGACAAGAGGAACATTGGGCCAGTTTCTCTCTCTGTAAACTCAAACCCCAGATGAAAAGAGAAAGTTACAGCGGAGAGAAAGCCTTTAGTGATCGCAGCAGCACTTCAGGGGATGCGGAGAAATGAGCTCATTGGGAAGTGCTGACAGGCCGTTTGGAGAATAAATGGCCCAATATGCAGCCAGGGAGCTTAGACGCCGTTTGAAATTAACTCCTGCTGGAGATTTCAGTGACGGTCTGCGCGATCATTAAGACTTTCAAGAATACTCAAAACTATCTATTCCTGTGTGTGTGCGTGTGTGTGAGCGAGAGAGAGAGAGAGAGAGAGAGAGAGAGAGAGAGAGATCATTCCTGTGTGTGTGTGTGTGGGTGAGCGAGTGCGTTAGAGAGAGAGAGAGAGATCATTCCTGTGACCGTGTGTGTGAGAACTGGTAGATGTGACAATCTGTTTTTATAAGATAAAAGCTTTCAGACTCCTTGAGAAACAGAATATGCCTTCCATGGTGTCAGGCGTTCTGTGTGCGTGTTGTTTTGTCTGTCACAACATTTTATTCCTGCAGGATGTTGTTACTGTGATGGGGGTGGAGAAACACAATACTCAACGTAACAGAAAACATCGGTACGTCAAAGTCCCGACAGCTCTATGACTAAACTCTTGTGCATTCCCAACTTCAGATCATTCAGCTTATGATTCACTGAGTGAGAGCGTTCCTACACTAATTATGATATTAGATGCAGATTCACTGCTGCAGCTGGATGGTGCCATGCCTGGTACAAGTATCGGAGCCCTCCATATCTGTGCTATGATAGTGCGTGTTCATTTTAGTCAGGAGGCAGGATAAAGTGGAACAGATGTGTTCAATTGGGAATGAGCTTACACCACATGTTTGTAGTATTATTATATTTTATGATTTGTGGGAACTGAAAATGTTGCTTTTTTATGTAATGTACTCTAATCAAGATGTCCATCTACATAGCTGGCACGTGTATAGACTGTGGAAAAACAGGACATAATTTGGCAAAGGTCATAGCAGAAAAAAAGGTTACTGCGGATTTTCAAAATGGTGGCAGTAACTGGATTGATTCAAATTAAGACATGACTCATTTAGGCCAATAAATGAGGACAGACACTATTGATTCCCTGGTTTCATTTCCTGCTGTATGTGACCCTAAAGCCAGTTTAATTATTTTTTCATTCAGGCCCAGCAAGATGCAGCATTGATACACAATATAACCCAGCAAAATAGTCAAAATATATAGTTGTATAACATTACATGTATGGTATAAATGCATACAGTAATAGCTATGAGTCTGTGAAAGATGAGAAAGATGTATACAACCAGATATATCCATGAGTGGATGCAATTGAGAGTTTAGAATGAGAAAACGAACATTATAGCTAGGTTTATCATATTATGACATCTAAGGAGCTTTTGGAATGGTTCTCCATGGTACACTTATATAAGCAAGGCCACTTTCACCTGCAGTCTCTTCCAGACCTATATTCATCATTATCTGCATTTCCCTTCAACCGATACAGGGTAAACATTTATGTCAGTGAATGGAAGTATTCACTAATTACTCAAAATTGAATATTAATAATTTACATTTCCTTGAATTTATTCAGGCGCCATGCTGCATTCTAATCCAGCAGAAGCTGCAGCAACAATATAACATTACCCTATACACAATAATAAAATCTATAGGCTCTTCACTGAACAGTCAAATGCCAGTTTTGCCAGTTATTTACACTAGCAGTGACACAAGTCAGTCATTATCTGAATACTTGGAGCTTTAAAGTGACATGCCTTGGTTTGCACCTAGAATAACCCTTGCCTTTGAACCAGCATTACAGGCGTTTTCGTAATAAACCACTACGAATATGCTGAGTGGATTAATGCTCTCTACTTCATCCTATAATGCTATCTCACATCGTTCTATACCACTCCCCTACCCACCCACACATGTAAATTGATAGTTTTGTATTGCTGTAATCGACAGTGTGCTGGGGTTTGTGGACGGTGCAATCGAGAAGCATATACTGTGTGATAGACTTTGGAGTGAATGGGTTGCTTACATAGCTCCATCTAGTGGTGACTACAAAGACAACAGTATAAAACAGTACGTGCATTTAACCATTCTGTACAGAATGATGCATCTTAAATATTTAATTGTCCGCCTAAATATTGAAAGAAGCAACGTCTGCAAACCTAAATGTAATATGCTTAACTCTGATGAAGTACTCACTCTCTCTAATGCGGACACACACACAAACACAAAACAGTATTTACATATGAAGGAACACAAAGTATCTTATATTTAGGCAGGAAACAGACCACATCTTAGCACACTGTAGTGTGTAAATTCCACAGTCACCATTTTATACGGTAAAGACAAATCTTCCTCATTGCAGTCCTGGAGGCTCAAAACCCACTGGAATACCGAGGCAAATCACAAGTCATTTAGGTCTGGGAAACTGACACACACTATGGAAGTACACAGCTGTTGAACAGAGCAACAACCGTGTGCAAGCAGAGCGAGCATTGGAAGGAGCAGCCCAATCCCAAGGCCAGCAGCGTGTTACCACTGTTGAAAGATGCCATCCAGACAATGACCGGGGTAGTGTGCTGGCAACACACACTGGCATGTATGCACACAGGGGAGAAGGGGGGCAACATTCCACAGCGCAGCCAGCTATCCACTGTCACCGATTAATTACAAGTGACTTGACACCTGGCGCTGTTGGGCCAATAAAGGAATGTTAGCAATACGACTGAGTAGGCCCTGGTAAACTGCAAGACCCGGAATGCAGGTAAACATCCATATCGACAACAATGACAGTCAGACATACCTCACAGTATGTCATGCCTTCCTGAATGCTCAAGCATTCAGCATAGCACTAATATACATAGGAAAAATAGAACACAAAAATGATTAATATGAAAATATTAATAATGTATTCAAAGTTGCACCAAAAGCAACTGTCATCACATTTGTTGAAGTGCTTACCCAGCAGAGAATAATTACTCTATGAAGCATGAAAAGCACAATTTCCCCCACTACAAAGTCGTAATCATAAACCAGTCATAAATCAGTCATGCCATTTTAAAATAACAATGCCATAATGTTCAAAACGGCCAAATTAATAGACCTGCAATATTATGCGTCAATTGCATCTCATCAGCTGGAAACAAATTAGATAAAAGGTGCATAACCATGGTGCAGGGTATTTAGGTGACCATTAGCCATTATGCTGTACAGCTTTATATTGAGTTTTATAGACCATGTTATTTATCTTAACTTATTTATCTTGTAGATAGCATTAAAACATGTTCTTATCCCTAACATCACTGTCCTCTGGCTGGGCAAAGCAATCATTTGAAGGTGACACCTGTAATGAGCTAATTATCTCAGCCGGAAGACCATTGGCCTGTGCTTAACAAATACTGTAGTGCCTGCTGCCTGGTGCTCAATGAGGTATAAGCAGGTCATAAATCATCTCAGCAGTTAAAGGAGAATTGCGGGAGAGAAGCGGGGTGTGTTATGTTTGTTGGGAATTTTCCCAAGAGGACGATTGGTCAGACCCGATACCAAATATTTATCACTGATTCAATAGTATTCAGTCAAGCCTTGTAAAGTGTAAAAAAAAAAGAAATAAAATAAATGTGCTTTTATTTTTTATCTGCCTGTCATAAAATGTTAGTAGTGTGCTATAAATTATAATGTATTTTATACAAACAATGAGTCTGCCTGCTCGTATATGGCTTAAGTAAATCACTTTTGCCTTTTAGATCATAAAAAAAAACTTGATATATGCTTAGGAATTAGTTTATAGAAAATTGTGATTGCAATCAATGTGGATATTACAGCAAACTAATAGTGTGAAATATCTATCTTACTTTGTTCAAGATTGCAATCTTTATCACATTATCATGTTACATTATGTAATGGAATATGCTTCTAGTCAATACAAAGTCCCCACAAAACTACCCTGAAATCTTTATATTTCCAAGAGGAAAGTAAAACATACAACTAAAATAACCAGTCAAGGGCAACAATAAATGAAATGCACCTGTATCAAATAACATGTCCTTTGTCGTTGTAGCCCATACATGAAAGCACTTGCTTTGTAACAGAACAACCTGATAGAGGAATACCTCCTTACAGTCTACAGTACACTGAACATAGAATCCGCTTCTAAGGGAGCACTATGAAAGTGAAGGGAAAAGAGTACAAATAGCAACACTATTTCTCCAGCATCGCTGAGCCCACCTCAGAGAGGTTTGAGGAGGTCCTAATAACCTGACGTGATACGCCGGAGCACGTCACACACGGTAGAAGAAAGACATATCACGGTGACAAAAGTACTTATGTTTATTAGAATGATATACTAGTTGCCACGTTACAAATTTGGGGTGGAAGTAATGGTGAATGACACCATCTATAAAAAGAGAATAGTTACATACAAATGATGAGAAACAATGAAAACATGAGGGAACGATTTTAAAATATAGCTAATTTGACAAATATGTGCGTCAGAAGTTACATGAATCCATGATTCACATGCCTTTCAATCGCAGTCATCTCTGAATTTAAAGCAAGCCCTGCCTCTTCAGATCTTCATAAGTCTTCTTATTCACCACGTTCCCACTTGAGTCTTCATATTCCTCCTGAATAAGTGTCACAAAATGACACAATTCAGTTCTATCCTTCACTTTGTATGTCAATTTTCTGTCCTCTTCTGTGTTCATAATGATAATACATAGTCAAAGAGCCCAGTGAGGGCAGGCATCATAATTTCATGAAAGAGTGTTCCAAAAGTACATTGGGCAATTTGAAACATGTAGAGCCATTTTCAACCCATAAAATGATAATTGTGTATAAAAATGGGAACTTTGTCAAATGTTAACACCACCATTGATGTGCCTTACCACACACTTATCAGTATGAACATTTAGTTTACAGTAAGGAGCATTTACTCTTTAAACTGTTAAAGTTATTTAAATAAATATTTACAGTATTGTGGAGAAAAGAAAATATCGCAATACTCAGCTGTAAATATATTACTACTACTAAAATTAGTGTTAATAAGTGTTTAGAATCAGTAGTGGCATTAACAGTGTTTGGAGTCAGTAGTGGCATTAACAGTGTTTGGAGTCAGTAGTGGCATTAAGTACAAACCTCTGTGTCTGGCTGCCACCGCTCAGACGCCTTCTGGGACTTCAGCTTGGCCCACACTGCATTAGAAACAATATGTACAACTG
The DNA here is from genome assembly GCA_025399855.1 of Forbesichthys papilliferus. Classification (NCBI taxonomy): domain Eukaryota; kingdom Metazoa; phylum Chordata; class Actinopteri; order Percopsiformes; family Amblyopsidae; genus Forbesichthys; species Forbesichthys papilliferus. The sequence continues at coordinate 1,472,892 of JAODOY010000003.1, read as the reverse complement.
TTAACTAATCCCTGAGATACTAGAGTTTCTTATCTGTATACTGGATGACAAAACACACGTACGAGACACAGCGTCCTCGATCTGGGTAACGTTGGCAAAGTGGGCCGTGTTTGGAATCCCCAGACAGCGCATGCCGTGGGCGTGTCTCCACTCCTGGATAACACAGGGTCAACCGCATGTCAATCTCACAGAGTCACACTTCACCAATGGACTGTGTCACAGAAAGAATTAGAATAATAAATACAACTTACTGCAAAGTGTCTCTGGAAGGCCTTGGGACCTCTGTATGTGTAGTTACCACAGATCTCACAGTTATAGTTGATGTTGAGCCCGTGGAGTTTATAAAGCCAATATGGAATAGGCTGGAGAAGACACGGGGGGGTGGTCAGGCATGCCAACACAGCAATGGCTTTACTCATTTAGAAACATGCAACCGCCTTTCTCTCAACATTTGCTGGGACGACTTGTGCTAAGAACACTTCCTCTGTATACTACACATGCCAAAACAAGGCTATTTAATGCTGAAATCAGACAGACAGACATATAGAAAAACACATACATACAGTATCTCACAAAAGTGAGTACACCCCTCACATATTTGCAAATATGTGAGCATATCTTTTCACGTGACAAAAATGAAGAAATTACACTTTTCTGCAATGTAAAGTAGTGATTGTACAAGTGCAAGGTCTCCAACATCCAACAGCTCTGTGATGTCGTCATGGAGGAGTGGAAGAGGACTCCAGTGGCAACTGTGAAGCTCTGGTGAACTCCATGCCCAAGAGGGTTAAGGCAGTGCTGGAAAATGATGTTGGCCACACAAAAAATGGACACTTTGGGCCTAGTTTGGACATTTTCACTTAGGGGTGTACTCACTTTTGTTGCCAGCAGTTTAGACATTAATGGCTGTGTGTTGTGTTATTTTGAGGGGACAGCAAATGTACACTGTTCTACAAGCTGTACAATCCCTATTCACTTTTCTGAGAAGGCCGCCCACAAGGTACAGGAGTATATTCATGGGAAGTATTAACAATTCTTCTAGAAGGGCATTTGTGAGGTCAGGCACAGATGATGGACTGAAGTCCTGGCTCACAGTCTCCGCTTCAATTCATCCCAAATGTGTTCTATCGGGTTGAGGTCAGGACTCTGTGCAGGCCAGTCAAGTTCCTGCACACCAAACTCCCTCATCCATGTCTTTATGGACTTTGCTTTGTGCACTGGTGCCCAGTCATGTTGGAACACATCCCTAAACTGACCGTGGAATATTTAGTAGTGAGGACATTTCACAAATCGACATATTGCACAGGTGGCAACCTACAACAGTACCATGCTTGAATTCAGTGAGCTCCTGAGAGCGACCCAGTCTTTCACAAATGTTTGTAGAACAGTCTGTGTGCCTAGGTGTTTGATTTTATACAGCTGTGGCCATGGAAGTGATTGGAACATCTGCATTCAATGATTTGCAGGGGTGTCCCTATACTTTTGGCAATACAGTATATT
>JAODOY010000003.1:1450995-1471292 GCA_025399855.1 Forbesichthys papilliferus | reverse complement strand
GCAACAGTCAGAACTGCGGAAACTCTGCCCATCTTCCGAAAGAGACTCAAGACACATCTCTTCACCATACACCTTGGTACCCTGACAAGTGACCTCGCCACTTCTTAGCACTCCTAAAGAAGTCCTGCACTCCCTTCTCATGCTCTTATCTCATTAAAAAAAAAGGGGAAAAAAAGCACTTTATTAGCTAACTTTATTAGCTAGGCCATTACCTATTGCACTTTATTAGCTAGGAAAAATGACATTATGCTGCTTTTGTTCTATTTAGAATATTGTTTGCTTTTAACTGCTGGTATACGACCTGTCCAACTACTGACAAATATACTAAATGTAAGTTGCTTTGGATAAAAGCATCTGCCAAATGCGGTAAATGTAAATGTCCTCTGTTTACCTTACTCCCTCCCTTCGTGCTCACCTTAGTTTTAATACTACTTATTCTTAATATTCTTATTATATTTTATTTATATAATTTATTTTATTTTTTCTTATTCTTTCTTTCTTCGGACCTTTCTAACTCCCTTACTTTGTATTCAATTCAATTTCCTTTATCATTTTCTGACTCCTCTTTGTGCTCAATCTAATTTCTCTCCCTAATTGTTATGACTTATAAAAATAATTCCTACACTTGTACTATATTTTCTACTTAATGTTCAAAACATATGATATCACACTTATACTGAAAATGACACACACAAAATTGGTACCAATTATTTACTTATATTACCAAAACATATAGTATTTTCCAGCCCGAAGGTCATGGGTTCAAACCCTGGTGTTTACCTACCTTTAAGCATCCTTGAGCAAGATGTTTAACCCCTAACTGCTCCCAGTGGTTGGTTACACCTTGCATGGCAGCAATCACCATCAGTGTATGAATGTGTGTGTGGGTGAATGTCAGGCAAAATACTGTAAAGCGCTATATAAATGTGCCCATTTACCTAGGGGTTTCGACCTAATTACTGTTAATCGCCTTTTTGAGGTTCTCTAACCTCTGAGGGGTTTCAACCTGTTCCCTTTACTTGTTTATAGAGTCTCTTCAGCCACTCAGGGCTTTCAATTTAATTCCCTTTAATCGCCTTTTCAAGGTTCTCTAACCTCTGAGGGTTTTCAAATTGTTCCCATTACTTTATTCTTACCTACTTGTATTTCCAATAAACATATAACTAGGATAATGAGACAAAATGACAGTAGTTATTTAGAGTGTTCAATTCATAGACTTCGATATTAACAGGTGTAGGCTTACCTTGTTTTAGACGGCCGCCCAGTACTGTCAATCCGTAACCTTAAGGGATGTTTCTGATTTTTCTGCTGCATATTTGGATGATGTTGTAGTTTTCAGTCAGTCCTAGATGGAGCACCAGTTCCATCTGCAACAGGTCCTGCAGCGGATCAGGCAGGCCTTACAAGGCAGGCCTTACAAGGCAGGCCTTACAATTAACCCTCATAAGTGTGTTGTTGCCCAGAGGTAAGTGGAGTACCTGGGTTACATTATTGGATTTGGACAGATCAAGCCCCAAGTGGGGACGGTGGAGGCCATCCACTCTTTTCCTGTTCCTACCACCAAGAGGAAGCTGAAAGGTTTCCTGAAGTTGGTATGGTGGTACCGGAGGTTGTTTCTTCATTTTGCAGAAAGATACTCTACAGTGTTGGCAGACTGGCTGAGGATTGAGGTACAGTTTCCATTTGAGAGGGGGGAGGAAATGTAATGAAGTACACTACATTACCAGTGATTATAAGGTAATATTGTGCAATTGCGTGTTTATAATGGCTCTTTCAGACATCTTAATTATATAAGTTATATTACACATAGGCAGCCATGTTTATTTATGTAATATTTATTAGATATAGCAAATAACATATGGTACATTTCTTGTGTTTGACATAATTTATTAAACATAGGTGACATTCTGGACTGTTTCTGGTTGGTCATTAGTGTCCCTGAAAGAGAAGTGTGATTATGTTTCAGATGTTGATATTTGGATGATTGAAATGTGTTTTGTTTGTGTATTGTAAGAACATCTGTGCTGTAATAAGATTAATTGTGGGCTAGCACATCCATTTGGGAAACATTATTTAGTTATATAAACATTTACCTGTATTATTCTGCTCCAGGGTGTTCGGCCAAAAGAGTCCCTGGTAGATGGACACAAATATAAAGGTTCCGGGAGGGAACAAGTGGTCGGATAGGGGAGGGGGGTTAGTAGTTCTGGCGTTCATGTATATTTATTGGAAGTATGTTTGGTTGTGGACAGTATAATTTTTGGTACATCTTGCCTTGGCCTTTATATGTTACTGCATTCTCCAGCCGCTAAATGGTCATTCTAACAAGTGGTGTCAAGAAGTTGGGGCTTACGCTGCAGTGACATGATGGAAAGGGGCAAGAGGAATGACCAAGAGAACCCAGATGAGGGTGCTTGCTCATCAATGGACCCAGGCACCATGGCAGAGGGTCCAGCAGAAGAAAAGCTTGAAGAACTTGCTGGTCTGGTGAAATCTCTTATTTGTTCTCAGGTAGTAAGAGACCAACAAATAGAGAGTCCTCGCGTCAACAGCGGCAATGGAAAGATATGCAGCATCAATTTTCAAAAATACAGCAGCAAGTAAACATAATGAGAGGAGGACATGTACAAGAGAGTGACAGACAGGGGGAGGGCCAGCCCAAGAGAAGTATTGAAAGTGATAATGATTATGATGATGATGATCTGGGTGAGATGACCAGCCAGATGAGTCAAGGACTTAGACCACTGAGGGAACCCCTGACCCACAGGGAGCCTTAATTGCTGCCATTGGCCACAGAGGATGACATTGAACACTTTCTGACAACATTTGAGAGAATGGCCTATGTATGTCGCTGGCCCAAGGATGGATGGGCTATGCGCCTTGTCCCTCTACTCACCGGTAAAGCTCATACTGCCTATGTGCTGATGGATATAAGGGACGCTGAAAACTATGATTGAGTTAAAGCAGCAATTTTGGCACAATATGAAATCACACCTGATGCCTATCGAAGACGATTCCGGTCCCTGAAGATTGAGCCTGGTGAGACCCCACGAGAGCTGTAATATTGATCTTTAATTTTAATAAATTATTTTTATTTTTTGGTACATCTCGCCCTGGCCTTTATTTGTTAACTACATTCTCCAGCCACTAAATGGTCATTCTAACACCCCTAACCAAGCATATTGAGGGTTGATGATCAGCCCTCCCTTCCTGACGGTGAGGTGGGCGTGGTGGCTCTCCATCAACTTTGTGTATTCCTTAACTGCCATGTCCTCATGTCCAAAGCCCAATTTGAAAATAGAACAAATATTATACACCATACTAATATGACATTATACATTTTCAGTATTTCATATAATAAACTATTTTTTTTCTTACTATTTCATTAACTAATGCAGCACTCAACACTATCAAACATTGCAATATTATAACCACCACACTGCTCAGATCAGTAACACTTAGGCATCATGCCAAATTACATTACTCATTAGCCGGTGTGTATAAAGGTTAAGTCATTCTGGAACATGCTTGTTGACAGTTGAACTCAAATCAAAACAAAACAACCCTCCATTCAATGCTTAGGGTGATCCCTCAGAAGCTCTGGAGCTTCCAATGTGGTGTGGCTGAGCATCTGAGGGAACACCCTGTTATGGCTGACGAGAGCTAGATGTTTTTATATAGAGGTAAAATATTCTCCAAAATGGCTGATTATAGCTTTAACTGCTTGGATGTTGGATGCAGTAACTTTCTGGTCAAACCACATGACACACTTTTAATTTTAGTATTGTCTCATTTTCTATCACAAAGCACTACAATTCAAAAGGTTTATAAATAACAAGATTGTTAAATGTACCTGCTCATCTGATATGCTTAAACCTGCAAATACCTTTTCACTCTGACTGAAGTTCTTCTGGTGACAGTGACCTGTAATAGGGCTTGTATATCTTGTTTATAGATGCAGGAATGTTCATTTTCTCCTTCAATGGATCACCCCAGGTGTGCGTTCTTTTGCCTCTTTTATTTGTTTTGTACATTAACATATGGGTAAAGTTATTGTAATTAATGACAAACTGACCTTTTAGTCTCCGTGTAGGAAAGCCCATTAGTGCATGCATTTTCATCGTAAGCTTTGGAATTTTAATGTTAACAGTACTTTTGTTACTGTACTGTCTTATTTCTTGTTTCTTCCAGGTATAAGACCCAAGAGACCTCTCTTCTGATTATCTTCTTGTGCTTTTCTTATTCTTTTGATTCGCAAGCATATAACCATTTACTTTTTTCATACCTATGTTGTTAATTCCCCAAAGAAAAAGGTGCAGTAACTCATAAAAAGACCACAAAATGATTTGTAGTAATTGTGCAGTTCTTTTAAATTTAGGCTATGTAGGCTTTAACTACATCATCTTTTTATTAGTTATACTTTTTTTTATGTATTTATATAAATATTTACAGTTGACAGCCCACTCATACTTGCCTAGTGACAGACCACTCTTTAATTAACTAACTTACAAAACGCTTTAAATTCCCATGATGTGTTAGTTCTTAAGTACAGCACAATGTGAAACATATTATTCAAAGTATTATTGCTAAATCTTGTTTGCCTATCTTCACCTATTGCATCTTAACCATCTTGGACAGGTGGATTCCTCCCTATGTGGTCCCTTTCAAAGGTGTATTCCCATTTTTCCACATGGGTTTTTTAATGGGTTTTTCTTTGCCCTGGGGTAGGAGCTGTGGGGTAGGAGTCTGTTTTGGAACAGGCCACTCAAATACTTGTGTGTTTTCTTAATAAATTCATTTTTTTTATATTAAGCAGTGGTTTAGATTGTCTATGTACACAAGGAACAAGGATCCCTACTATAGAAAAGAGCTCTACATTCATCTGTCCATCCATCTTCTCCCGCTTATCCGGAGTAGGGTCGCGGGGCAGCAGCTTCAGCTTCAAACTTCCCTTTTCTGCGCCACATCAGCACGGTCTGAATGATGGATTCCGAGACGTTATCAGGCCAGTGTGGAGATATAATCTCTCCACCTGGTCCTGGGTCTTCCCCGAGGCCTTCTCCCAGCTGGACGTGCCTGGAACACCTCCCAAGGGAGGCGCCCAGGAGGCATCCTTACTAGATGCCCGTACCACCTCCTTTCGACACAAAGAAGCAGCGGCTCTACTCCGAGTTCCTCATGGATAGCTGAGCTTCTCACCCTATCTCTAACGGAGACACCAGCCACCCTTCTAAGAAAACCCATTTCGGCCACTTGTACCTGTGATCTTGTTCTTTCGGTCATGACCCACCCTTCATGACCATAGGTAAGGGTAAGAACGAAAATTGCCCGGAAGATTGAGAGCTTTGCCTTCTGGCTCAGCTCTCTTTTCGTCACAACGGTGCGGTAAAGTGATAGCAATGCCGCTCATGCTGCTCCGATTCTCCGGCCAATCTCCCGCTCTAACGTTCCCTCACTCGCAAACAAAACCCAGAGGTACTTGAACTCCTTCACTTGGGGTAAGGACTCATTCCCTACCCGGAGTAGGCACTCCATCGGTTTCCTGCTGAGAACCATGGTCTCAAATTTTGCGGTACTAATCTTCATCCCAGCCGCTTCACACTCTGCTGCGAACCGCTCCAGGGAGTGCTGGAGGTCACAGACCGATGATGCCATCAGGACCACATCAGCTGCAAAAAGCAATGATGAGATCCCCAGGTTACTGAACCGCAACCCCTCCCTACCACGATTACGCCTCGATATCCTATCCAGGAATATTACAAACAGGATTGGTGATAAAGCACAGCCCTGGTGTAGACCAACCCCCACCTGAAATGAGTCCGATTTACTGCCGAGAATTCGTACAGAGCTCACGCTTTAAATGTACAGGGATTGGATTGCCTTTAAAAGGGGCCCCTCATCCCATTCTTCTGCAGCACCTCCCACAGTATCTCCCGGGGGACCCAGTCATACGCCTTCTCCAGATCTACAAAACACATGTAGAACGGAAGGGCATACTCCCGTGCCCCCTCCAGGATCCGTGTGAGAGTAAAGAATTGGTCTGTTGTTCCACGACCAGGACAGAATCTGCATTGTTGTTTCTCAATCTGAGATTCGACAATCGGCCGAACCTACCTTTCCAGCACCTTAGAATAGTCTTTACCTGGGAGGTTGAGTAGTGTGATACAAATGTAATTGGCAAACACTCTCTGATCCCCCTTTTTGAAGAGGGGAACCACCACCAGTCTGGCAGTGGCAGTTTGGCACTGTCCCCGACTTCCACGCGATGTTGAAGAGGCGTGTCATCCAAGATATCCCCTCCACATCCAAAGCTTTTAGCATTTCTGGACGGATCTCATCAATCCCCAGGTCTTTGCCACTATGGAGTTGTTTGACTACATCAGTGAACTCCCTTAGGGAAATTGATGATGATCCCCCATCAGCCTCCAGCTCTCTCTACCACAGAGAGAGTGTCAGTCGGAATCAGGAGTTCCTCAAAGTGTTCCTTCCACCGCCCTATTAATTACCTCCTATTTTCCTCCTGTTGAGGTCATCGGTGTCCCATCCTTACTGTAAACAGCTTGGATGGTTCCCTGCTTCCCCCTCCTGAGGTGGCGGATGATTTTCCAGAAACACTTTGGTGCCGACCGAAAGTCTTTCTCCATGGCTTCTCCAAATTTCTCCCACATCCACTTCTTTGCTTATTCTATGGCAGATGCTGCAGCCCTTCGAGCCAGCCAGTACCCTGAAACTGTCTCCGGAGACTTCCGGGACAACATATCCCGAAAAGCCTCCTTCAGTCGGACGGCTTCCATGACCATCGGTGTCCACCACGATGTTTGAGGGTTACCGCTCTTTGAGGCACCTATGATCTTGAGACCACAGCTCTCTGCCACAGCTTCAGAAATGGAGGCTTTGAACATTGTTCACTCAGGTTCAATGTTCCAAACCTCAACAGGGATGCCAGAGAAGCGCCTTGACCCAACTCACCACCAGATGGTGGTCCGTTGACAGCTCTGCCCTTCTCTTTACCCGAGTGTCTAAAACATGCGGCCTCAAGCCAGATGATACGATCACAAAAGCTATCATCAACTTTCGGCCTAGGGTGCTCTGGTACCACGTACACTCATGAGCATCCTTATGTTCGAACATGGTGTTTGTTATAGACAGTGTATGACTAGCACATAAGTCTAGCAACAAACGCCCTCTCAAGTTTAAATCAGAGAGGTCGTTCCTCCCAATCACTCTCCTCCCAATCACTCTCCAGGTATCTCCATCATTGCCTATGTGCGTGTTGAAGTCTCCCAGTAGAACTACGGAGTCCCCTATTGGAGCTCCATACAGGACTCCTTTCAGGGTCTTCAAGAAGGCCAAATACTCTGAACTGCTGTACATATGCAGAGACAACAGTCAGAGTTTCCCCCCCCCCCACCACCCGTAGGCGCAGGGTGGCGACCCTAGTCTACTGGGGTAAACTCCTGCTGTATGTAGCGACACTCAGCCGGGGACTTGTGCGTATCCCAACATCCGCCAGGCGCCTCACACCCTGGGCAACTTCAGAGTAGAATAGAGTCCATCCCGTATCCAGGAGAACGGTTCTAGAACCAAGACTGTGCGTAGAGGTAAACCCCACCAGATTTAAATGGTAGGGCTCCACCTCCCGCACAAGTTCTGGCTCCCCCCACTGGCCCTTCCCCCACAGTGAGGTGACCTTCCACATCCCCAGAGCCAGCTTCTGCTGCCCGGGTCTGGTCCGTAAAGGGTTTTTTTGGGCTGCGCCTGACTGGGCTCCGTGGCAAACCCAGCCCTTAGGCGCTTGCTGGTGAGCCCTACCTCTGGGCCTGGCTCTAGACGGGCTTCCTCTGGGCAGGGTAACTCCTTCTCTTAGTGAGTTCTTCATGGGGGTCTTCTGAACCACTCTTATTCTTCTATAAGATATTGTCATCAAAATAATTATTAATAATCATACACGGCGACTAAAGCTGCCAATAAAATAAGTGCTAAGGTGTGCCTCCTCAGTGGCCTGATAAGCCATAACCATTATTAAATCTAGTAACCATAAGGTTAAGGATCACTACACTGTTATTTCTTTAAATAAAGAATGGTACGGCTTACACTGCACAAATTGATAAAAAAAACAAAGCAAGCTATAACTACATGATATCTTTACTTTATTTATTTACACGTAAGGGATTACATTAAAAGTTATTTTCATCATGTCACTATAAATACACAATTTGTACCCCATCTTATTAAAATACATCCTTCAAACCTTTTTTTAAAGTAACAAGAAGAAACAAGTAAATGGATAAAAACTATTGCAACCTGAATTTGTCAAAGTAAGTAAAACATGCATATGATCATTTATGATAATATAATGCAGAATACTTGCAGGTGTTTTACAAAGAAAATATAAATCTAAACAAGTGGTGGTAATGAATACAAAAATAATGGGTTGGTGGTTATTGACAAAGCTTCTCAATGAAAGTTTAACCTGTGGCTTTCAACAAGTTTTTTTATCTAAACACTGCAATATATGGTAAATACATATTTCTTTCTGCAGAAAATATGAAAATCAATATGCTACACCTTTCAAACATTCAAACCAAGGATTATATCCTCTGCACATTTCATAGCTATAATGACAGGCAGGGTTAGTCATTCTTAAGAACTCTTGCTACCTTTAAGATTAAATAAAAACAAGCTACATGTGAAGCGCCATCCCACACATTGAAATGCGTTGCGCAGCCAAGGGCATTGTTGATGTGAGCGGTGTTCGCCACCTTTTATTGTTCTTTTTTACAGAGCCAAGGCTGTGTGGAAGCACCTGATCCTTTTTTCAGCATGCACAGATAATTATAAGATAGAAAAAAATGCAAGGATATTATATTAAAATGTAATTACCTTACAATAGCTGACTATACCTTTAAGCATGACTGAAAAAATGCCAATGTTGATAAGGAGATAGGTGTGACTAATAATAATGGTAACGTCGCTGTGTCACATATTCTAAACTCTAAACTCAGCGACAGTTCATTCTATCAATGACAGTTCAACCACAGGCTCGGCTTAATATTCTATATACTGTCAGTGTGTTACATAGCAAATTGCAGGCATTTAACAGAAGCAGGATTATAGCCTGATCATGTTAGATTATGAACATACATGATTGTACACTGACAAGAACATCCTCATTTATTGTTAAGAACTGCTTATCTGGGTGTAGGTGTGGTTGGAATGATTGATTACATTGTAGGAGAGGCAATGTCATGCATCCAATTGAAGACATCTGAGCTGAGACTAAGAGAGAAGATGATGGGAGAGTATCTGAAAAATAGAGAAAGATCATGACATTGCATGAGGCCACTTTAAGACATTATTGAGATTTAATTACATACATGAAACACCTCTATCATGTACAGTTTAATAGCTTGTATAATGATACAATAAACACATAACACAGCTAAGTTTACATTTCCACTCTGTAAATATCACATTACTTACAGGTTTTAGAGGTCCAATAAGGCTGTGGCTTATGGTCTAGATCCATCCATTGATGTCTCTTGAACCTCAATGTGTTCATTAAGCTCATGTTTATTTGTGAACGTATTTGATAGCAGGAACCAAAGACTGGATGCTTGGACTGGCAGGCGGGTCTCATCACATTCTTCTGATGGGAATGTTTGTTTTTTAAAAGAGAGCTACAACCGGACTGGGTTCATGTATTGGAAGGTTATAGGCAATGTGCAGGGATGAAAAAAGGTCTTGGAGCTGTGGTACAATTTTATAGTCTCCTTTTTCTGCTCTGAACAGTGGTAATAATATGTATTTTCGCAGCAGTTTGTTATCTTCTTCATCCACAATGAAGCACAATGAAAAGCTGAGCGTGCACAGAGGCTTGTAATTTAGATATTACATTTCAAAATTATAAAATAGATACGATCACTTGAAACTCTTGAATTTAAACATAAAATACATGCTATCACTTAATGTATACAGCTTATCTGTATACATTAATATGTATGTACGTAAACTGAAATAATTTGATGATGAGCATAAATTATTGTATTTTAAATATGTACGTACGTAAACTGAAATATTTTGAATGAGCATAAATAACTGCATTTAAATTAAATAAAAGAACATTAAGCGTGCAAAAGAACAGGGTGCTAAAAATCCCTAAATGACCACATGCAGAGCAGAATTAAGATAGTCCTCATCTCTTGAAAATAAATCAGGCATCTAGTGAGACGTGTACAGGCTTTATCCTATTAAAACTATCAGTATCTGCGACCATAGCTTGGTGAACTGTAGGAGGAGGAGGTTGTTGTGAAGGCTGATCCTGTGGCATCAAAGCTACCTCTTCTAGATCCTGACCTGGAACCAGTACGTGAACCAGACCGTGACCCAGTGGCTGAGCCTGACCCACTGAGGCTATAAGGGCTGTACAGGCCTTTGCTGGACTGAGATGACGCTTCAAGTAGTCGCAGACCAGTCCCCTCCTCCATCATGCTTCTTTCCATTGCATCCTTGTAGGAGATTTTTAACTTTGTTTTAGGGCATGTGAGGTACTTTGTGTATGCACTCACATCTCTGAGCTTCTGTGCATTGCGAGCATCTAATGTGCCCTTCCTTACAGCCTCATCAATAGAGACTCTGCTAGTCATATCTGGCTCAATTAAGCCACCAGTGAGATACTGGACCTCAAGGAATCGCTGCCCAGCCTCATAGTATAACCACCCTTTCTTTAATGCTTGGGCTGCAGACATTTTGCTTTTGGTTCTGGGATCCTCAAATCCATTGTAGGCTTTTTGGGCAAGATTGATGCGGTCAACCATTATCTTATCCACAAGTCCCTTGTTCATTGCATCTGTAACTGTGAACCTTTCTCCAGTATTTGGGTCAATAATACCTCCTGTGCAGGCTTGAGCCTCCAGTAACCGTTGCCCTGTGATGTTGTCCACAAGGTTTCTGTGCATGGCCTCAGTGACAGACACCTTTTCCAGGGTATCAGTGTCCAGGATTCCAGCCACAGGGCCAGTTTCTTCTGTTGGGTCATTCCATGTTGTCACTGGGGGTTTTATAGAAGGTATAGAAGGTACTGGACTTGAATGGTAAGAGGAACAGGACCCAAAGGAAGATGAGCGTGATCTGGAACCACTCAAGTTTCCAGAGAGCATGTCTGCAAACTCAGTGATAGACAGTGTACCTGCCCTGTATTGATCCAGTGCTGACTTATCAATGAGACCCTTTGATATTGCGTCGTCAATGTCATACTGGCGACCCGATCTTCTGTCAATAATCATGGATTTAACAACTCCATCAGATGAGGTGATTGTGATTTCCTCCCACTCACACTCCTGTTCTGCCAGCTCCATGTAAGTCTGGTGGTCAATAAGTCCTTTGCTATAAGCTTCATATACGGACATCTCTTTGCCTGTTTCTGGGTCAACAATCACTACTCTGCGTTTGCGCACAGAGGACTTTGATGATGTCTTCCGCTCACGCTTCTTCTCTTTCAAAACCAGGAGTGCAAGGTCTGTCTCAGGGTCTATCATACATCTCTCCATGAGCTGTAGGTAGGTGAGGTTCTCCTCTGTGTTGGGGTCAAAGAAACCTTTAGTATCATCTGATGGGTCAGTGAGTATTGCATTCATTTCCTCATCAAAGAGACCACGCTCATATGCTGCTTCGACAGGCAAGCGGTGACTTTCCTCAGGATCAATAATACCACCTGTGGCGATTTGAGCTTCCAACAGACGGATGCCATGATCTTTTAGAATTAGGCCTTTTTTCATGGCTTGGAATAAAGAGATTACCTTTCCAGAATAAGGGTCTTTGTAGCCTGTCACAGCACGCTCAGCAGACAAGAGTTTGTCTTTAAACTCAGGTCCAACAATTCCCATTTTTACAGCCTCATTAACATTTAACTTAATGCTCTTAATAGGATCAATGACATATCCAGTGGCTGCTTGAGCCTCAAGAAGTTCAAAGGCGGTCCCTGGTCTGATCATGTTCTTTTTCATTGCCTGATAGATAGACAGACGATCTTTGGTTGATTCTACGTACACCCCAGCAATACAGCTGGTGCCCTCCAGGTACTTCTTAACGGCTCTGCTGACCTCCTCCACACTTATGAGGCCCTCATTGAGGTCATTGTATGTCTTCTGGTCAATGATTTGTGAGCGAAGGAGCTCTTCCATGGTGATTTGTTTCCTGAGGCCTTTAAAGAGAGGGTCTGCCAGTGAAAGAAACCTCAGACCGCTTTGTTTGTCAACTTTACATCTTCTCAGTAACTGGCTGTAGGACTGTTTCTCATCTGAAATTGGATCTGTGTAGCCTTGCACTTCTCCATTAGGATCAGATATTCTGTCATACATTTCTTTGTTGATATAACCACGTTGCATGGCAACATCTGGGGGGAGACGAAAATAGTATTCTGGATCCATTAGTCCCCCAGTGGCAAGCTGGGCCTCCAAAAGCCTAAGCGCATAGTCTTCAGAAACAAGATCTTTTTTCATTGCTTGGAATAGAGAAATCACTTTTCCGCTGTATGGATCCTTGTAACCAGTTACTGCTCTCTCAGCAGAGAGAAGTTTGTCATGGATCTCAGGTCCAACAAGCCCTTTGCGTACTGCCTCATCAACTGTTAGAAGCTCATCTCTTACTGGATCAATCATAAATCCTGTGGCTGCTTGCGCCTCAAGGAGATTCAAAGCAATTTCAGGTTTAATTAGTCTTCTCTTCATAGCCTGGTAAATGGTTATTTTTGGAGGGTTGTCTGATTTAACTCCAGCAATGCAGCCGATACCAAAGAGGTATTGTTTTACTGATGGCATTTCCATTACCTCACGAATTGTCATCTTTTCTTGTTTTAACAGGTTGTATGTTTGCAAGTCAATAATTCTAGCACTATATAGCTCCTCAATAGTAACTCTTCTTCTTATTACATCGCATGACATGCTCTGTTCTGCCTTAAGAATTTCCCTTTGTTCAATTATCTCAATGATGATAATTAGCATTCTGTCCTTTGTTATTTGCCCCAAGCGATATTGTTCCATTAGCCGGTTTCTTTCATCTTCTGGAAGCAAATTAGAGCTCATGACATCCCACAGCGTTACAGCCTTTCCAGCAAAACTTTCATGAGGGATATCAGCTTGAGTGTTCATTAAGTCTGTCTGGGTTTGCTCTTCTGTGTAATGGTAGGACTTTTCAGTAGGAGCAGGAGCTTCAATTTTGGACATTAACAGGTAACAAAGGCCAGAGATGGGATCTCTTGTGCATTTTCTCAATAGTTGCTGGTAGGTAACAATCTCATTGGTGTTGGGATCAAAAAAGCCTTTGACATCACCTGAAGGTTCATTGAAGGATTTAACCATCTGCTTGCTGAAATGGCCTCGTTGAATAGCCACATCATTTGGAACACGATAGCTTCTGACTGGATCAATTATTCCTCCTGTGGTGAATTGAGCTTCAAGAAGGGGAATAGCATGCTCGCGCAACACTAGCTCTTTTTTCATGGCTTCAAAAAGTGAAACCTTATTGCCTGTGTATGGATCTTTATATCCTGTCACTGCCTTTTCAGCTAGGAGAAGTTTCTCATGAAGCTCTGGGCCAACAACTCTGACTTTTACAGCATCATCCACTGTGTATTTAAGATTTTTCACTGGATCAATTATGAAACCTGTTGCAGCTTGGGCCTCAAGTAGTGCAAGCCCAGTGTTATGTTGTAAAATATTCTCTTTCATGGCTTGATAAATGCTTAGTTTCTCTTTTGAGTCTGGCATAGCAATACCGGCAATGCCATCTGTGCCCTGTAAGTACTTTCTGACAACTTGAGTGTCACTTACTTCTTTAGGTGTGATCTTGCCTTGTTGGAGTTGATCAAAAGTATCCTTATCAATGATATGGGAATCAAGTAATGAGCTGGCAGTTACAGGTGCTCTAAGCCCTTCAAAGCAGTCCTTTTCAGTTACTCTCTCATCCTGTTCTTCAACCATTGTGATAACAATTCTAATTAGTTTTTCAATTGTTACTTGTCCAATTCTGTACTGTCGGATCAGTTCTATTCTCTGCTCCTCTGTAATGTATTCAGAATTAATAATCTCCCAAATTGTGACTTTGCGTCCTTTGAAAGGTCCACAATCCAACTCAATTGTTGTCTGATTCAATGCCTCTTTTGTATTTGCCTCAAAAATGTGATGACATTCCTTTGCCTTTACAGCCTTCTTAGAGAGAATAAGTAATGGAAGTCCAGTTTCTTTGTCTATAAAACATTTTGTCATCAGCTGTGCATATGAAACATCCTCTTGTGAGTTAGGATCATAGAATACCTTGGTTTCATCTGTGTCCTTACTGAAAGTCTTCATCATTTCTTCATCAAAATATCCACGTTTGCAGGCAATATCATGTGGAACGCGATAGCTTTTAATGGGGTCAATTATTCCACCAGTTGAGAGCTGTGCTTCAAGCAGACGAATGCCATGGTCTTTCTTTACCAGGCCTTTATTCATGGCTTCAAACAAAGATACAGTTTTTCCAGTGTATGGATCTTTGTAGCCATTGACAGCCCTATCTGCAGACAGAAGTCTTTCATGTAGCTCCGGACCAACAAGACCCGATTTAACAGCTTCATCAATAGTGACTTTCTCATTTTTTACAGGGTCTATTAGAAATCCAGTCGCTGCTTGAGCTTCAAGAAGGTTAACTGCAGTCTCTGGTGACAATATTTCCTTTTTCATTGCTTGATAAAGTGTCATCTTCTCCTTGGTTGATTCATTCATCACTCCAGCAATGCTGTGTGTCCCTTTTAGTGCCTTCTTTACAGGCTCCATCTCAGATATTTCTCCAACTGCAATCTTGCCATTGCTTAACTTGTTAAACAAATCTTTGTTTATAATCTTTGATTCATAAAGTTCACTGGCTGAGACTGGAGTCCTCAGACCATCAAAAATATTTTTATTCTTCTCTTTATTTTCCACAACAGTGATAACAATTTTGATAATCTTTTCCACTGTGATCTTACCAGTTTTGTATTGGCGGATCAAATCTTTTCTCTGTTCTTCAGTAAAATACTCAGAATTGATAATTTCCCAAATGGTAACAGTTTTCCCCTTGAAACTTCCAAAAGGTACATTGACATTTGATTTTGAGAGAACTGCTTTAGCCTCCTCATCTGTGTATATGTCTTCATTCTGGGCTTCTTTCTCTGTAAGAGGTAGAATTAACAATCCTGTCTCTTCATCCTTGGTACATCTCTCCATTAACTGCCTGTAAGTGAGATGTTCTTGAGTGCTAGGGTCAGTGAATAATTTACACTCAGTTAACTTTTGGTTCATGTTTTCATCAAACTGACCCTGTATATAGGCTGTCTGAATTGTCACTCGATGACTATTTACAGGGTCAATAATTCCACCAGTTGCAAGCTGAACATCCAAGAGTTTTATTGCTTGGTCCTGTTCAATAAGTCCCTTCTTCATAGCCTCAAAGATGGAAATTCTGTCTCCAGTATAGGGATCTTTGAAACCAATGGCTGCTCTCTCTGCACAAAGTATTTTGATATGGAGCTCAGGGCCAATTATAGTATGTTTAACAGCTTCATCCACAGATAACATTTGATTCTTTACTGGGTCAACAATATAGCCAGTAGCTGCCTGGGCCTCCAAGATCATTGTGGCAGTGTCAGGAGTAACCTTGTTTTCTTTCATGGCCTGGTATACTGACATTTTCTCATTTGATGGCATCAACACACCACCAATACAGTTCTGGCCCTTGAGACATGATTTAACTTTATCGGTCTTTTCCAAGTCTTGCACAGTAACTTTGCCTTTTTTCAATTTATCATATTCCTTTTTAGTTAGAATACCAATTTCATGGAGCCTTTCTGCAGGAACCTTCTTCCTTATACCATCAAAAGCTAATGCTGAGTCAACATTTCTCTTCATGCTGTCCACTTCAGAGCCATTAAAAACTTTCTTTATAGTTTCTATTGAGCTAGAAACTGCCTGATCTTCAGTAACGTTATCAGTCTGGATTTCAATTTCCTTAGTCTGCGATGAGACTCGTTTTGGAACTTCAAGTTTCAAAAGTTTTTCTGTCAGTTTTTTGTTTTCCTCTGACAAAAATGTTTCTTGTTCAAGCATTTTCTTCTCCAGTTTGCTAATTTCTGTTTGCTTTTTCTTCATGTCTTCCTCAGCGTCGTTTTGCTTTTTCACAGCCTCATCCATTGCATCTTTAAGTTTTATCTTCTCCTCTTCCATTTGCTTCTTTTGGTATTCTTGTTCATCTTTAAGAGCTTTGGCATTCTTCACCTCATCTTCATACTGCTTCTCAAGCTTTTGTTTCTCTTTTTCAATTGCCTTTTCTCTTTTTAGCAACAACTCTTTCTCTGAAATAAATGACTTCTGAAGAATAGTCCTCTCTTGCTTGATTTGCTCTTCTTGGGCCTGTGACATCTAATAAAAATAAATAACATTATTAATCAGCATTAACATATTACTGATAATTGAGTATATTGTGATACATCGTCAATATACATTGTTATTCCATCTCTACAAATTATATGAAAATGCAGATTTTTGGATTAAGGTCGAGGCCAACAAACATGAACATGTTTCTCGTGCTTGTTGGCCTTGACCTTAAAACAAATTTGAATATTATGTTTAGGCCATTATTAATCACATGACCAGTTAGTTAGTGGTTTAAGAATAATTAACGTGTATAGTATGTTTGCAATCACGATGCGAACAATGTTATGTGTTTAGACCTGTGTACCTGTTTAGATTTAATTTGAAGCTCCTCGGACTCTTTCTTCAATTTCTCCTTTTCTTTCTCAAGGTCAGCAATGGCTTTGTTTAATTCTTCCGCTTCTTTGGTATTTTGTAGTCTCCGTGCTTCCAACTTTTCTACAACAACCTTCTCTGTTTGTTTTTCTTTCTCCCGGAGACGGACTTTGATTTCATCAGCCTGCTTCTTAAATGTATTGGCCTTTTCTTCTGCCTTTGACTGAGCATCACTCAGCTCTTTTACTCTCAGTTTTAGTTTCTCTGCTTCAGTGGAAACTTCCAGCTGTCTCTTACGCTCCACCTCCAAGGACTTCTGGAAGCCCTCTGTCTCTTGATATAGGCGTTGCTGCATCTGTTGTTTATCTTCCAGATGTTTTTGAGCTGTTTTTTGTGCCTGATCCTTTTGATTCTTAAGCTCATCTGCCTCTGCTTTTAGTTTGTTCGCCTCTTGGATGGCCTGCATTTTCTCTTTTAGCATTATCTCTGCAAGAGCCCTGTGTTCAGCAAGGCTAGACTCTGCATTCTGCCTCTGTCTAGCTGCCTCTTGAACTTCCACACTAAGCCTGAAAGCTTCCTCTGCCAGGCTTTTCATTTTCTCTGCCTCCTCTGCTAAGACTTTCTGTGTATTATCTTTGTCTTTCATAATTAGGTGCTTGTTTTCTTTCTCAATTTTCATCTTAAGTTTCAACAACTCCTCCATTTGGATCTTGACTTTAGATAGGTCATCCTCCACCAGAGTTTTTTGTTTTACAGCATCATTGACTTCATCCTTTAGGTGCTGAAGCTCCTTCTCTAAGACACATTTTTGCTTGTCAGTCTGATCCAGTTGCAGTTTAACCTTCATTAGTTCCTCCTCTACTTGGGTCTTCTGTTTGAGTGTTTGTTCAGCTTGTTCTTTATGCTTGGCCATCTCTGCATCAGCCTGCCACTTCTGCTCCAAAGCCACTGCCTCTGCCTTTGCTCTCTTGGAGGCCTCCTGCTCCGCTTCCTTCCGCAATCTCTCTGTGTCCTTCTGCGCTGTGGCTTGTTTGGCTGCTTCATCCTCTGCAGCCCTCTTTTGTTTCTCCGCCTCTTCTGCTTTTTGACGGAGGTGCACAGCCTCTTTTTCTGCTTTGGCTTTGGCTTGCTCTGCAGCCTGTGCAAGTTTCTTGGCGTTTCCAAACTCATCTTTAAGCTTGTCCTGAGCAAGTGTGTCCTCTTTCTTTTTACTGAGGATGTCTTCAACTTTTTTCTCCGCAGCACCGCATTTCTCTGCCGCCTCTTTGGCTAGAAGAATCTGTTTCTCTGCCTCTTTGTCAGCCTTCTCTTTCTGTTTATGGACTTCGGCAGCCTTCTTCTTGAGACGTTCAACTTCTTCCAGGGCAGCTTTGCATTGTCTAGCTGCCTCCTCCTCTGCTGCTGTGATCCTCTTTACCTTCTCTTCGGCTTCCTTCCTTTTATTCTCTTCCTCTAGGGCAAGCTTTTTCAGTTTATCTGCCTCTTGCTCAGCTTTGAGTTTGCTTAGCTGAGTCTCCTCCGCAATGGCCTTCAGTTTGTTCAATTCCTGCTCCAAGTCTAACTTGCCTCTAGATGCTTTCTCAAAGTTGAGTTTAATGATATGAATCTCCTCTTCAACTACCTTTCTTTGCTTCAGAGTTTCTTCTACAATCTTCTTCTGCCTCTCCATCTCAGACTCAGATGAGTTCTTCAGCTGTGTTATTTTCTCTTTGATGTCTTGCTTGTGCTGTGCAGCTTGATCCTCCAGTAGCTTTCTCTGGTAAGCCTCTTCCTCTGCTTTTCTTTTGAGTCTTTCATTTTCTCCCTCTTTATCTTTCAAGGCCATCTCAGCTTCGGTCTTCAGACAAGTTGCCTCATTGATGGCAGCTAGCTTTTCCTTGAGTATCTTTTCAGCTTCAGCTCTTTGCCGAGCAGCCTCTTCCTCTGCCAAATGCCTTTGTTTCTTAGCCTCCTCAGCCACAGATCTAAGCCTGGTTGCTTCTTCAGCAAGTTGCCTCATTTTTAGCGCCTCCGATTCAATCAGCTGTTTGCTCTTTTCTGTGGTGGACATGGTCTCTGTTTCAGCTTTTATCTTTAATTGAAGAAGACCATCCATATCACTTCTAACTTTAGCAAGCTCATCTTCCAGTTGTTTTCTTTGTTTTTCAGCAGATTTTACCTCATTTTTCAGTCGCTGGAGCTCATTATCCAACAGGTTCCTTTGTTGTTCAGCATGCTCAAAGTCTGCTTTCAGGCGAATGCATTCTTGCTCTGTGGACAGTTTTTGCAGGGCTGCTTGTTCCGCCAACTTCCTCTGTCGGTCCAGCTCCTTTTCTGCATGTTCCTTTTGTTTAAGTGCAGCATCCTCTGCCTTAGCCCTTTTCTTGGCATCACGCTCGGCCTCCACTTTCTGCCTCTCTGCTTCCTCTTGAGCCTGTGCCTTCTTGTGGGCCTCCTCTTCGGCCTGAAGCCTCAAGCGCAGAGCCTCATTGGCTTTCTGTCGCCACATTTCCAGCTCCTTCTCTGCTTGTTCTCTGGCTTTGTTGGCTTCATCTTGTTGTTTTTTGAACTGCTCTGCCTCTTCCTGCAGCTGAAGGACAGTGCCCTGCTCTTTTTTCAAAGACTCCTCAAGTTTGGTTGCCTGTTCATTAAATGGCATGCGTTTGCTTTCCAGATCATAAGCAGCAGTCCTCCTCACCACCTCCTCCTCTACCTTGACCTGCCTATCTTTTTGCTCTTCTGCTTTTCTCAGTTGACTCTCCGCCTCTTCAGCTTGCATTTTAAATTTCAGCAGGTCGTCCAGAGCTTTCTGCTTTTGCTTCGCAGCATCTTTCTCAGCCTCAGACTTGCGTTTCAGCTCTTCTTCTGCATTCCTCTTCTTCTGGGACTCTTCAAAGACCTGCTTTTGAAGCCTTTCTGCCTCGTCCTGAGCAACTTTCCTCAGCTTCTCTGCTTCGGCTGCATTGTTTCTGAGCTGCTGTAGCTCGGCTTCAGCCATAGTTTTCTGTTTTATTGTGGTCTGTAACTGGATTCTGACCATGTGGATCTCCTCCTCGATCTTGGTGCGACTGAGCAGAGTCTCCTCCACTTGCTGGTTCTTAGACCTGATCTCCTGCTCTGATAGGCTCTTGAGCTGGGTCAGCTCTTGCTGGATGTTCTTCTTCTGTTTTTCAGCTTCTAATGAAACGTCTTGCCTCCTGTTGACCTCATCTGTCATTTTCAACTTCAGCGCTTGGGCTTCCTGCTCTGCCTTGGCCACAGCTTTAGCGTGTGCCTCAGCTAACCGTTTTTGGGTTTCTAGCTGAGCCTGCATCGCAGCCATCTTTTTCTGCTCTTCTTCTTTAAGTTTCTCAGTAGCCTTCTGCATTAGCATGAGCAAAAAAAGGGGGTAAAACAGAATTAAGAATGTTGGGCATTGCAGTGTTGATAAATACAAAATATACATTTTATTTCACGGTAGTTCTAAAACAAGTAGTTACATATACAGTATTTCACAAAAGTGAGTACACCCCTCACATATTTGCAAATATGTGAGTATATCTTTTCATGTGACAACAA
>JAODOY010000003.1:1439140-1450895 GCA_025399855.1 Forbesichthys papilliferus | reverse complement strand
TGTGGGGTATTTTTGGCCAGGGGGGGGGCGGCCCCCCCCCCCCCCCCCACACACACACACACATTAAACTTGATTCACTCAACTCATCCCAGTGTGGTGTGACTTTTCATTGTAATGAATGAACTGGGAAGGTCCTGTCTTTGCCCTTGTTTGGATGCAAATAGCGGGCGGACTGAGATAATCCTGTTACAGATGGAGGGGGGCTGTGCCAAGCTATTACCATGCCTGAGGGAAGATCGGCTGCTATCTTCACGCTTGATGACTTTGCTGCTGACTTCACACCTTCAGGTGATGGAGATGCAACAAATGTAAATGTTAAAAAACAAAGGTTGTGTGTGTGTGTGTGTATTTGGCACCTAATTTGTGTATAGATCGGTCTACTGTACTGTTATTCCATGTTGCACTGTTCCATTCAGTTGTATAAAATTAATGACAATAAAGTCGATCAATTATTAAGTATGGATATGTGGTATACATATGGTAGCCTACTTTAATCTTCATGGAGTCATAATTGAATGCCACACCTTGAACCCTAGCGGTCTCCCCAACTGCTAAGAAATCAGTACAAGTATATGTGTGAGCTCTGTCAGCCATTGTGCTGACATCGTAGCAAGGAAAAGGAACATTCCTAGAGAAAGGTAGTGTGCATCAGTGGGTTGAGGTCTGCTGATCACCAGTTTTGGCGTCAATAAAGGAAGGAGGAGGAATATTCAACGAAATATTAAATTAATAGCTCTCATAATCATACTTGATATAGATTAATAATAGTAATTAGCAATGCTCGTTGGAGTGCCGCCATGTTGGTCGTATTGTCTGTTATTGAGTAAAACAAACAAATAAAACAAATAAAATGGAAAACGAATAACTCAAATATAGGCTAATAGTGAATAAATGTTTCCTGCGACGTGATGACGTGTTTTGCAGGAATGCGTGTGATTTGCGGGTTAGTTAAGGGAGGGCTGCTGGAAGCGGGGGTGCGACCCAGGCTTGCGCGCCTCCCCTTGTATAAATACTTGAACTCGCTCGTCATTCCTCCTCTTTCTGTTACCTGTCTAGGGGCAGCAGCTTTTTGCGGCGGACAAGAACCCGTAACACCGGTGAGTGGCCTTCATTAGCGTTTGGGAGTGTTTGTGGGCCGCCTTGTTCTCTATTTGTTGTTTGAAGCACCGGTACGCCTTCGTTGGGTTTTAACTTGAATGTGACTTTTCCCCCTGAAACTTTTGAATGGTCTCGTTATGTAACGCAGGCTTTAACCTGTAGCTGTTGGGTGGCTGATACCGTACGGGTCGAGCTGAGATTGCGCGTTTTGCCAGCTTGTGTTGGCCACCATCATTGTGTTGTGGTGTGAACGTAACTATTTGAGCAAATGTTCGAAGGAAATCTGCTAATGTGGGGGAGGGGAGATGGAGACCCGGTGAAAATGGAACAAAGGGCGTCAGGAAAGCCTTGTTCTGGGGATGCTGGAAAGGAATTTATCCTCCCTGCGTGTAGAAAACAACTGTACATGTCCATATGCGACAGCTGGGGAGTCCAGACTGAATGTCACAAGACTATTTTGGAATCTTTCTGTAACTTTATCCGACGTGGCCCACGACGTAACACGTGTCGTCTTTGGCCTGTAGCCGACTGAGGCCTAGTAGTAGCCGCCTCTTGTTACTTGCTCAAATCTTTGTCAATCACGATGTTTCACCGTGTAACGACGTATTGTCGTCTTTCCACACAATGAGTGCGGTGCGTTTATTATTTATACGGCTGAGACCGATGGCTAGTATGACATTTATGACGAAAATGCACGTCAGTCACCGGTCTCCCAGCTAAACGTTTAGCATAACAGCCGTCTGTCGTCTGTGGCATATGCTGACGCGAATATCGGCGACATTAACGTGATGTTAACTTTCCTCAGAAACTAAAGCAACAATGGGAAAGGAAAAGATCCACATTAACATCGTGGTCATCGGCCATGTCGACTCCGGCAAGTCCACCACCACCGGCCACTTGATCTACAAGTGCGGAGGCATTGACAAGAGAACCATCGAGAAGTTCGAGAAGGAAGCCGCTGAGGTAAGACTTGTTTATATTTTTAATCGCATCATAATTTTTAAAAGGTTACCGCATAAAACAAAGATGGCGTCACAAGCGTGCCTTTCTGAACCATCGGCCCAAGGGCGTGGGGTCTGTGCGCGCAACCGGGGGCGTGGCTTAAGTGAGAAATGCATAAATGGTGACTGTGCACATTGTTCAATGGAGGCCTCAGGCCTGCTTAACATTCAATGCGGGTTACAGTTTAGTCACACTAGACATTTAATTTCAAATGTGCTGTAACAAAAATGATCCCCGCAATCATAACAATATAAAAATGATTGTGCCTTCCCTACAGATGGGTAAGGGCTCCTTCAAGTACGCCTGGGTGCTGGACAAGCTGAAGGCCGAGCGTGAGCGTGGTATCACCATCGACATCGCCCTGTGGAAGTTTGAGACCGCCAGGTACTACGTCACCATCATTGACGCCCCCGGGCACAGGGACTTCATCAAGAACATGATCACCGGCACCTCCCAGGTATGTATGGAGCATATACCGTGCATGTGATTGGAAGGTCGAGTTCCACCATACGACAAGCTCATGTGCTCTATTACTGATACAAAACTGTTAGCCACGTGTGGTGCTCTTGGTGATTAAAAACGCCAGATGCGTGTTGTGTTTCGGTGACGTCTGACCGGGTTTCTATCCCCCAGGCTGACTGTGCGGTGCTGATCGTAGCTGGCGGTGTGGGTGAGTTCGAGGCGGGCATCTCCAAGAACGGGCAGACCCGCGAGCACGCCCTGCTGGCCTTCACCCTGGGCGTCAAGCAGCTCATCGTGGGCGTCAACAAGATGGACTCCACCGAGCCCCCGTACAGCCAGAAGCGCTTCGAGGAGATCACCAAGGAAGTGAGCACCTACATCAAGAAGATCGGCTACAACCCAGCCACTGTGGCCTTCGTGCCCATCTCCGGTTGGCACGGAGACAACATGCTGGAGCAGAGCGAGAAGGTAAGCAGTTAAATACTATATATTTTAAGCGCTACTGATCTACATCTGAATTAGTGTTAACTAAAAGCTACGCTCACTCCCGTCTCCTTACAGATGACCTGGTTCAAGGGCTGGAAGGTAGAGCGTAAAGAGGGCAATGGCAGCGGCACAACTCTCCTGGAGGCCCTGGATGCCATCCTGCCCCCCAGCCGCCCCACCGACAAGGCCCTCCGGCTCCCCCTGCAGGATGTCTACAAGATTGGAGGTAAATGTTGTCTACCACCACTAGCCGTTTTCCCCAGACAATGTTCTGGGGCGATCATTGCTTTCTAGATCTCTGCCTGTGCCAGTGTGCCTGATTCAAGTGAATGGGTCACTATCAGTGTTTCTAAAGACATTTGTCCTAATCGGGTGTGTGGACGCAAGGAGACCCTGAAACATGCTGGGCAGCAGCTGTCCAGGATATGGCACTGATTTACAGCATTTGGCACGCTTGCTAACCTGACATGCCTGAAGATTGTTAGTCACAACTACATCTGGGGAGCAGTCTATTAAACGTAAAGGGCAGGCACTATATTAACTTTGCTGTTTGAATAAACAATTTGGTAGTTATGTCGACAAACCTAAACGACACCTGCATGGCTATTGGTACGATGCAGACTTGTAAATTAAGTTGCTAAAACACATTTTCAATGATTTCTAGGTTTTACAGAGACCAAATTAAACTTTGGCTTGTGAAATCTAATGCTCATGAAGCAAAGCTTTCCAATAAACTGTCAATATATCTATCAGTTATGACATTCAAATCATAAGCATTGTTGGACACTAGCATGTAATCTGTTACATCTGAGTTATGATTTATGACAATTCTATCAAAGTTAATTTCCAACAGCCTTAAAGGGTTAAGGCAGGCTAAGATTGTAATTTCTAAACCGCCATTAACTGTATTCAGTAACATTGCTAACTCTGATACCCTCCTGGCAGGTATTGGAACAGTACCAGTGGGTCGCGTGGAGACTGGCATCCTGAAGCCCGGCATGGTGGTGACCTTTGCCCCCGCCAACGTCACCACTGAGGTGAAGTCCGTGGAGATGCACCACGAGTCCCTGACCGAGGCCATGCCCGGCGACAATGTGGGATTCAACGTCAAGAACGTGTCCGTCAAGGAGATTCGCCGTGGCAACGTGGCCGGTGACAGCAAGAACGACCCTCCCATGCAGGCCGACACTTTCACCGCTCAGGTTTGTGCTTTATTTTACTCTGCTGCCCATTTAGGCAGAGTTTAGCATTACTGCCTCCTACAGATCACTCTGAGGATTGAAAGGAACCAGGTTCCCCAACTATAATACCCTTGCCCCCCGCAGGTCATCATCCTGAACCACCCCGGCCAGATCTCCCAGGGATACGCCCCCGTGCTGGACTGCCACACGGCCCACATTGCCTGCAAGTTCAGCGAGCTCAAGGAGAAGATCGATCGTCGCTCCGGAAAGAAGCTGGAAGACAACCCCAAGACCCTGAAGTCTGGCGACGCCGCCATCGTTACCATGACGCCCGGCAAGCCCATGTGCGTGGAGAGCTTCTCCGACTACCCTCCCCTCGGTGAGTAACAGCGACACAACTTCTGTCAAAATGTAAGCCAGTCTCGCCATCAGACACCATGTAGACAAGACAGTTTAAGAATCCTCCATGGAATGATGTTAAAGGCCTCAACAGCACATTTGGAGGGGGTGAAGGAGCCAACTGCTAAACTGTAACCTATTAAGCTAATGTGGCTAGTTGCACACATGCTAGTTAATGGTTGTAAGTAAGGTTTCAACCCTGAGACAATGTCACGAAATTAAAAAACGCAGTTTTGTATGTGCATTTTCAACTGGCTACGCACCCATTGAGTGTTCCCCTGACTGGCCCCTAAGACGGCCAGCCGAGTGCCCGGACCGGTCTACAAACCTGTTAACACCGCCTCTCACCCTCGCAGGTCGCTTCGCTGTCCGTGACATGAGGCAGACCGTGGCCGTCGGTGTCATCAAGGGCGTGGACAAGAAGAGCGCCAGCAGCGGCAAGGTGACCAAGTCTGCAGTGAAGGCCGCTAAAAAGTGAATTCTGCTCCCGCAAGCTGCTCCTCGGGTCAGCCCTGCAGGCCCTCTCCCTGCAGAGGAATCTCAGAAGAACAACCTGAGCTCATTGTTAAAGGACTGGTTAATGCTGATTAAAACCCATCGTAAAAGTTTTCGCAGGAAAGGAAACCCCAACAGGGATATAAAGTGTGCATAGAGAGGCATGATCTCGTCAAAAGATAACTGCTTTTTCAGTTTAAATTTAAGTTGGAAATGGTTGAAGAACTGATGTTGATGCTACAAAATGATTGGAAGAAAGCTGCTCGTAACTAAATAAAAGTTCTTTAAAAAATGCCCTAGCTTGACTGACCTCTTTATCCTCGTAGTTGGGATGTCTCAGCTCTGAAGCTTGTGTTCCCTTACATGCAGCTGTTAACCATGTAATCCGTGTCCAGTGACGGGCTGTCGACATCCAATCGCTTTAGTGGGGTAACTGTTGTCTAGCCAATAGCGCCTCAAATTCTGTGCGACAGCATTGCTGTACAAGGCAGAGCCCTCCCTCTGCTAGTCGGTATAAAAACTCCACACAGATCATATTCAGTCCTTTTTTTCTATCGTCTAAATCGGGACGTCCTTTATAGCTGACTGGGCGCAGGTTGGTGACTGTTTGATTGAAATGTTTAAATTTGTAAATAATACAATGTACACGAAATGTCGCATGGCTGGGCTTGTTCTAATGCTAGATACTGTAATTATGCCATGTCATAGTCTATAATGTGATCATGCCCATGGAAGTTGCTATATTAAACAAGCATGCAAGCTCACCTTATCGTCCTGTCAAGGTGAAAAGTTGAAGCTATATTCAATATTGGTCTCGCATTTTAATAGGTTAACTGCCGAATTTGAGTAATGGTGAGCTTGCTATCATACAGTTGAAATACAATCAGGCTTGGACGCTCAGCCGCATGAACGCGCCTCTTGCCGCCGCGCGTGTCTGCGGCAGACAACATGGCGGTGCGGCATTACTAACATGGAGGCCGGTTTAGGCACATGGCTTACGAGTCAAAAGTTAACCCTTCATTATGCATGACAGCAGAAATGTAGCGTTACAGACAGTCGCGTTATGTCGATTACGCATTTGGATAAATGGCGTCTACCAAATGCCGTAAATGTATATTGGCATGTTTCTAATGGTACTGCCTGGTCATTGTCACCAGTAAATCAAAATGGGAAAGGAAAAGTTCCATATCAACATCGTGGTCATCGGCCATGTCGACTCCGGCAAGTCCACCACCACCGGCCACTTGATCTACAAGTGCGGAGGCATTGACAAGAGAACCATCGAGAAGTTCGAGAAGGAAGCCGCTGAGGTTAGTCTGAAGAGCTCTTCAGACACTGACGTATTGGAAATGGACATTCTGCTGTGCGACTTGTCCGGGTGTGGTGAATATCATCTCTTGGACACGAGCGACACATAGTGTACATAAATGTGTACTGCCGTTTACCACAGTTAAGGTGGTAGCCTACTGTACAAATCTTACCTAATGGCACCTTTTATTAAAAGACAAATACCCATAACAAATCTGTAAATGTAAAATGTGTCAGTATATTCTCATGGGGCATATTTCATTATCTGCTAGGCTACATAAGGAAGTAGGTAAATCTAAACATTTTGTGGAAATTTAAATCCCGATCCCAAATTAAGTCTACACTAAATGGTCAGACTGATTTGTGATATAGGTAGAGTAATCACACATGCTTTAGTGGTAGCAGGTTTACTAAAATGTATTAGATACAGGGTTGGGAAGTAACTGATTACATGTAGCTGATTACCAAAAAAACTAACTGTAATCCATTAGTTACCATCTGAAATATCTGAATCAGATTACATGTATTAAAAAAGTATGAATACTTCAAAGACTTTCAAATATAATGGGGAATTTTCCAGACGGAATGTGCATACAACAATTGGCTGTTCTCTTATTAACCTTTCAATTAAGTAAATAATTAAAATGAGGTATAGATTAAAGTAGGATTTTAACAGTCACACAATTGGAAAGATTTTGTGTGTAAAATGTAGGAAATTTCTTTGGATGGCATTTCAAAGAATGTTTAGGCATGTAGTAATCTAAAAGTACTGGAAAGTAACCAGATTACGTTACTAAATGTAGGTAATCCAAAAATTGCATTACTGATTAGAATTTTAGTCTGGTAACTAATAACTAACAGATTAGATTTCAAAAGTTACCAACCCAAACCTGATTAGATAGATATTAATCCTTTATAGGGCTTTCAAGTTAAACAATATAAATGTTATAGCCTGGCTCTGCTCGACCATTGCTCTCAGCTAAATTTCTTTTTGCTGAGTTTACTGTCTGGAAACCCTGTTCACATTAGCGTTTGCACAGCCACCCTGCTGGCGGCCCAATCAGGGTGAGGTAGTGAGATGGCATTTAAGTCAAGCGTGTTTCTAAATGGTGGTAGAGCTAGATGAGGCGTTAAAAACAGTTGCAGCAACGCTGATTGGTTCAGCGCTCCCCAAAGGTTCAACATTAACCAGAGGACTAAGCCCAGTAGGAGGATACTACTGTGAATACTTCCCAATAGAGTGTGGCCAGGCCAATCAATATTCAAGTGAACATGGTCTGGGTACACAAGACTATAAATATTAGACAGAAAAATGGAAATTATTACAAACATAATTGTGAAAAATCTCGATTTAGATTAGAATAAGAAAAATGGAAGATGAATTTCATGCAAATACATTTGACCTTTAAGTCTAATAGCTGCACCAATATGTCTAATTGTAAATGTATCTGTAGCCTGCGTGTCAAAGAAAATACTGCAATGCAGTGTTTAAGAAGATTCCCTACAGTAGATTGTAATGCTTTTTTAAAGCAATATTTTACAGCAGTATTCTGCATATTATCCAGTATCATATTTACATAGGATAGGAGTTTATAGTATGAACTAGGGTGGATTGGGTGGCATAAAAGGGAGAAA
Organism: Forbesichthys papilliferus; assembly: GCA_025399855.1. Lineage (NCBI taxonomy): Eukaryota > Metazoa > Chordata > Actinopteri > Percopsiformes > Amblyopsidae > Forbesichthys > Forbesichthys papilliferus. The sequence continues at coordinate 1,442,829 of JAODOY010000003.1, read as the reverse complement.
TTAATGCTATTATTAGTGGTCAAACAGTTTGTTGTGAGAAGCCACAGTTCTTCTGTAACTGGTCTGTTACCAATCCCAATGAGCAGTTTGACCTCTGACCTGCAGATGGGTAAGGGCTCCTTCAAGTACGCCTGGGTGCTGGACAAGCTGAAGGCCGAGCGTGAGCGTGGTATCACCATCGACATCGCCCTGTGGAAGTTCGAGACCGCCAAGTACTACGTCACCATCATCGACGCCCCCGGGCACAGGGACTTCATCAAGAACATGATCACCGGCACCTCCCAGGTGTGTGTGTGTGTGTGGCATATACTGTGCATGTGACTGGCACCCATCACACACACACACATTGTTGTTAGAAACATGTTTGCAGGATAAACTAACAATCAGGTGGTTTAGCACCAGGGGTTTCCAAACCTTTCAGCTCGCGACCCCCAAAATGCCAGAGACCATCTAAGAGATGGCAGAAGAGCAACAGCTGTATTATTATTTGATAGTATTTTAATATAGGCTACTCGCATGATACAAAGTAATTAATAAACTGTACTACTACTAACAATGATGATGATGCTATTTCTAATTATTGTAAAATGATGTTTATTTTCATTAAATCATCTCGTGGTCCCATCCTCTGTCTCACGACCCCCACTGTTAGCAGGTGCTTTGGTCCAATGAAACTAAGAGACATCGAACGAGAACGCCAGCTTCTTTGATAGTTTCACACCGACGCAGTTGTCATTTTCCCGTCCAGCTCCCACGTTGTCTGAATAGCAAACGCACTTGGTGGTCTAAATATGAGGTGTGGTTTGGCGCATTGCTGTCTTGAGGCAGCGGAAAGCGATTGCTCGATTGACCTGCAAAAACCTGGTCTCAAGTCAGCGCCAGGCGCATTATAAATAAAATATCGCCTATGGAAGGTGGACAGCGTGTGTACACCGCTTGTTACACATACAGTGATGTACAGGAGCGCACAAATATCCAAAGTACAATGTGAAATATCAGTAGTGTGTGCTGGAGATCAAACATATTTTAAGAATCTTGCTAGATTATCTGCTCCAGCACTTTTTCAAACCCGCCGGTATAATATTGCCTATGATGCAAGCATGCCTGGATTTTTAAAGGGAATGGGATATGACACTTGGATTGGTTTATCATTACGGCCAAAACACATGAATGAATACTGAAAAAAGTCAAGATTGTTTTATTGTATGTTATGCCCAAAACACACACATGAATACTGAAGAGAGTATGTCCAACCATTTACAACCATGCGCCCGGCGCACTGAGCATTGATCTGCCGTTAAAATAGCGCAGACCGTGCGCTTAGATCGTTAAAATAGGGCCCATTGAGTGCAAATACTGGCAGTATTGCAAGGAGAAGGTACAATAGAGGTTACTAACCCTCACAAGACTCCTAGCCGTTAGGCCAATAGTCGAACACCCAGACCACTATCTAAATTAACACACATTGGTGTTCAAAGTGGATAAAAAACCCTTGAGATACATCACCTCATTTCGAAGACCAAACATCAACAGAATACAAGTAAATGTTCTTACAAAACCTCATTGCAATCTGGCTAGAACTTCACGAAAATCACAATTACATGGTCAAAATGACATTTATTTTCTAAGTGATATTGGTAAGTAAATAAATAAAATGCTTTTGTGGAAGCACATTCATTTAAGTGCCCTGGACTTTCAGCCTCCATACAAGGCTTTCCAGTTAATGCAGATTGTACATCATATGTTAGCATAGTCAGAAATTAGCCTTAGGTTAGATTGGGATTCATGAGAGCAATAGCAGCCTATTCCCCCTTTTTACCCCTGCAGAGCTTTAACCCAATTGAGGATTGTACCTTTAATGTGGTATTCATAACAACAAGGGGCCACGCAAATTGAGCACATTTGGTTGGTTGGTTTGTTTGTTTCTATTTTTAATTTGTTATTGTTTCTTGTAGTCTGCGTATGATCACATCTCCGTGGAATTGTTCATTCAGTTAAATTTCACAAGTCAGTGATATATATATATATATTTAGATATTTTAACTTCTTATCAACACAAAACACCTTGTGCTCCCTCAGAAGCTCCACCCCCTACGTTGCACGTGCATTGACAAGGCTGGGATAGTGTTTGTGTTCCCATTCACAGCAACACCTGAACTGGAATCTCTAACCCCCCACCCCAAACCCCTCCATTACCCCCCCCCCGCCACCCCCCCCCCCCACACCCCCCCCTTCCCTATCATCTCTAAACCCCTCCCACCCCTCCTCCTTCCCACCCAGGCTGACTGTGCGGTGCTAATCGTAGCTGGCGGCGTGGGGGAGTTCGAGGCGGGCATCTCCAAGAACGGGCAGACCCGCGAGCACGCCCTGCTGGCCTTCACCCTGGGCGTCAAGCAGCTCATCGTGGGCATCAACAAGATGGACTCCACCGAGCCCCCGTACAGCCAGAAGCGCTTCGAGGAGATCACCAAGGAAGTGAGCGCCTACATCAAGAAGATCGGCTACAACCCCGCCACCGTGGCCTTCGTGCCCATCTCCGGTTGGCACGGCGACAACATGCTGGAGCCTAGCAGCAACGTGAGTGACACAGCCGAAGCTGAAAACACAATACGCACACATCGCCCTGATAAGCCTGCAGCGGGAGGCCGTACGGATGTCTGCCTGAGTCCCAGCATGAAGGGGTTGAATAGATGTTCCAGTTGTTACAAAGGTTTGATTGCTAGACGCCTTATAATAATAATAATAATAATAATAATAATAAACTATTTACAGATCAGCTTTAAAAACAGAGTTTACAAAGTGCTTTGACAGGCAGAACAGCCTACAAACATCACCCCACCCTGCGCTTTCTCTCTGAATGCTAAACTAAAGACACAAGACGGCACAGTCTAGTCACATTATAACAGCAGTGCAGGTGTCTGGTTAGGTCAGTCACACTGCTAGGGTCAAGATCTGTCTCCTGTAAGGGCAGCACAGCACACAGCAACACAGTAAGTTTGAATCCCCGGGATCTAAGCATTGCCTGTCTGATCCATGAGATGCCTCTGACGGAGGCTACTTTATGTTTTATACTTTTTAATACTGTCAGCATGTTATTTTATTTAGATTTTCTTTGTATTTAATCATTATTTAACAGAAAGTCTTATTGAGATAAAAAATTAAATTTACAAAAGTGTCTTGGCCAAGACCACAGCAACAGACAGTTTAAATAATTAAAAGATTACACAGCAATACTAATACAATAATACATTGCCTTGTGTATGAAAATGCACACAAATAAATGATACAAATAAACCTTGATTGATGGACTGACTTATGGATTGATTTGTTGATTGATTAATCGATTGGTAGCTGTATTGATGTATTGATTGATTTATTGATGTATTGACAGACTGATGGACTAATTGATGGTTTGGTTGATGGATGTCTTGATGTACTGTCTAATTAATAGATGTTTTATTGATTATGTATTAATTTATTGATTGATGGATGTATTGATAGACTGATGTCTTGACTAACTGATGTATTCATTGATGTATTGATTGATTGATGGACGTATTGCTGTATAGACTAATTAATGGATGTATTGGTTGATGGATGTCTTGCTGTGTTGACTAATTAATGGATGTATTGGTTGATGGATGTCTTGCTGTGTTGACTAATTAATGGATGTATTGGTTGATGGATGT
>JAODOY010000003.1:1422255-1433345 GCA_025399855.1 Forbesichthys papilliferus | reverse complement strand
TACATGGTGGAGAATGTTTATCTTGTTAGAGCACATGCCCCCTAGGGGAAGGTGAAGGTATACATGGTGGAGAATGTAACTTGTTAGAGCACATGCCCCCTAAGGGAAGGTGATGGTACTACATGGTGTAGAATGTATAACTTGTTTAGGCACGTGATCCCTAGGGGATCTTAAAGATACTACATGGTGGAGAATGTATAACTTGTTAGACACATGCCCCCTAGGGGATCTTAAAGGAACTACATGGTGTAGAATGTATAACTTGTTTAGACACATGCCCCCTAGGGGATCTTGAAGGAACTACATGGTATACTTGTTGGCATTTAATACTCTTTTATATGATCAGATCCTTTACAGTATTTATGTTTTTTAATCTTGGTCTGGTAAAGGGGTCCTTGGGTTTGGAACATGATTGGAAGAAGTTTGAGAACCACCATGTTTAAGGTCAATTAAAGGCACAGTTCGTAATATCTTTCATTTTGTAATTTAATCATTTTCAATTAGGTAATATAGCAGACACTTTTATCCTAAGCAACTTACAGTGGGTACAGTTAGGTAGGGATTAGGCATCTTGCTCACGGATGCTAACACGTAGACCACCTCTGGGGCTTGAACCTATGACCTTCTTTCCATATTTTGATTAAACATTTACATTGACGTTTTAATTTTCGCTCCTTGTGGGGCAGGGAGGGCGAGCTTCAGGTTTATTTTGCCGTGAGAATCAGTCTGGAAATCCTAGAAATAATTTTGAATGTGTCTGAGTAGCAACTTACCATTCAGTGTCGTGTTGGCGGCTATACGAGCGTGGTTTAGGTGTGCCAAATACAACCAGATGATTCATCCAATCAACTGCCAAGTTTTTTTTTTTTGTACCTGCCCTTTACACACCTCTTCCATGGACGGGTGGACAACTCCTCTGGCATGTCTGATTAAGGGGGGCCCCCTTGTGGCCGTAAACGGCAGCACACAGTTGATATGTGTTGCACCACGATCTGAGGCAGCGTTTCTCCCTCAACCACCCCCCAGGTTGGAGGTGCAGGGGGGGGAGCTGGCCAAGGAGTCGGCCCATAGGGAGACAGGGAGCCTAGGAGTGGGGAGTGACTGTGCCAGCACCCGAGGCATGGCGGGATCCATCATCTCCTCCTACACCCTTCCAGACAGGTGGGTGGGCTCTGTGTTTCTGTTGTTTGATTTAGTGTCTCGGAGATCTTATCGTCTCATACGTCTTTTTTTGGTTTTTCTTTGTGTAATCTTTCCATCTCTCTCTCTCTCACTCTCTCGCTTTTTTTTTTCCATTCTCTGTTTTACTTGGCTCCCTCTTATAAGAAAAACATCAAAAGCTGCCGGAGGTGGAATCGTGTTTTTTGATGTAATAAGACAGCGAGCTTGCCATGACTTGTGATCTAATCTGAATCTTCAAGTCTCGATCTCATTGTGTGGTTAGCTCTGAGTCAGTCTGATCAGTAACCGCTCTAGTTTTGCAGAAATTATATCACTTTTTACATAAATGTCAGTCAACTGACATTTATGGCACTTTGATGTCAGAAAGTTTTTCTAGTGATTCCAGCTAAACTGACAGTTTTTTTTTAATCTGTTCTTTATTTATATAACTAACTAATAGAGAATTTATTTGTATTTGCTGATTTTATTTACTGGCCATATTTCTAAGTACCTGACTATTTCTATGAGAACCTGAATATTTATGAGTACCTAACTAAAATAATATTCACGATTCACTTAGAGTACAAGTACAATAGACCTTTCCGACTCGGGCTGTAAGACTCATTGGCTACAGTTGCTATCATCGTTCTATAGTATTCTCTCTCAGTGGTACTCCTAATAATATTGCTGTGTGCTTCTTGCCAAAATAGTCTACCATGTCACTCTGTCTCTCTACGTCTTTAGTCGTGGATATACTGTACCAAACCTACCGGTATTCACAACACGAGATCCAGCACTTGCTGTGAATGCTATTCTGGCCGTTAACAGAATAAGCATATCAGCTACAACAGCCAAGTACTTATAGTCAGTTATGGTACTAAAGGCGAATGCATATTTTACGCTCTCTTACTGTACCTTTAACAACCATGTGTTTGTTGATGTTGTTCACGTTTAGTTCAGCCGCCTCCCACAAGTTTTTAATCCCCCGTAACTTTAGTTTAGCCAACTGTGTTTTCTGGTTTGAAAAGAGGACGAGGTCCCTGTTGTACGGGTACCGTATCGTACACTATAGACTGACTCTGGTATGATGGAAATGCACATTCCCGAAGCACATCTAATGACACATTTATAAGGGTGCCCAAGCATTTATTTAGCATCATAGTGCCCCGTGAACATGGATGCTAAACAATAATCTACCCCATGGCATACTAGCCTAATAACTCATTTGTGGCATTGCTAAGGAAAATCCGGTAATCTGATTGGTTATTATTAATGCGTGATTGACATGTCGGAAAGGTCTATTAGGTAATTTAGCAGACGCTTTTATCTAAGGTGACTTTTAGAACAATTATTATAAGGAGCAGGTCTCAAACCCACGACCTTGACCTGATGATGTTACCTAACTAATATTTATATGAGTAACTGACTAATATTCATGAGTACCTGACCATGTTGTGTCTCTGCAGGGACTGCACCAACCTGGAGATCCAGGTGGACATTGAGACCAAACCCAGCCACCTCTGCCTGACCAGCGAGGAGGACCTGACACCGCCGCCAGGCTTGGTTGCCACGGCGGCGGGGGGCGAGGAGCCCCAGGACTGTAGCTCCCGGAGGGGCGGGGCCCTGTCGGGCTCGGCGCTGGCGTTAGCGCTGTCGCCAGGCGCGTCGCTGCGGGAGGGGCTCGGCGACGTGACGCTGGCGCGGCCCGAGAGCATCCGCAGCGACCTGGAGATGTCCGACACGCAGTCCGACGACATCGCCGAGCTCACGTCAGACGACTGCGACTCGCCCCGCCCCAAGAGCCGTGGCGGCCCCACGCCCTCCCATGAGCCCACTCTTGACCCTGCCCGTGACCTCTCCCTTGACCCCGCCCTTGACCCCGCCACCGAAGGCCTTCACTGTCTGTCCGACAGCAACGACATCCTGTATGCCTGAGAGATCACCTGCTCTCAGGAATGCACACAAACTAACTACCCCCCCCCCTTCCCACAGCCCCTGTATCAAAGAACATTGTTTCAGCTTTCCCCGTCACCGTGGCGTTTTACCATTTGTCTATGTTTCCGGCTTTCTTGCCTTTTCACCTCACAGAGTCTTATAAACAGCCTGTTGCTCTCGACCTCCTCACCGGGTAGTTTGTCAGGGTTTGCTACCTCTGGGATTTATAACATGATCATTTCTGTTCACTTCTTGGTGAGAACTGCCTTGGCTACTTGAGCAAAAAAAAAAAAAAAAATAAGCAAGCAGTGGAAATTTGCTAAAAGTATTGCAAAAAATCTAAAATACAAATAATCAAGGTGAAATGTCGCGAAGCACAGCATTGTGGGGAAAATAGATTTGTAGTAAAAAAGAGGCGAGTTATAACTGTGAATGAATGTGGAAATCAACCCTGTTATGCTATATTTTTCTCCCTTTATTTATGCCCATGGGATCTTTTAACTTGTGTTGTTTACGGTGTGCATGAGTCTGCATGGGCCACATCTCGTGTGGAGTGTCTGAAAGCGAGTTCCTGCATACGCAGGTCAAAGTTCACTTTGCACACAGATGTTGTGAGGTATCTGCACTTGAACTTCACTTCCTGCACAGATGTGGAGCCATTTAGGAGCTTTAGCAGCAGAAACAATAGTGCGTGCTCTCTGAATGACAGAAATGGTGGCGATTTGACGGCGTGGTTGGGATAAAGGTGCCCCGTTGGCATTTCACTGCCATAACCACTAAGACACGACTATGGGGATGATCTGTTCCTATCTGGTAAAGGCAGATACATGTGATCCTGACATTTAGATGTATCACACTTAAAATGGGCATTGTAAAAGTTTATAAGCAACTGATGCAGTATACATGAACATCAAATATGACAGTGTTAGAACTCAAAGCTGTACCTTGACCAACATTGCAGATGTTTGTGTATGACTGGCTGTCAGCATTACAATAACAGTGATGGTGACAATGCTCTCACTGACCAATTTAACCACACACAGACAGACACACACACACACACGGCTTTGTGCTCACTAACTAGCCATGTGACCCACTTGAATGTTGTTTTTCTTTGTCTTTGGTGTGTGTGTGTGTGTGTGTGTGTGTGTGCGCGTACACGTGCGAGAGCATAGAGTTTAGCAGAATGGAATAGTCACTCCACAGAGCACCAGATGACAATGGTCAGAGGTTAATACACTGTAAAGAAATGCAGTGAACATGATGAGCGTACATGTACATGTTTTCCCCCACCATTGGAGTGATCCTTCGTGAATGAGCACTCGTGCACTTTATCTCTGATGTGGACGTTTTCATTTTAATATTTTATTTTTAGTGGTATTCATTGTCTTACGCTGTCAAAGGTTGTTTCTGTTGCATAGACGTCTGTGGAACAACCAAAATAATTAACTTACCAGAGAGCCTTCTTCGTTGGATGTAACTGTAAACTGAAGCCTTGGTTGTGTAACAATTTGGGAAGAAACGAATCTGTTAGTGTTGTTTCGTGAACAAATGACATCATGTTTTCTTTGTTTTTATTAAATGATTCTGCTTTAATATTTTTAAGAGTTGGTGTCACTGTCATGAAACAACCTCAAATGTTTATGCCGACGAGCGCTTTATAAAAATAAATACATACAATTTAATAATTGCCTGAACAGACTCTTAGCTTTCTATCACCTTTGTGCTTCAGTTTTAATTAAGGACTTTCCAGGGTTTCCTTTAATAAACAGGGAATTTCCTTGAAAGACTTCTCATTTCCGAGTACCTTTATGGTTTAGCTGCTCACATTGGACAGTGCTCAGTTGCCCTGGTAATATACATGATATTACCAGTTACCGCGTGTTTTTGCCTGTCACTGTACCTGTCGGTGAGTCTGAATGTACCATAACTGAAAGAGGTCCAACGAGGGCTAATGAATATGTCCTACAGAGAACACAGAGGAGAGTATGTGTTTAGATTATATACATAGCAATATTTCAGTGTTATTATAAGTGTATTTCCTGGAACTGTTAAAGCCCTGCCCTGTGTTGTGCATGCAGGGCTGTGAAAGACATTGTGTACTTTTGGGCTGGGAAATAAAATCTGCTGCAATTATTGTGAAAATAATTTAAGAAAACCGTTTCTGGCTCATACTTGACATAATTAATTTACACATTTAGAATTAGTGTTTGATATATTATTGTCATAAAAAAAACAAAGTATTCATTATTTATTTATATATGTGATATTTGTAAATGATGTGTCTACATATTAATGTGTATTTACAAAAGGTGGGAATTTACTATAAAAAGTATTAGATGAGAAAATGTCTAAAATAATACTACATATTAGTGATTTGAACATAGGATTTGAAGGATATTTACAGTGTGTGGGAGTGTCCGTGAGTTTGACAAATATTCTGTGCTCTGGTATGTCTAGGACAGGGGTAGGGAACCCTGGTCCTGGAGGGCCGCATCCCTGCATGTTTTAGATGTCTCCCTGCTCCTACACACCTGATTCTAATGAATGGGTCGTTATCAGGCTTCTAACACACACACTTCTAACTTTGTTCATGTACCCCTGGACCACAGGATTGTCTGATCAGTTGTCTGTATGTAGGCCTATAGCAGGACATTGAGAAACACCCTTTACCAAAAAGGAACGTTTTTTGTTTTGTTTTAGATAAATTCCTGTACAGTAGATGGCGGTATACACCTTGTGTTGTGGTTTGCGATCCACCAGTGAACCGAGAGAAGAAGATCACTGTCGTAAACTGGTCTATACGGCTGTGGCTGGCCCTAACAAGGTTAAGTCGGATTTTCCAAAACACGGTAAATAAAGCACGTTTCTGATCTAAATCTGCTTATATACTTTAGCAGCAAACAATGCGCCGATTAAAGACTTGATTTTAAGTATTTATTGAGAATGACAGCATTGTTCATATTTTTTAAAACGTGAAATAACCGTAGTGTTTGCACGATGAAGCTGTCAAGGGCGCAAAACTACTGCTATTTCAAGTAAAACAATAATGTCATACTTCGTTGCCGTTGTGTTTGTAAAATCTAATGTGAAATGCTGTTTTGAAAATTTGTATCTAGACATAATGGTATACAAGCTAGCTAATCGCTAGCGTTTCAGCGATATCTAGAGTCAAAGCTAACATTCTTTCGTTCTATAGCAGGGTAACTCAAAAACTCAGTGTCATGACTTTTTTAATCCATTTATTTTTAATATACTGGGTACATAATGTGATTTACTGTATGTATTCACGTAATTACTTATTAGCTGGTGATGTTGACAACAACATTTTAAGAGTAAACATTTCATGTGCCTGACATTGTTTTAAAAATGTTGAAAAGATAATATGGATTCATGTTTAATTACATATCTGGCATGCTAATGCCTTCATAGTTTAAAATAACTTATTTACAGCGTGGAGTCCACTTGTGGCGTGGTTTGCACATTGACCATAGCTTCACATGATATGTAGAGTACCTGTTTATTCCTTTATTTTCGGTATCACATTAGGTTTTAATGTTTCCCTCACCTCCATTCAACTGTTTTTCCTCCTAACCTCTTTTCCATCCCACAAGTCAATCCTCTCCTTTCTAATTCTTCTTCTTTGTCTCCCCTCTTCCTCCCCTCCCTTCTGTCATTCTTTAAGTCTCTTCTCCCCCTCTCCCCATTCTTATTTCTTTATCCCTCTCTCCCACTCCCCCCTCTCTCTCTGTATCTCTTTCCCCAGCACACCACCCACAATCTCCCTCCCCCACCCCCGTAATGCCGTTCGTGGACCTGAAGTCCCGGCTGGGCCTCAGCCTGGACCATTGGCTCCTGCTGCAGAGCGCCGAGCAGCCGTTCAAGCGGGCGGCGCGCTGCCACGCCTTCGAGAAGGAGTGGGTGGAGTGTGGCCACGGCATCGGGCAGACACGGGCCAAGACGGAGTGCAAGCTGGAGATGGAGGACTTCTACGAGTGCATGCACAGGCAGAAAATGGTGGGTGCCTGTCTGTCTGTCTGTCTGTGTGGCAGAGACATTTAACAGAGCGGGCCGGCTATTTCTGTATACAAAAAAGCTTTGAAATTAGCAAAAATGTTATCGGCACACAGTTTCCCGTGAACAATATTGGTGTAACTAATAGATTCGCTGGAAAGCTGGAATTTTTTACATGGCTAGAACACTCAAATGAGCTTAGTAGGGTGTCCACTGCCGTCTGTAGTGGGCTTCAACATGTCGCACATGTGCAGTCAACGTGCATATGTCTGCCTGGGCAGAAAACTTTGGAGGTGTGCGGACTGTTACATCACACGCACAGTCCGCGAACCTCCACCGACGCGGAAATTATGCCGGGGCCTTTACAATGCCCTATCTTGGTATTAATCCAACGTTTTTGCTGAATGTGTAACTTCACATCCAGCTCTGAGCCTGACTTCACCCACTGCTCATCTTTAGCCAGGTCCTGAGGCAATTTTAAATAGATAAGATGTGTGGGGCCATTTTTAAAGCTGCTTGTTGACATGGCGTGCTAAAATAATCTTCTGACATGGTGAAATTTCACGTTTTTATCTAGGTCATGTAATTATAGCATACCGTTTGTGCCCTCCAGTGGACCTAGTTTGTGCTCTGATCATTTCTTTTTTCATAAATGAGGCTAAACGGCACTGCTGTTGAACAATTGCACATACTTATGTTGGCTCTAGACCCATTTACTGCCAACGTATAACCAAGTCAGGCCACTCGGCCACTGGTCGCCGGGACATGAATATCGCATGTATACAATCGCTAGTCAAATCTGATAAAAAAAACACTTGGGTTACCTTACCTGAAATCTAAGGGTTTGACTTGGTCTTGTGTACTGTGTCTGTAAGCCCTCTTCAAAAGCGGGCCTGGTCTTGTTAGCTTGATTTAACTTCCTGGAGGTGTTACCAAGATGGCTGCAGAGTAGTCTCGCAGAGCAATCCTTTACTACGTAAAGTCTGGGACATAGCACTGGTTAACTGCGTCAAGATCCACCTACGTGACAGGAGAGGGATTTTGATTGACATGCACGACGACCTATTACACAACTCCATGACCAAGGTCAAACGTTAAACTTACAACAATCTGTTTGGAGACATATAGCTATTTTTGCTTGTGTGTGTGGGAGTGACTGCTTATCAACAGAAATTGCCAGGTCTCTGGTTGACTCTTTGGTGTAGGTGCTGGAACGGCCAGACCTGCCTGTAGTTACCAAGCGTTACCAAGATGGCTGCCGAGCGGCCAGACCTGCACTGTACCTGTAGGGAGCGTTACCAAGATGGCTGCCGAGCGGCCAGACCTGCACTGTACCTGTAGGGAGCGTTACCAAGATGGCTGCCGCTGCAGGGTCATTAAACTCAGTTTTCCTGTCTTCCTCCCCCCAGCTCCAGAGGCTGTACGAGATTCGCAAACAGAGAGACAAGCTGATGAAGGAGGGCAAATACACCCCCCCACCTCATCATGCGGGCGAGCATGAAGTGACCCCCTGAGAGAGGCCCCCTGCCCACCATAACAACCCCCTCCCCCCTCCACACTTGTGTTATAATTAAGATAAAACCATTGTTTTTCTGCTGCATCTGGACGTTTGCAAATAAATGTTACTTAGCCGTTCATGTGCGTTCTGACTGTTATGTTGTGTGTTGTTAGGTAAGACAAGGCCAGTGTAAACAGCAGTGATACTGAATCTTTGTTATTAGGTGGATAAACCCTTTAAGATGAACCATCTTGCAGTCAAGGGAGACCCTAAGGCAAATGTACAAAAGCCAACTTGGAATTTTAGCATTTGCTCTTGCAATTTCAAATCCTTGTTTGAAACCATGGAGAACGTGTGTGTGTATGGGGGGTGGGGGGTGGGGAGACCACATTCCAGGAATTGGGTTAATCCCTCCGCACAGTCCAGATCCAATTGTTAATGTAAATGCAATAATAATATCGTATTGTTTAATATGTAGAGTTGAATAATGCCAATTGTGACCAAGAAAACTTGTTATGTGTTATGTTGATTGATTGGTTGCAGTGAAAATATAATCAATTTACAGTAGAAATAATTTCAGTTAACTTTATTAACCTATACTGGCCTAGTTATGAGAAACCATTCCGATGTCAGATATAGCCTACATATGTTCCCCATTCTAATAACAGGGCTTCTTGTTAACTGAATTCAGGATTGTGGTGTTCCTTATTTGACGGCTAGATGGCGGCAAAACTACATGTACATCAAATAGAAGGTTAAGAGCAGCCCCATTGACTATATAATACATTTCATTTAGCTAAACGTAGGCTATATACATTCGACATATGGATTAGGCCCACTGTAGTTTATTATCGTTAGGCTTGTAGCCTTTAGGCTAGGCTAATTGCGTTGCCAGTTGGTGGCCACTGAATGCAGCAGAGTTTATAGTCTGTGGTCAGACAGAGCTGACTCAAATAGCCTTTGTTTGATTTGGACATCAGATCCCAGCCCGTCTAGTTAATCCCGGACTGTCGGGTGGCATTTACCATCGTGTCTGACGGACACTGCCAGTGTTGAGAGAGCGAAAATGCAATTTCCTTACATTAGCAGCCATCGGCAGCTCCAACGACTATTTTCATGTATTTATTTATTCAGCTATTGATATTTAGATTTCTATTTATCTACATAAAGATCCATCCTTTCTCCCAGATGTTGGGGAGGTGTGTGTGGGAGGAGAATGAGAGGAGCTCAGTGGTGTAGACTAAGCACAGAAGATTTGCACAACACCACCACGGGCTTGGTAAAAGTAGCTATCCCTGATTCCCTATCAAATGGAGGCTATCAATACTCAAAAAGCAGTAGCCTAGCCTAGGCTACCTATAGGCCTAAACACATGCAGTTGGACAGAGACTATAGCCTACTATGTCCGCAACGTCCCCATGTATCCCAAAATGAAATAAAAGGAACATACAAATCCGTGCGCATCTTCACCGGTTGGTGGCGCTGAGCTTAGGTACGACTCCTACAAACACACGCCAAATCCCAATTTCTATTCGTTCAATAGAGTAGTGCTAGATCTGCGAAAATAACCCCATTCAAGAGAAGCCGCGGGCGTGCGTGTGAGCGTGTGTGAGAGCGCACACACACACACACACACACGGGGCAGTTGGGGGTTGTAGTCAAGAATGAGAACGGAGAAGCGAGACGGGAATAAAGAGGGATATCACGGAACAGAACAGCCATTATCGAATCTCATTGCTCCATACAGCCTGTCGTCGTCGACTCGTACCGGGCGCGTTAGCACTACCACTCCGCCATCATCACTGCGTGCCGTAGCCTGTACGAGACCCAGGCAGCCGTCAGGAGCAGCGGGCGCATCCCGCGGTCTTTCTCTCGCACCGTGCTCGGATTCGGGGAACGCTCTTTTACGGTAAGAGACACTGTTAACCGTATCGTATGTAATGCAAGCCTCCATCACCGTTATGTGACGATTATGAAGGTGACGGTCGGTGTGACGAGGCCCTTCATAATGTAGGCAACCATATGTGTGGATGCTGCTGTGTTAAAATGAATGGTGTAGACTATGTACATATAGGCTAGTTATATGGCTGTAGGCTATATGCGCTGCTTACCAATAGCATAGTCTGCAACCAATAACATGTTGATCAACGGAGAGTTTACTTTAACTCACAAAAATTATAGTGGGCTGTGACTACCTGATAATGACGATAGACCTACTGTCGTCACCGCCCACGCTGTTTAATGTACTAGTAACCTCGCTATGCTTTGGTGGTCTGATCGATTTTGAAATAACATAGTCTTGGATTGGACAGGTCGTGAGAAGGCTATAGGTTAATGTTTCAGACACACACGCACATCATTACAGTATATGTGACCTGTATTCTGACCCATACCTCTCTCTCTACTGCCTACTCCGGGTAGGGAATGAGTCCTTACCCCAAGTGAAGGAGTTTAAGTACCTCGGGGTCTTGTTCGCGAGTGA
>JAODOY010000003.1:1411435-1422155 GCA_025399855.1 Forbesichthys papilliferus | reverse complement strand
TAGGAAGCCAATGTAGCTGAATCCGAATAGGGGTGATGTGATCTGTTGACCTTGTGTTGGTGAGGATTCTGGCAGCACAGTTCTTAACTAATTGGAGTATATTCTATTCTTCTATGGAGAGATGAGAGTTGCAGTAATCCAGATGTGACTTGAGTATGAGAGTGAGGGGCGGGGTCTAGATATGTTGTGGAGGTGGAAGAAGGCTGCTCGGGTGACAGTTTTGATGTGTGATTCAAATGAGAGAGAGTTATCAAAGGTGACTTTTCACGGTGGTTGACAGTGGGATGGGAAGTCCGGCAATGTTCAGGCTGGAGTTGTCTTCTGTGGGGAGAGTGGGTTTGGAGCTAATGAGCAAAATCTCGGTCACGTCTCCTCACCAACACACTGACCTGCTGCTGCTCTTCTCTGTGACTGGTTAAGTGGGAGACGTTGCTATGGTGAAGTGGTCTATATATAAATGCATGTAGTCATGGACTACAGTGGCCATGCTAATATTCATACACCGCAGGAGCAGCGATGATGTCGCCTCTGGTCTCCTCATGGGGAGTTGCCGCCCTCTTCAACCTCAGCTCCACAGGTCAGAGGGCAGGGGGAGGAGCCACACACACATATACACACACATGTTAATGTGCCCTCTTCGACCTCCTCTCCACATACACACTAACTAAAGCCTGATTTATACTTCAATGTCAAACACATTATGAGCTGTGTTACTGTCATGCGGAAGAGAAGACAGGAGTTGTTTGTTTCTCTGGTATGAGATTCTTGCCAATCTGGTTTTGCCAGTTTCTTAAGGGTGATTTAAATAACGTCAGTTGTTGGACACAGTTTGTTTCTATAATGGTTAAAAGACAGAAGACAATTAGCTCCGTCTAACTGTTTTTAAACAGCATCAAATTTTGTTGCCAGTTACATTTAAACAAAATAATAGAAAATAATTGTATAAACACTTTATACTGCTAAAATATTATTGACATATTACTTATTTCATATTAATTAATTTGTTATATCCTTGTATCAGAAAAATCACCCTAGTCGGGTATTTGTCATTTGTGCAGGGGAAAGGTTAAGAACATTCATTTTATTTAACAATGGATTATTGGTAGTATTAGCCTGCCATCTAGTGGTGAAAATACAGTAATTCAATATTCAAAGACCAGACTGGTGGCAATGTCTGCTTTTTACAATTTAGTCTAGAACTATTGTTCTTACCGCAAATAAAACAAATGGCAATGTAATTACATAAATGACTTAAAGCAGATATGTTTAACAGATGGTCAATTCAAAAATCTAAAAGAATCAAAAAGTCCAAATTAAAGTCAATGTTAATAAAAAATCTATTTTTCAGAAGGTGGGTAGAAGGTGAATATTTCAGCAGGAGCTATTGACCAGGTCTGTCAGACCTTGATTATTGGCAGCATTTCAGAATGTGGTACATCATTAATAATGACTGGTAATGCTATTTTAATTAATCCATCCATTCATTCAGTCACCCGGTTAACTCGAGTTGAGTAGCAGCTCCAGCAGGGGACCCCAAACTTCCCAAACCACATTCACCAGCTCTGACTGGGGGATCCCGAGACGTTCCCAGGCCAGTGTGGAGATCTAAATAAATCTGGATTTTCCTTTATCTGGCATGATGGAATACCCTTCCTGGTGGTTGGTGCTCTGTACTGTAAACAATAACAACAGACACACAATGAGATGAGTCAGCTGGTCCAGCTGGACTACACTGGCTCCTCAGACTGGGCTGTTGAGTCACACACACACACACACAGGCAGAGGACAGACCACCTTGCAATGCCACCTGGGATATGGAGTTCCCTGGGTATGTCACCTTAACTTTTACAAAATAAAAGTTCTTAACTGAAAGGACCTGATATACAGGTTTGATACAAAAGTGTATTAGTTTCTTCATATATTTGTACAAATACAACACATGTATAATAACCAAGCCCAAGATTTTTGAAGATAGGAATTGAAGATTACTTCTGTTATACTTTTTAATTATATTTGAGTGTTTTTAATGGTATTTTTGAGAAAGAGTATTACAATACTTTTGGAATTATTACCATCAAGTATTCAAAACCTGTAAAATGGTATTCTGGACAGCCCTAATTTAAATATATAATTTAAAAACCACAATGCTAGTCCATGTGAGATGACATAGCATTTTATTTGGGGCAGGTCAAATATGTGAGAATCACTGTCTAGATTACGTCATCCTCGATCCATCTCTCATCCCAATATTGCCTGAACCTGAGGATGCAACAATTCTAATTCAACTAGCCTCTTAGACCATTTCCTCATGTACAATAAACCACACTTTGAGACGAGGTGTGTAGGACTAAGCTAATTGGGGTTTATAGTTTATAGTACACATAAATAGAATTTGGTCAGTTAAACGTTGTAATGAGTCTATGCAGAAATACATCAATTATTACAGAAATAAATTCAACAACCGGCATTGTGTTAGATCTTTAATATTTTCAATATTTAGTTTTCTTTCTTTATTTTTTTGTTTAGAAATATTGCACATGGTCAACATGCCTGTTCATGAGATAACACTCATCTTGCTCACTCTAAAATTCCTTCTCCAAAGGACAGTTTATTTTGAAGCACAATCATACAGCGTACATGTCTGTATGTACGTATGTCTGTACGTGTGTGTGTGCGTGCCATTGCACATGCATGCAGATGAAACCTCAAAACAATTACCTGTGTGTGCTATATGCATGTTAATATCCTGAATCGTCTGAGTTTGATAACAGTCAAGATGGCGAACAAACTAGTCACGATGACTATAAAAATACTGCCTCTATAGTGAATAGGAAGGAAAATACGTTGATCATTCTTGTGTATGGTGACGGAACGAGAGGTTTTTCCATGTCGGCACTCTACATACATAGGCTTTTCTGTGCACGCACATGACACACACACACAGACATATATGAACATATATATGGAAATATATATATATTTTTCACACATCCAACTGTATACATAGAATTAAAAGAGATACCCATGGCAAGAACTACCCCTGCTCTTCACCAAGCAAGCAAAGAGCCAAAAAGTGCTATTCGAAAATTCAACGTCGACTTTTAGTTAGTTACACTCTCTATCTGTTCAACAATAGCAATAGTTGCGTGTTTCTTCTTTTTTTATATTTATATATATATATATATTTATTTATGTTTTTACTTTTACCATAGTTACTACTGACAGTATCACAACAGCTTGTCTGACTGACTGCACTTGATTAATATCTATGGCACAGGACCTTCCCCGAAAACTAAAGAACCCACCCATTTTACAAAAAATAAATGTCCTATTGCACCATTTTACAGGGAAGGATAAAGTGACAAAGGGGGGGGGTTAAGGGGGGCTGGGAAGGATGGGGTCCAGACTCTGCTGGCCGGCCCCTGCCTTCCCTGAACTAACCCTGCCCAGGACCATACTGAGCTACATACGACATCTGACCCTGGACCAGTGCTTACTTAATTAAGGTGCACTTTCTAACACTTGAGGGGTTCTGCGGGGGTTCGAGGAGAGAGCGAAGGGAACACGGCGTTTAGAAGGAGGGCGATATAAGGGTCTGAGGAGAGAGGGGAGGGTTTGTAACACACGGAACATGATTATTAATATAATTAGAATTATTGACTGAAACAATCTAAAAAACAATACTTTCCTGATTTATCTTGCGGTGGCCCCGTCCCCGGCAGAGGGAGAAGGGGGGGGGGAGGGGGGGGCACAAATTGTGCAAACACCTGATTTCAACGTTTTACAAAACAACGAGCACCCCTGGCCCTCAACGCCCCTGTGGCTGAGGGGGTGCAGAGGTGAGGAACAGCCTGTAGCATGTATCTAGGTGAGACACACGAGCTGCAGCAGTGGTTGATGGTGATCATTTCTTCTGTTGTTGGGGCGTGTGTGTGTGTGCGCGTGTGCGTGCGTGTTTATGCTGGAGGAGAAACACCTCAAAACCACGACAAAAACAAAACCAACAAAATAAATCCTTGAGGAGATAAAGCAACATCACTGACCCAGAGACGTTTGGTCAAGAGAGTTTGAAAAGTCTGTTTTGATGTTATCCCTCCTCCTATTGGTGGAGTGGCGGGTCCTTTCGGCCAATGAACGTCACACAGTGTCATTTCTTCTGCCATATATCTGCATGGTGCACAACGCTGATGTCCTTTGTGGAGTATGTCTGGTGCCATGGCAACATGGTGTACAGTCTCCAGAGCAGTAGCACACACGTCACCTGGTGCCATGGCAACATGGCGCACAGTCTCCAGAGCAGTAGCACACACAGACACAGTCAGTCAAAATGGCAGAAGGTGCAATGATTGGTCACACCCAGCCCCGCCTCCCGTAGCTTTCCGTTAGCACTCAAGCTCACTTCAATGTTTCTTCTTGTTTTACTAAAATAACCTGGATCTGTGTGGGCCGATAGCGGCAGCAGAGCACGCGGGTGTGTGCGTATGTGTATGTGTGTGTGCGTATGTGTGTGTGTGTGCGTGCATGTGTGTGCGTGCATGTGTGCGTGTGCGTGTGCATGTGCGTGCGTGTGTGTGCATGTGTGCGTGGATGTGCGTGCGTGTGCTGTCTGTCCTGCAGCATGGAGGGGCGATGGATCTTCGTGGAGGTTGTTGGGGTTGTGTGTGTTGTCCCGACCACTTTGCTGAAGCGTGGTCTGGGGGGAGGTCAGGTCAGGTCAAGGTCAGGTCAAGGGCTGGCTGCCTGGCAACAGCAAACTGCCCCTGCACAGTAAAGTGCCTTGGGGTGTCAGGGTCCTGGTGCTCTCTGAGACTGGCAGCAGGAGTAACAGTCTGATTTGGTAAGGGGTGTGTGTGTGTGTACGTACAATGTGCACATGTAGAACCATGAAGAAACCCTGGGTATTACTTCTGCACAAGGGCTTTTGTGTGCGTGTGTGTGTGTGTGTGTGTGTGTGCGTGCATGTGTGCGTGCATGTGTGTGTCTTCATAAATGTCCGCCATTGTGTGTGTCTGTGTCAGTCTTTGTGTGTACGTACAGTACTTGTACTGTACGTGTGTATGTGTGCGTCCGTGTGTGTGTGTGCGTGCTTGCCAGTGAGACAGAGCACGTGCACATTCGCGACACACCTCAAACTACTGTGCACGTGGGAGAAGAGCGGGGCAAAGCGACGGCCGAACACACCCTGATCACATGATCTGTCGTCCCTAGCAACAGCAGAACTGATCTGTCGTCCATAGCGACGTCAGAATACACTCTGAACAACTGATGTGTCGTCCTTAGCAACAACAGAACTGATATGTCGTCCCTAGCAACCAAGGCGTGATGCCTCTGAGGCGTTGGGGGGGACCCAAACCAGGCGCTACAGGGTAGCTAGGAGTGTTTGTATCCAGCTGTGTTTGCCCAGGCCTGCTCCGGGACCACCCGGGGGTTCTCCTCTCCTCTCCTCTCCCCTCCTCCTCCTCGTCTGCCTAAGATCCTTCGCCGCTCGGCTCGTCGGGGCTCCGCCCGTCGTCGACGCCCACTTCCGGCTCCGCCCCGCCCCCGCCCTTGCCTTGGGCCTGGGGCTGCCCAGTGGAGGAGGGGGGGGCGCTGACCTCGGACAGGCTGCCCAGCTCGGGCCCGCCGGGCGTGGCCGTCTGCATGATCTTCTGACGCACCTCGCGGATCTTCAGCTGCAGGCACACCTTGGTGGGGAAGGTGTCCGAGTAGCGCGCCTGGAAGGCTGCTGTGGCCTGGGCTGTTGGGGGAGGGGGGGCGGGCGGGGGGTACAGGTGTTGTCATGACTACAGTAGATGGCATAAGGTCAGGAGGGTCCCTAACTCAATTCAACCAATCACAACGATGATTGGTTGAGTTGGTGTCCCTCCTTAACATGCAAGTGACATCGGGAACATTTACTGTAGAACAAGATTATGATTTATTAGCATACAGCTCTTATCTACAGGGAGAGTACTATTGTATTAGATATGAGAGAGAGAGAGAGAGAGGGGGAGAGAGAGAGAGAGACACACACACACACACACACATAAAGAGAGACACACACACACACACACACACATAAAGAGAGAGACACACACACACACAGAGACACACACACAAACAGAGAGAGAGAGAGAGGGAGGGGTCCTACCAGAAGGGAAGAAGCCGTGCTCCTGGAACAGCTGCATGACCAGGGCCCTCCTCTGGTCCAGGGTGCGACGTAGGGAGGAGTAGGGTCCCCGGTCCAGGTCCCCCAGGAGGTCCTCTGGCTCTGTAGGCACACACACACACACACACACATATCTTCGGGTCACCTGGGTGTTAGGCAGGTACATCTGTGTCCTGTCATCCTACACCAGAGGCACAGGGACCCCCGATCACATATGGTATCAATCATTTAGGGGCCGGCCAACAATGTGGGGGGGGGGGGGGCAATACTGCATTGCCATGTATAAAAGTAGGCCCCTAACTAAGCCATTAGAATAATTATTGACAGATTAATTCCAATTGGATAAGAGAGGTCAGGTGACATGCCTGAGCCAATCACTGAGAGCCAGAGGGAGACATTACAGTAAGAATATGTTGTTTTGTTGTCGTTGTCTGTCTGCATAATAACCAGGAAGTGAATAATGATGTAATGATAGTGAACCATGTTGGATCGCCACAGTGGCTAATTAGCTGAGTGGCTAATTAGCTGGGTGGCTAATTAGCTGGGTGGCTAACCAGCTGAGTGGCTAACCAGCTGGGTGGCTAATTAGCTGGGTGGCTAATTAGCTGGGTGGCTAACCAGCTGAGTGGATAATTAGCTGAGTGGCTAACCAGCTGGGTGGATAACCAGCTGGGTGGCTAATTAGCTGGGTGGCTAACCAGCTGAGTGGCTAACCAGCTGAGTGGCTAACCAGCTGAGTGGCTAACTAGCTGGATGCCACAAGACAGGCGTCCCTGGTGGTACCTGGCCGGTCGAAGGTGAAGATGTCTCCCTCACACTTGGCAGCGCTCTTGGGGGTGTTGGGCTCTGAGCTGCTAGACAGCCTCCTGGTCTTCCTCCTGGGGGAGCAGGGCTCCTCTGCAGCCGGCTCCAGCTCTGAGGGGTAGAAGGAGAGAGGAGGAGGGGAGGAGATGAGGTTAGTGTCACGCCCAGGGTTGCGCTGACGGGCGGTGCGGCCTCGTGGGGGTGGACTGCATGTGTTCCCAGCGCCCCACACCCACACCTGCCCTCAGCCGATTGTCTCCAGCCGTGTGGGCGAGAGGGCATCAAGGCTGGAGGTTCCTCTTTGTGTCTGTGGGACATTGTTTGGTTGTTGGCTTTGTGTTTTAGTTGGTTCCCTTACATCCTGCACGAGTGACATTAAACACAGAGATGTGGCCCCTGCTCCTCCCTGCTCCTCCCTGCACCTCCCTGCGCCTCCCTGCACCTCCCTGCTCCTCCCTGCTCCTGTGTCTGTGTTTGTCTGCACTCACCTCTCCGTCACGCATTACAGGAGAGGAGAGGAGGAGAGGAAGAGGAGAGGACGGAAGGACAGAGTGAATAATCCAATAGGATCACAGGATAGATCCTAAGGTGTCTGTCTGTATAGGCTGATAGAACTGTACTCATTCTGTGTGTGCACGTATGTGTGCATGTGTGTGCATGTTGTGCATGTGTGTGTGCATGTGTGTGCATGTGTGTGTCTCACCAGTGGAGTTGCGCCTCCTCCTGCGGTAGCTGCCCAGGATGACCCGCGGGGAGGTGGCCAGGCTCTGCAGCGTGGGGGAGGGGAGCACTTCTTCTGGCCTGAACTCCGGCAGCTCGGCGAAGCGCTCCTCGAAGTACGCCCCCGTCAGGACCCTGCAGGTAGTGCAGGCGATGGCTTATGATTCCTTCTGTGTATTTGTTTCTTTAATGTACAATTTCAAACATACTTGCTCCCAGTTTACGAGATGTACTGTACCACAGTTAGCCTAAGGATCATTTCCATCTGCGATCATTTAACAAATCACAAATAAACCACTCACTCAGTAGCCTAGCAACATTAAAACAAAGCGAATAACCATAAAATATCTCTCACACACGTCAATGAGTCTGTCTCTCATCAGGAACCTATGCTGAGGCTTCATTGTTTCCAGTTGGAACCTGCGCCAGAATTTATACGACATAAAACCCTTTTCACACCTGCTACATTGGGCTTTATTTGTCCGAGAATCTGCTCTCACGTTCTGTTGTTGTTGTAAATCTGGCAGGAAACCAGGGTGTTGCCGTGGTGTCTCCACACACTCGTCCAGAACATTCCCAAATATGAAACCACAGCATACTTCTCACACTAACATACCTCTTTGAGTGACAGGGCAGACACGCCCACCGGCGACGGCTACAACGCGACTAAAGCTACAACCAGCTGCTAAATCGCCGGGGTGTGACTGGAAACTACAGAATGACCCGACCAGGGTGTCAGAGGAGCAAGCTGCCTGGGATACATGGTCCTGGAGGCTGTGTACCCAGACCCACAGGTGAACAGGGTCTGGACACGCTCCATTGGGTCTGCTTCAGTAGAAACTACTAAAGAGCCTTAAACCTATCGGCATCGCTACAACTGTTTGTATCTCTTCTCTACCACCATTTAGAAACACATCAACTTCAACAACATCGTTGGTCCACCATCCAGGGTGGCTCAACGACATCATCGCACATAGCCACACTGGTTGGTCCACCATCCAGGGTGGCTATGACAACGCGAACGCCATCGAGGTTTCCTCTCAACAAATACTGAGCAGAGAGCAGTATAGGGGCGGGGCCATGCTAATAGGGGGTGGAGACATGTGAGTAGAGGCGGGGCCATTGTAATACAGGGTGTGGCCAGGCTAATAGGGGTGGGGCTACTTACTTGCCAACGGTGTCTGGAGTCTTTTTGAGTGGCGGGGGGCGGAACTTGGTCTTCTTGGTGGAGGAGGAGGTGTTGGAGGAGGAGGTGGCGGGGTCTTTGTCCGCAGCGGGGGGAGGAAGAGGGGGGTCCAGCAGTGACGGTGGAGGTGGAGGGGAGCAAGAACCAGCCTGTATAGAGAGAGAGAGAGAGAGAGATGGCTTATATGGACGTAATGGACCTTTGTAACACTGCTACCAATGAGGGCTACACCTTCCTGTCCCGTCTAAATTAACTGGCTGATTAAATTTGTCAATGTTGGTTTTTATGCAATTTCTGCATTATAATTTCAAGCCGGTTAAATAAATCAGCAAAATAAACTCAGAGGTAAACATTGTGGGGATTTTGTGTGTGTGGATGGATGGAAATGGACAGATGGATGGATGGATAGATGGGTGGATGGAACATTACCCACCTCCCTGCTGGTGTCTCCTGCATTGCCGTCCTCTCTCTCCGTCTCCCTGGCCTCCATCTTGGGCTCCCGGTCCTGCTCTGCATCCACGTCTCTGCTGTAGCCGTCGCTCAGCTCCTCCTCCTTGATGTGCTTTTGAACGCTGGCGCCCCCTGTGTCTGCTCCAGGCAAGTACACACACACACACACACACACATATGAAGAGCACGTCTGATTGGTCAATAATGTACCGTGTGAGCGTGTCAACAGGACGTGGCGGTGGCAGGTGTTACCTGCTAAAGAGTCCCCCGCGGGGGGCGGTGTGTTAACTGCTAAAGAGTCCCCAGCGGGGGGCTGTGTGTTACCTGCTAAAGAGTCCCCCGAGGGGGGCAGTGTGGCACCAGCCCAGTGCTCCCCGGGCTCCTCCTCCCGCTTCACCTCAACCAGCTCCAGGGCCCCGCCCGCCTGGGGAGGGGGCACGGCCACGCCCTGGGCCACTGCAGGTGGAATGGTTGTTATGGAGACCACGCCTGTAGCCAGGGCGACGGTCGCCGCAGGATAGATGGCAGTTAGCACCTGAGGAGGGAAAAAACAACAAAGTAAGTCAATTTTGCGGGACGGAAAATGGCATCACGTGACGTTCTGGCTGTCGTCAGGGGTAGCAGCCGGTCGTCGCTAGCTACCTGGCGACTGGCGGTCGCCGCCGCGGCCTGCGTCGGCGTCTGTGACGGACTACAGCCGGGGGGCGGGGCTTGCGTGAGCAGTGGCTGCACCAGGGTGGGGGGGGCGGGGGGGGCGATGGCTGTGAAGCCCAGGGCAGCCAGCGGGGCGGGGAGGTAGGCGGGGCCCCCAGCTTGGACGTGCTGCTGATGCTGCGCTGTTGCCACGGTAACGCCGGCGCTGGACTGCACGTATGTGATTCTGAGAAGAAAAAAATTAATTAAATAAAAATACAAATAGAATGGTCGGGAAGAGAAAACAAGTAAATGTAAAACAAGACATTCTGGAAAACGCTTGCTAAATTCACACTCAAATAAAAAAAACGAAAACACCTCTTCCGTCAATGCCATAGGGCGCTCCCTCAGAGGCTCCGCCCCCTTCAATGCCATAGGGCGCTCCCTCAGAGGCGCCGCCCCCTTCAATGCCATAGGGCGCTCCCTCAGAGGCTCCACCCCTTTCAATGACATAGGGTGCTTCCTCAGAGGCTCCACCCCCTTCAGTGCCATAGGGTGCTTCCTCAGAGGCTCCGCCCCCTTCAGTGCCATAGGGCGCTCCCTCAGAGGCTCCACCCCCTTCAATGCCATAGGGTGCTTCCTCAGAGGCTCCACCCCCTTCAGTGCCATAGGGCGCTCCCTCAGAGGCTCCACCCCCTTCAGTGCCATAGGGCGCTCCCTCAGAGGCTCCGCCCCCTTCAATGCCATAGGGCGCTCCCTCAGAGGCGCCGCCCCCTTCA
>JAODOY010000003.1:1385646-1402691 GCA_025399855.1 Forbesichthys papilliferus | reverse complement strand
CATTCATTTACAGTATACCTATAGGACCAGAAACATTCATTTACAGTAGACCTATAGGACCAGAAACATTCATTTACACTAGACCTATAGGACCAGAAACATTCATTTACTGTAGACCTATAGGACCAGAAACATTCATTTACTGTAGACATATATGACCAGAAACATTCATTTACAGTAGACCTATAGGACCAGAAACATTCATTTACTGTAGACCTATATGACCAGAAACATTCATTTACAGTAGACCTATAGGACCAGAAACATTCATTTAGTGTAGACCTATAGGACCAGAAACATTCATTTACTGTAGACCTATAGGACCAGAAACATTCATTTACAGTAGACCTATAGGACCAGAAACATTCATTTAGTGTAGACCTATAGGACCAGAAACATTCATTTACAGTAGACCTATAGGACCAGAAACATTCATTTACAGTATGCTCAATATAGAAGGAATCCACAATCGCTCTGTTTCTGTGACCACAGATCTTAGTCAGAGCCCAGGAGGCAAAGATCATAGAAGAAAAGGCTGCCAAGATTAAAGAGTGGGTCACCTTTAAGCTTAGGGAGGTAAGATGAGACATGTAGTCCAACCGTGACTCAAGTGAAAGGTCCTCACAGAGTCTCTCCCTGGCACAGACATGTTGCTTCAACTGCAGCAAACTATATAATGGTTTGTTGTCCAGGAATGAATGCAATGTCTGGTCATCTGGGGGAAATATGGTACTTGTCATTGACAGCATTTTTAAGGCTTTTGTTTTATCCACATGGCAAATATACCGTAGCAGTCATTTTGTAAACATGGTATCGTTTATAAAAATGCATAATATACAGTTGTATAAAAAGTCAAAATACGATATTAACAATGTGTGTTGCATGCCTGCTCATCTGTATGTACTGTAGTAGCTTACTAATGCTTTATTGTGTTGTGTACGCTGTTTTAGATGGAACAAGAGAACCAGCAGTTGAAAAGATCTAATCTGACGCAAGCTGAACAGATACTGCTGCTTCAGGACAAACTACAAGGTCATCTTACTGTAATATGTTATTGCACAGTACAGTATAGGTGATCCTGTAGAGATTCACAGACTGGACGTTCTTTAAAAACACTTTACTTCACTTGCTATACTTATTGTTGAATGAGGGTCTTTAGCTGTCTATATACTGTACTGTATCTAAACCCTTGGACCATTAGTTGCTATTTATGTTTTAATGATGTGACTTAAACCTGTAGATGTTGCTAAATGTCAAACCTACAACCTATATTCTGTATATGTACCTGAACCTAAAAACTATTTTAGGTCTACTATTTAGGGAAAGTAAATTCAAAATTAAATTAACTTTTATCAAATCATGATCATGATCTATGTTAGGCCAGCAGAGAAGGCTTTGCTGGCCCTGACGGCCCACCACTGGTACCTGTAGATTGTACAGTATCAGCATTTATTTAGATTCACAACTAGCAGTAACATAAAGATAACCAAGTAGAGGAATTCTTCTAATATGCTTCTACATGTTTTGTAAAAGCTTCGGACAGAGATTGACTTGTCTGCTCCTTTTCTTTCAGCTCTTCTGGAAAAGCCGTCATCTCCTACCACTTCCTCTGTACCTGACACACACCTGGTGCCTAATAGCCCCCTGTACCCGCCCAGCTGCCCCGGGACGCCACCCGCCCCAGACGATGGCTGGAGACAGCCAGGACTACGCGGGGTTAATATGAAGTCCTCACCAACAGGTGTGGGGCTTTTTGTGCACACCGTACTGGAACAAATCATAGTATAGCTTTTGGATGTGTTATCTGAAGCATAACACACTCCATTATACAGTAAGACATTGTGTTCACGCACAGGAAGCTAACGAATTGCTATTTAACAAGTGTATAGCTTACACTTAGCTTGCAATAGCTGACTTTACCTTTAAGGGTTATGAGGTATAAACCATTTTATAAGACAATGGACTTAGACCAAATCAATATAGGAAAAGTTTATTATTAAAAGATCTCAACTCCCCACAAGCATGTTTTTATCCCTGAGTGGTTCTGAAGAACCAGTGGCTGATTGAGGCTTATGGGGTCTAACAAGAGCATCTCTTGCCTCCTGTCCCAAGGGATCTGTCAGGGAGACACTCAGAGCAGGACGAGGGATGGTGATCACCCAGCAGGTGCCTCCCCCTCTCCCCCCCCCAGGAAGAGGCCGGAGGGCAAGGCCGGGGGCTCCGGGGGCTCCGGGAGGGACACCTCCCCCGACGAGCTCTATAGCAAGTTCCGCTCGCAGTGCCTTCACTCCTCGTCCTCGTCGTCCTCCTCTTCGTCCTCGGCCTACGAGATGGCCCACGGGCCCGACACGCCCGACAGCCTCGCCCCCGGCGTCTCACCCAAAAGCCCCCTGTTGTCTCGCTCTCCCTCAGCCCACCAGCCCTTCCCCGTCTCACTCCAGACTCTGGGGAACCAGTCGGGGACCAGCATGACCTTACCCAAGGTCCGGACGCCCCTGACCCCGCGGGACAGCATCCAGATAGTGAAGAAGCACTACAGCCAGCCGCAGCCCAGCCTGGACAGGCTCCAGCACCTCAACGTCAGCACGGACATCAGGACATCGTCCTCCACCACCTCCGCCCTGCATAGCAATGGGACGGCCGCCTCCTCGCCCTTCGCCCATGTGGTGGAGGAGACCGACATCGATGACGGGCTGCCCGGCGGCATGGAGGGGGTGGTGGAGGGCCTAGGAGCGGAGGAGACGCTCTCTGACGGGGTCTCCGCCGTGGAGCTGCCAGAGGACCTGGAGCAGATGGATCCAGAGGTTCTGAAGCCCCCCACACCCCCGCTCCATCGCTTTCCCTCCTGGGTACAGCTGTTGTTTCAGAAACCCTTACACACTGCTATTCTTGTTATTCATATAGTTAATATAGTCAAATGTAGGTGAGATGTATGTCTACGTATGTAGACATAGTGACCTGTTAGATAGAAAGGAACCACATCAGACTCAACCATCCAGCTGCAAGAACAAAACGTGCCTATACCACTCAGTCTTGCACGTAAACTGCATGGCATTCTCCCTGAAAACATATCTATATATATCAGATGTGTATTATTGGTAGAGGTCGAAAACAAACTCCTCCTTGCATCTGAGTTGTTAAATCTGATATGTTGTGCTTTACGTATGAAAAATGTACAGTATTACGTATGTGTTTCATTCTTTCTGCTTGAACAGACAAAGATTTGTTTAATGTATTTAATGTTGAATATCATCAAAAAAGCGTTTTCTTGGCACCTGTCATTCACACTTGATGTACCATTGTCCAGATTGCATCACATTACACACCGTTGTTCATATTTGCAGGAAAGTCGCATCTATGCTGTGGCTAAGTCAGGAATGAGAGTATCAGAGGCCTGTTGTGGAGCCAGAGGTCCTTCACGAGGTGAGAGACACTCCAGGAACACCGGGTATTTTACCGTTTTGAATGTAAACCAATGGGAGACCATGTCAGACTTGCATATAGTTGAACTAGTGTCTAGCATTCTGTGTGTGCGTATCTTGGTGGGGGGTGAGTGTGTGGTTAGTTTCTGTCTGTCATTGCCACGTTTTGTCATTTCCTCTTACCTGAGGCTCCAAACACAGCTGCACAGGTGTGGGCTTCTCAGATCCCTCTTTAAAGTCCTGAGGTAGAGCACGAAGGGGGGTTGGGGAGGTGCCTGCTTTTTAATCATGAGTGATGAAAGAATGGGGCCCTGCTATAATTACCATATCGCTTTGTGTTTCCCACCACATCCATCTGTCGACACACAAACTCATTTTAGAATCCTGCACATTACTGACAGATACGATGTATCCAACTGGATGCCATGAGATGTTGTGGATCATGTCATACGCTCTCAGTTTAATTTCCCCCATATCGTTTTGCTCTACTGTATGTATCCACATTTGCCAATGGACGCACATGGTTTAATAAGGAACACCATGAACCAGCTTTGCTCCGTTTCTCTGAAGGCTAATAACGTCTTTGAATATGATTTGGCGTGTGTGTGTTACGCAGGGTCTGTCTTACCCCAATATCCAGCAACAGGTCCATTCACCCATTTGATCTACAAGAACATCAACGTACCTGTGTATACCACACTGAAGGGGGTACGTGACTTCAATAAGATCAGATGTTTGTACACTTTAAAGTTAAGAGCACCACAGGTTTTCATTGTGAACGAAGAGAAGTAAGGAGCCCAAGTCTCAATACAAGTGTTACCCTCTGTGTGCATGTTACAGAAAGCCACCCAGATCAGCAGTGTGCCTCTTCCAGATGATGACTCTGGCTCAGAGGATGACAGTAGCTCTCTGGCCAGTCTGAGGACGTCCACCCTCAGCCCCGATAGGAAAGGAAGTGTCCCTGGAAGCCCCCGTGCTGTCAAGAGAGGTGGGTCTTACACACATGAAAGTGTAGGCAGTATGGTTGAAGTGTAACTAAATACCGTGCTGAATAAAACCATATCCTGGAGCCTACATTGAAATTCTTTGAAGGCCCTTTATCATTCTATTCAGACATTCTTCCCTCAAGATGAGCATTCCAGTCCAGTTGGGGTTGAATTTATTTTGGTTTAGACAACTAGAACATTGAATCTTTACGACAGGGGTTGTTTAAAACACATTGTAAGTATAGCAGCATGTAGCTTGAGGGAGGCTCTGATTATCGTCCCTGTTAACAGTAAGGACCCGATGCTTACTTACCCATGTGTGATGGTTAAAAGCAGGTCAAACCTGTCTCTGTCCTCCATTAATTAATGCCCGTGTCCTACAGGTGTATCTATGTCTTCTATCAGCTCAGAAAGTGACTACGCCATTCCTCCAGATGCCTATTCCCTGGACAGTGACTACTCAGAGCCCGAACACAAAGTCCAGCGAACGTCGTCTTACTCCTGCGAGAGCACCGGGCCTGTGAGTATACTGTTGGTCCTGGTATTATGGAGCAATTAAGGGAATGTTTCTATTAGAAGTTTTAGACTCATTAAGAGATATGTAACATTGGTGTGCTGACTTCTATTTACATAAGGAGGCTAGGTCTATGTTACCCATTAAATACATGTCATTGTAATACATGTGTAATCTAGGAGATGCTGGAGAAGTCAGGCTACCTGTTCAAGATGGGCAGTCAGGTGAAGGCCTGGAAGAGACGTTGGTTTATCCTCAGGAACGGAGAAATCCTCTACTACAAATCCCCTGTGAGTTCACCCCAGTCGGTAGACATCCCCTACTACAAATCCCCTGTGAGTTCACCCCAGTCGGTAGACATCCCTTACTACAAATCCCCTGTGAGTTCACCCCAGTCAGTAGACATCCCCTACTACAAATCCCCTGTGAGTTCACCCCAGTCGGTAGACATCCCCTACTACAAATCCCCTGTGAGTTCACCCCAGTCGGTAGACATCCCCTACTACAAATCCCCTGTAAGTTCACTCCAATCACTAGACATCCTCTACATCAAATCCCCTGAGTTCACCTAGTTGCTAGTCATCCTCTGCTACAAATCCCCTGTGAGTTCACCCAGTCACTAGTCATCCTCTACTACAAATCCCCTGTGAGTCCACCCCAGTCGCAAGCCATCCTGCCGCGTTCGTCTGTTGTTTCCAAGCGTGACTGCAGAACGAATGATCTTATCCACTGTGTGCACAAAAAACTACTAACTGATGTTAGATGTTAATGCCTTCACCGTGTGCGTGTGCGTGCTCAGAGTGACGTCATCAGGAAGCCTCAGGGCCAGATGGAGCTGAACTCCTCTTGTTGTATTGCACGAGGAGAGGGTGCACAAACATTCCAGGTGGGTCATGCAGGCCTTTTCCAGGCCTTTTCCAGGCCTAATTCTCTATATTTCTCTATAGTTGTGTCTACACCGTACAGATTATCTTCTATATCAAACGCAATTCCGTTGTTTCGGGTCCATTTTTGGATATTTCTGCGATCTGTAAGCCTCGAACAGTGAAAACATGGCTAAACTCTACTGTAACAACTATGTAAGTTACCACAGCTGTGCCTTGTTTGATTGACCAAATATAGAGGGAAATGCAGCCAGCCACACACACACACACACACACACACACACAGACACACACACACAGACACCCAGCAATCTTCCTCTGTAGCATTGTGTCTGAGTGAGGCCTTGCATACCAGAGAAGAGGCTTAAGATCAGGTATAGCATTTCCTTGGAATGTTTTCCTGGCTTGTTGGCGTCTGATCCTGATCTCTCCTGACGCGGTGATGCTATCTGTCAGTTTTGCTTTGCATTTTCCCCATATTTCCCATCTGCTCTGCTCAGTTGGTTACAGAGAAGAAGACCTTCTACCTGACTGCAGACTCGCCCAACATCCTGGAGGAGTGGATCAGGGTTCTGCAGAACATACTCAAGGTCCAGGCCAGCGGGCCCATTACCGTGGAAACCGCCGTCAAACCCACCGTGAGAGGCTGGATGACTAAGGTTAGAGGTCATTGTTCTATACAGGATATTAGCCATCACCTTGTACGTGATTTTATGATCCCCATTGAACTTTGCTAACCAGCCTGCATTGACACATATGAAAACATTAAACAAGCTCTGTGAGTAATATGTTTTTGATAAAATGTTCCTCGTGGCAGTTAGGACTGTTGTAACTGTGTATTAGCTAGCGCTGTGGATTAGTGTTGTAGTATTGTGCTGTCACAAATGCATCATTTCTACAGTATACATGGAAATACCTAATCAAATGTCATTCTCGAGAATCTCAGGCCCCCACATGGGATGTGCATTGCCATGGCTAGGACATTGTTTTGTGGTTCGGTCTGCACCACTTTCTTTGAGTTCCTATGTTTAGCGCCAGCTAGAAACTCCAGATATTTTTCCAGCGCACACACAGTACGGGCAGCTAGCGGACTGTGATGAGACATTCACTCAGTTTGACCAAATAAATCTCTTAGCATAAAATTGCATACTATTAGCATTAGCATACAATTAGCATACAATGGCTGACTCCACCTTGAAGACAGCAGCACGACACAAGAGTCAGCCCGTCACCGTGAAGGGCAGATATTTGACATGAAGCTCTCAGACAGACTGTTGGAATGTTGCAGAGAAGACCTCTTCACCTTCCTAAGTGATGTCCGTCCTTTCCTAAGGTTATGATCGGGGCTGTGAGACCCCTCTAACATCACAGCGGTGTGTGTGACAGCCCTCTGACAGACAGACAGAGTGAATTCTTCCCCGCGCCAGGGCTAGCTTTGATCTGCAGGTTGTGGCGTGACTATGCGGTCAGGGCGCCAGCCGCCGCCTAGCACGGTTAACCTCCGCGACCCCTGGTTAGAGGACGCACAGCTGTGTTTGCGCATGTCAGTCGACGGGGAAATCATCTCTTCATCCACGCGTGTTTTAAACGACTCTGACAGCGGCCCGTGTAATGTAATGGTTACATCCGTTCAGTGGCCAAGAAATGTGCACATATTTATATAGCGTGTAATTTAGGGCGGGGAGGTTTTCTTTTGTAACTTTTGCTTAGACTTGAAAGTGAATGAATTGCTGTCTTATAATAGTTTGAATATAGTTTGCATTGCAAAGATGGACATCAGTATATGGATATCCTAAAAACAATACTGTCACTTTAAAAGGAAAACGTATTTTGACATGTCAGAGAATATGTGTATACACTACATTGTATACTGTACTAATGGTCTCTTTGTCTGTGTTTCAGGTCAAACATGGACACTCCAAACTGGTTTGGTGTTCTTTGGTCAGCAAACTGTTGTACTACTACCGTAACCAGGATGACAAGGTTCTAACAACATTCCTTCTCTAACAAACCATCATGCCTTTGGTTTCTACTATATACAGTATTTGTAATAGTTATAGCAACCAGCCTAATCATGATAGAGTACCAGATACCTACAGTAGGTGACCCTGCTTCAGAGAGTTCAGAGTATAACCAATGAGAAACCGTACATTAGCCTATTTTGTTAGAGAAATCATTTTGGTTAAAAATAAACAGGAACTATTGGAGCTGTATACATACATGTGCATGTTAATCTAGTGTAATATAATAGTTGTCTAATACATCAATATTAATTTCTTACGATAAGATTGTGTACTATAATGTAATCAATCTAGTACAACTACAGTCAGCATAATTATCATATAGACATCTGGAGCAGGCAGGTGTTGTCTGGGATCAAACCCAGGATCTTCCAGTGGGTAGTTAACCACTCAACCCACTAACCTGATCTGTGTGTGTGTGTCAGTTTCCCCTGGGCCAGCTGCAGATGCGAGAGGCGTCGGTGAAGGAGGTGGATCGCTCCTGTGATTCGGATGAGGATTACGAGGCGGGGGACCGAGGCTTCCTCTCCTCTCATTGCACCCTGGTGGTCCAGCCCAGAGAGCAGAGCCCCACCTATCTGCTCATTGGCACCAAGCAGGAGAAGGTACAGGAACACAGTATGAAGAGTGAGAACCCTCCTTGAAGGCCTAGGATGAGAACTACAGCTTCAGAGTACAGTCTCACAATTACCGTCATGTGACATGTTTATAATAAAAATAATACATTTTATATAGGACGCCTTTCAAAGCACTCAAGGTCATCTTACATTGCAAATAGGTAAACACAGTGATAAAAAACATTTGGCTGAGACATATACTATAGTAATGAACATTTGACAAAGGCAGGTATATACATTCTAGAAACAAGACACATTTAAACCAAAACGATTTTGGAAATATATACAAAATAAACTAATACAAAAGATTTGGGAAATATATACTAGAATATGTAAATATGACACAGCTGCTTCAGGGAGGGGGGAACGAGGCTGGTGGTGAGAGAGGAGTTAATAGTGTCAGTGAGCATGCGAGGATAGGAGGAAGGCATGTTTTCATGAGGCTAGTGGGCATGGGATCAAGTTGGCAGGGAGAAGATTTTGATTTCAGGGTGAGTTCTGTACTTTTCAGTGGCTGGAATGAAGTCAGAGAGGCAGGAGGTACAGGTTGAGCCAAATTATGTGTTCATCCAGGACAGGTTCTCAGCAGGGGTGGAGGGTGATTGTAGATGGAGATGTTTAGAATGTTTTCATTTAAGAAGTCTAGAAATAAATTGAGAAACTTTTTGTGGAGCAGACTAGATCAATGATGTGACCTTTGTTGTGAGTGGGGAAAGTAACTTTTTGGATGAAATCATGGTCTTCAAGTACTGTAACAACATCAAATCAGCAGCAAATGAACAGCTAGCTGTTCTGTCAAAATGAATATTAAAATCACCTACAAGCATGTAGCAAGGATGTGTGATGGAAGACTTTAGATGTAGTATCAAAGTAAGCTAGGTCCGGTAGTACTGTAGCTCAGCCGTTGGTCAGAAGGACGTTATATTTTCGTAGCTTGAGTTGTTGTAAAGCAGTAGGGTAAGAAAATATCGGCTGTAAATCTCTAGAAAATTGCTAACTTAACTTTTTCAAATACGATTCCGATTCTTAAAAGATATATATATGCTGTATAATAACACAAAAGGAGAAGCGGCTGCCAAGGTGCGCCGGCGTAATCTCCCCTTTGGCATCATGTCTTGTTCCACTTGTTCAGTTGTGTTTAGTTGTGCTCAAACTCTCATGGAAGAGTCGCCACATGTTAGTCTAAGGGTGCAATGTCAATCAAACACAATTCAACTATGTGTTTTTATCATTGAGGTCACACTAGGACTCACTAGCAGAGTCCCTACTCCCCTAATACTTTTGTATTTAGGTAACGGACACATTGTGACCCTGCTGTGGTTCTCTTTTCAGGAGACGTGGTTGTACCACCTGACAGTTGCCGCTGGCAGCAGTGCCAGCTTCAAGGTGGGCACAGAGTGTGAGCAGCTGATCGGTAAACTCTTGGACACCGAAGGAGACCCAGGTGAGGCATCGTGATTTTCGTGGTGGTAAAAAAGTGAATTCCACGAAAGCATCTTTAGGATCAAATATAGTTACAGTGGGTATGGAAAGTATTAAGACCCTTTAAAATGTTTCACTCTTTGTTTCATTGCAGCCATTTCCCAAAAATATAAAAAGTTAATTTTATCTCTCATTAATGTATACAGCACCGCATCTTGACAGAAAAAAACAGAAATGTAGACATTTTTGCAAATTTATTAAAAAAGAAAAACTTAAATATCACATGGTCATAAGTGTTCAGACCCTTTGCTCAGTATTGAGTAGAAGCACCCTTTTGAGCTAGTACAGCCATGAGTCTTTTTGGGAATGATGCAACAAGTTTTTCACACCTGGAGTTGGGGATCCTCTGCCATTCTTCCTTGTAGATCCTCTCCAGTTCCGTCAGGTTGGATGGTGAACGTTGGTGGACAGCCATTTTCTGGTCTCTCCAGAGATGCTCAATTGGGTTTAGGTCAGGGGCTGGGCCAGTCAAGAATGGTCACAGAGTTGTTCCGAAGCCTCTCCTTTGTTATTTTAGCTGTGTGCTTAGGGTCATTGTCTTGTTGGAAGGTGAACCTTCAGCCCAGTCTGAGGTCCTGAGCACTCTGGATGAGGTTTTCTTCCAGGATATCTATGTACTTGGCCGCATTCATCTTTCCTTCAATTGCAACCAGCCGTCCTGTCCCTGCAGCTGACAAACACCCCCATAGCATGATGCTGACACCACCATGTTTCACTGTTGGGATTGTATTGGGCAGGTGATGAGCAGTGCCTGGTTCTCTCCACACATACCTCTTTGAATTGACACCAAAAAGTTAAATCTCGGTCTCATCAGACCAGAGAATCTTATTTCTCATAGTCTGGGAGTCCTTCATTTGTTTTTCGGCAAACTCTATGCGGGTTTTCATATGTCTTGCACTGAGGAGAGGCTTCCGTCGGGCCACTCTGCCATAAAGCCCCGACTGGTGGAGGGCTGCAGTGATAGTTTTAGACTTTGTGGAACTTTCTCCCATCTCCCTACTGCATCTCTGGAGCTCAGCCACAGTGATCTTTGGGTTCTTCTTTAACTCTCTCACCAAGCCTCTTCTCCCACGATTGCTCAGTTTGGCTGGACGGCCAGGTCTAGGAAGAGTTCTGGTCATCCCAAACTTCTTCCATTTAAGGATTATGGAGGCCACTGTGCTCTTAGGAACCTTGAGTGCTGCAGAAATCGTTTTGTAACCTTGCCACAATTCTGTCTCTGTTCCTTCGACCTCATGATTCTCATTTGCTCTGACATGCACTATGAGCTGTAAGGTCTTACATAGACAGGTGTGTGCCTTTCCTAATCAAGTCCAATCAGTTTAATTACACACAGCAGGACTCCAATGAAGGAGTAGAACCATCTCAAGGAGGATCAGAAGTCATGTACAGCATGTGTTAAATATGAGTGTCACAGCAAAGGGTCTGAATACTTATGACCATGTGATATTTCAGTCTTTCTATTTTACTAAATTTGCCAAATTTTCAACATTTCTGTTTTTTTCTGTCAAGATGGGTTGCTGAGTGTACATTAATGAGAAATAAAATGAACTTTTTAGATTTTTTTGGAAAATGGCTCCAATGAAACAAAGAGTGAAACATTTTAAGGTCTGAATACTTTTTGTACCCACTGTATGTGAGCTGAGTGAGGTGAAAATCATTCTACTTTTAAATACTTTGTGATGATTGTCTTTTCACTTGATTTCAAACCTGACCTGATTGACGTATTGTATCTATAGCATGATAGGATGATCAGTAATATGATATGTAAAACCAAGGCCATGGCCATCCGCCAAGTATGGCTGATGTTACCTTACATTTGGATAGCATATCACATGCTGCTTTGAAACACCCCAAGTTGAACCCTAAACCCAGACAGTGTTTATGAGCAGTCTGTATTGGTCAGCTGTCTGGTCACTATAGTTTGCAACCCGATATTTGTGTGTGTGTGTGTGTGTGTGTGTGTGTTTACATTCGTGTGTGTTTCTTAGAATCTGCTTTGTGGAAGAGCGAGGCCTTGTGCTTCTCCAAAGAGGGTCTGCGCGCCCCTCTCACGACATTGCCCTCTGAAGCTCTACAGACAGAGGCTCTGAAGCTCTTCAAGGTCGCTCTTCCGTGCACTCTCTCTCTCTCTCTCTCTCTCTCTCTCTCTGCTGCGCTATGTTTCATCCACACCACTAACCCACATTCCTGTCGTCTGTCTGCTCCGAGGCCTCGTCCATTCAAACCCCTGGACACGCTTCAAGGCCATCATCCCCTCATCCTGTCCCCCCTCTAGTGGGCCTGGCACAGGCAGATCAAAGCCTCAGGGACAGGGGGCCCCACTGGCTCCCCACTGGCTCCCCACTGGCTCATTAAGAGTGGGAGACAGATAATGGCCTTGGTTATCTGCTGTGATTGAGGCGATCCGCTCCCCTGATTAACAGCCCGTGTGAAAGCAGCGCCCCTTTTAAAGAGAACACCTGGGAGGTCAGGGCCCCTCGGGTACGCCTGGCATTGGAGCCAGCGTGGCGGCACAGGTGGCATTGAGGGGGCGCTGTGGATGTTGGTTAGCATTAGAAGAATGGTGGAGGCCTGTGGGGTGGAAGGTGGGAGGGTCTTGTTGAAGAGGGAAACGATGGAAGATATTGTTGCGTATTCTCTTTCAACTGGGCAGCCCACGCATCACCTA
Source organism: Forbesichthys papilliferus (assembly GCA_025399855.1). NCBI lineage: Eukaryota > Metazoa > Chordata > Actinopteri > Percopsiformes > Amblyopsidae > Forbesichthys > Forbesichthys papilliferus. Next base: position 1,390,094 of record JAODOY010000003.1, on the reverse strand, counting down.
CCCAGACACTTGGTCGACATAGTCGACAATGTGTGCACTTCCATAGAACTGCAGATTGAAAAGGCTGTTTGTTTCTTTTTAACCAGCCAGCCCTGACAACATTCCCCTAGACACATGACACATAATGGAGTAGAACTAATAGAGATGGCATTCTTTTCATGTTTGTGCCCCATTTCGGTACTTTGTGTTCCTGTCCTCTTCTCTCATCTTTGAAGTATTAATGAATATGACTAGCCTCATTAAATACTGTAGGTTTTTGTCTGTTTACATCGTGGTGGCTCAAACCTGTTGTTTCTTTCAAAATAATAATGTGTAAATGTCAGTTTCCTCTCATTGGGGACAGCTGAAAATTGGCTCTTAATTATCTAGAAATGTGATATTTTAGTTTCAGGTGAATGCATAACCATTTCTATTAAAAACATTTGTGGGTATTTGGCGCCACCTAAAGGTGTAGTGATATTAATTTGCAGTGGTTGTCCCATTCCACAGTCCTGCCAACTATTCATCAACGTGCTAGTAGAGGCTCCCTCCATTGATTACCACACATCACTGGCCCAGAATGCATTGCAAGTGTGCCTGACCCACCCAGAGCTGCAGAACGAGATGTACTGTCAGCTGATCAAACAAACCAAGCACAGGACTCCGCACAACTACTCCCTTACACAGGTCAGCCTGGTTTAAATGAAGCACTAACCTAACCACTAACACGTGACATAGGCGGGCGGCACCACATTAACAGCAGGCAAAGCAGATTTGTCTCTAAATAACATTTAAAAAATTATTAATAATTCTATAATATATAATATTATATTAATGTTATTATAATTATATTATATATACAGTGTTATATAATACATATTAATATTACATATTATTAGTAAAACCATATTTGATTAAATAATCACATTTAAACATCAAAATGGCGTGTGTGTGAGGGTCACATTTTTTTTCCAGGTATATGTACCTGATTATGTCAACATATATTGGTTGTTCTATTACCGGTATATTGTATTGCTGTACACTTGTGTTAGCTTGTGATGTTTCTGTTCTCCTTTTAGGTTTGTTTTTGTGACCTATGGGTTTCAACACACATTAGCTAAAATCTTTTATGTTGTATATGCAATATGAAGAGGGTCCACTGAGTCTGGACACATCCAATAGCTGCATGGATGAACCGTGGTTATTGCAGCTGGGTAACAATGATCCTTTTTGTGATGCTAACCCATGTGCCCTGTTGCCGTTTCTCTCTGCAGTGCTGGCAGCTGTTGTCGTTGTGTGTTGCTCTCTTTCTTCCTCAACAACACTTCCTCTGGTACCTGCGACAGTACCTGCAGCACAATGCTGACCCCAGGTGAGCTGTTAACCTTAAGCCTCCAATGCCTTTCAATGTGTACAATGCTCAAAGGTAAACTGCTTGTCACGAGCAACATGGGGGTAACCACACTTTGTTTGTGGGGAGGAAGGGGGGCGCACTGTCAACGGATTTGTCACTTGTCATTTGCTATGTATTTTCAATATGTTAGGTAAGGAAAACATGTGTAGGCTACCCCCCTCCCAAACACAGATGGCAACTTAAATAAACTAAATAGCCTACGCCTTTAGCAAGGGAGATAGAGAAGGTGTTGACAACTGTGACACACACACACACACAGAGACACACACTAAATGTATGTACCATGGTTACATCTCTCAAAAAAACTGATCACAAAGTGCGTGTGCCTGTAGGGGGAGGGTAGAACACGGTGCACTGATCTATTCAGGAGGAGGTACAGAGGGAAGTGGCAGCCAGCGAGAGTCATATGCACTCTGTCAAACCATAACAGTGTTTTTGTAATGCTGATTTAAATCAAGCAGTGTCCCTTTAACAGTGTATGTAATTCCAATTGAGAACACCATCTCTGCCCAGATAAAAAAAAAAATAGAAACTGCCTTGCTTGTAAGTTTTCCTCAATTTGCTTTCTCAAATTACAGTAACGATTCCTCAGGCGGCAATTTTACGAACTACGGCTGAGGGACTGTATGGCAAGTCAAATGGCCCATTAACACCTGAGAAATGTAGTCCACTATGTGCTGCTCAGTGTAGTGCAAATCATCTTGGAAGACTTAACATCTGAACACCTCAGGCATCTGGTTAATCTTTCTCCCAGGGAAATTTTCTAGCAAAAATGCTGCACAAGCTAAGCTGAAACTAACACATTTTTTTTTAATTGATCAATCTCTAGATGATTTTTCCAATATTTGAATCAGTCTATGGATATGACTATAGAGACGTGATTTCATGTTGTAATTTGCTGATCACTCACTGCTGGAATACACTGCACTATATCCATGGCTACCTTCCCCTTCAAATGATTATTATTAGGATAATTATACTTATTGTTTGGACTCAAAGAAATCTCAAGAGTATCGGCCCTATGTATTGTAATGTCACAATTGAAACCGTTGGATGTTGTTTACCCACATAGGAGCGAGGTGGGGACGTATGCAGTGTACTGTCAGAGGTCTGTGGAGAGGACGCTGCAGAATGGCGAGCGGGAGGCCAAACCATCACGCATGGAGATAGTTTCCATCCTTCTGAGAAACCCTTACCACCATTCCTTGCCCTTCAGCATCCCCGTTCACTTCATGAACAACACCTACCAGGTAACTCAAGCTGCCTCTGAGTACAATACAAGTAACACATTCCACAGTCAAATGGATGTATTCATCCATCCTCTTTTCCTGTTGCCAGGTGGTTGGTTTTGATGGTTCCACCAACGTGGAGGAGTTCCTCCACACCCTGAACCAAAGGGTGGGCATGAGGAAGCCTCGGTTATCTGGTTTTGCACTATTCACGGACGACCCATCTGGGAAAGATCTGGAACACTGCTTGCAGCCCTCTGCCAAGGTGACGCTCTGCCCACACAGCTGTGAATTGGTGACATTCAAGCAAACTCCAATGAGAAGATATAGTTCTACACACATACTTTTATATTGTTGAATTCAGTTTCGTGTAAGTGTAGATAAATTAACATTGCAGTTCACATTTGAAATCTTTCAGTACAACAAACATTTAGCCTGTGAAGGAGAGCTTTTTAGAGTCTATATTGCCATCTAGTGGAATGTATGAACTGGTGCAGGTAACGCTGTGGTGTGATAAATGTTCTCAACTGTGCTTCACTCTATGTAGCTATAAATAGCTGATTCAAGCTAATATAACCACTGTTCACATTTATAAGGTGACAGAGGACAGGGAAACATACACACTCTTATTATTATGCTACATACCTGATGAGTGATGTGTGGTTTATTACATATAGACCATAAAGAGCTGCCAAATATTTAGATATAATAGATTTGAATGAGATTTAGGATGCAATGTGTGTCTTATTTAATCTAAATCCTTCTGCCAGATCTGTGATGTTATTTCTAAGTGGGAGCAGGCTCTGAAAGAGCTGCATCCTGGGAAATATGAGGGGACACGAATCGTCCGCCTGATATACAAGAGCAGGTAGGACTTTTCTGGACACATCTGGGCTTTATTCAAAGAAAAAACATCTCTACATTTTATAGTGTTATTTCATTTAATATAATGTCAGATTTACAGTATGAATTACCATTACTTCAAAACAAAAACACAACCTTGAAAAAGTCTCCTGAGCAAAAATGTTATGAATACATTTTTTCATCTAGCACATTGAATCTGAACGGCATTTGTAGTGCTTTCATTCTGTGGCTTGTGTGCAGGCTGTGTTTCCGAGTTCAGGTAAAAGGAGAGACGGAGCGAGAGCGCCTCCTGCTGGCATACCAGGTGAATGACGAGGTTCATCAAGGCCACTTCCCGGTGAACAAGGAGCTGGCTCTGGAGGTGGCTGCTCTCATGGCTCAGGTGTGGAGGAGTTCCTGGGGACACAGCAGCATGTAGAAACACACAAATATTGAATATGTGCACATAGCAAGCTATAACATCTGTGGAAGGTCTGTCCAAACATGGTCATGTTGAAATTCACCAAGGAACTAAGGAATGTTCTGATGTTTCTCATGACCAACTCTATCTGCACCTCTCTTGTGTCTCTGTGTGTTTTCTCCATCACATGCAGGTGCAGCATGGGGATCTGGAGCGACCAGCTGCCTCCCAGCCCACCTCCTCTCCACAAGCCAAATCTCAGCTGCTTCTGCTGCAGGCCCTCGAGCGCTTCTACCCCAAACGCTACAGACAGGACTGCAGCGCAGAGCAGCTCAGGTGCCACAGACAAAGCCACATACTATATATATGTTTTAATAATTTGCAGCCTATATACATACAGTATATATATATTCATCCATCCATCTTCTCCCGCTTATCCGGAGTCGGTTCGCGGGGGCAGCAGCTTCAGCAAGGGACCCCAAACCTCCCTTTCCCGAGCAACATCAGCAAGCTCTGACTGGGGGATCCCGAGACGTTCCCAGGCCAGTTTGGAGATATAATC